>JARJEI010000006.1:11288740-11888740 GCA_029955415.1 Lottia scabra | reverse complement strand
ATTACGATCTTGGTCTTGATTGAAAGCTTATTCAATAAGGATGAAACGTACAGAGAGTTTTTTCGAAAATTCTAATTAGTTTGGCCCCTGAAAAATGTTTGCAGTACCAGCGTGTAAATTTTCATAAATTTTTGTATTTCCATGGTAACCACCAAAATAATAATTTTTTTGGGAAAATCGTTTCTCGGCAATGTAATTGTCTACATTTATGCCAAGTTTGATGTAGATTGATCCATTCACATTTTTTAAAACTTGTATCAAAGGTTTGAAATGTCCAATTTTTATGACATGTTTGAAAGGGCTGTCAACTCATTAAAAAAAATCTGATTGTAATGAAATCAACCTTAAACTATCGAGAAGGACCCCAAATCATCAACAAATGCACAACAAGTCTCAAGAAATCATTATTTCATATACTTATTCCATTTTTTCATAACGTGAAATAGCCTAAGTAACACCCTTAATGAGCACAATCTTTTATTGAATAATTACAAGAACTTGTTTGTTATAATTAACACAATAATTATGTTAAAGGGATATGTTCACAATCCATTAGACCAATACAAGTTTAGTCTCAGAACCTGGAAATGGTTTGCTTATCTAACCCGTAAAAATTTTCACAACCCTCCCTCGAAATTTAAGCCTTGAAATACCCGTGTATCCATAAAATTCAGCGTTTGAAAGTCAAAAGTACGACTCGTATTTTATTAAAACTTTGCCTTATGTAAAAAATGAAAGATAAATGCATTCTGATCAACAGAGAGCTAGGAAAGATGCGAAGTTTCGTATGAGATAAATGTTCAGGTAGGGATATAACTGAAGGGATTGTGTGATTTTCGTGCATTTCTAGTACTTTTGGAGTAAACTGCTTGAGATTTTTTACCATTCCAAATTGTCTGTAAAATACCAAATACATAATGCCCTTCTTTACTGGTATGTGTGTTTAATTTTGACCTAAACGGTTTAATACAATGACTTAACGAATTATTTACATTCCATTTAAAATAGTTAAACTAACCTTGAACAATTTCACTCGAGTTAAAACCATAGATTCCATAAAGTTTTGTAAATTGTGGTGGTCCAAACTGTTCCACTGGTCCACCATTTTTAGACATTCGAGAGACGAACCTAACAATACATGTATATTAATATAAATATGAACATTCTAGGTTTTATGGACACAGGGACAACATTGCGCAGATCGAATTGGCATAAACCCCCCATTACATTAATTCACTTTTGTGAACTTGTTGTCCCGTTTTTGATTTTGGTTGATTAGTAACTAGGTATTTGCCTCAATTATTTCATTTAAGTTTAGGCATAAGTTATTGTGCATGTCGGAGTTTTTATTGCTCTAACTAAATCTAGCGCTAACCCCTGAGCGCTTTAAATGTTCCTACAAACTGACAACACTCATTTAGACGGAAGGGCACTCACGTTTTTCTCCAATCTGTAAAATACAAGTATTGCCCCATAGCAAAAATACCAAAGAAATGAGCCGCCTCTTCTTGTTTTAGTAATGTTCTTTTATTTGTTTTATCCAGGTTGATACATTCAATTTTATTATATTTAGCATCTGCCCAATACAGGATTTTAGCTACAACAAAATATCCATGCATTAAATTACGTTCTTATTGAAATATGCATAAAAAATGTGTCAAACTAAGAAACAATAAGCGGGAGTTAATTGAAATTGGTCGAGGGTTGTTTAAGCGGTTTACAACAAAATATGCATTCTGATCAACAGAGAAATTCTACCTATCGGAGATATTACTCTGACCTATTGACCAACCATGTTTTAAATAGTTCACGCGTAGAAATTTTTTCTCTCAGAGACCAGAAATGAGACGAAAAGACTTCATGTAAACAAACCAAATGTCCCAAGACGGATTCCACACCACTCAAACCAATTTATACAAACACATATGAAGAGATTGTATTTTCTTCTTCAGTAAATACACACTGTAGAAATTGGGAATATTGTTATCATTTAAGAACTTATTGATATCCTATAGACGTTGTAATATTAAATTTGATGCATACTTTATCGTTCAACGAATATCTTTGGCGTCATGGCTGGTGATTAGGTTCGTGTCTTTATCTGCGACACATACGGAGCTAGGAAAGATGCGAAGTTTCGTATGCAAAATATGTGCCATTTGAGTTGTGGATGTATTTTTTGTATATCTACCTTTTCTATCAATTGTCAATCCATTTGGCCATGAGTCCTTTTCCAGCATTAAGAACGTCTGCTTATTAGATCCATCCATTTGTGCCATTTCTATTTTAGCTTCAAAACCCCAATCTGACCAAAACATTGTCCTTGAAAACAACAATGGAAACGCCATTAGTGATTACATTAAATGACATATGACAAAATATACAATTTGACTTAAGGGTTGTATCAAATGTTTTTCACGTATGTGGACCTCGTTTGTACTCGAAACATATAATAAATGCACTTCCATTTTCATAGATCCCCTGTCCGTTGATATCTTTTATGAGACGAGCTAGACGTTGGTTAACTTTAAGAGAAGGTTATTTCAGTCTCTATTAGTTATTGATGCTAATAACGAAATCACATAATCAGGGGCGGACTGGGCCGCATGGCTGCATGGCTAAAGCCATGCGGGCCGGTGTGCACGGGGCCGGTTTGTGAAAAATGACAAAAAAAAAAAAAAAAATTTATTTTGAAAAAAAATTGGACTTATAGGTCTACTCAAAATTTCAAAAGAAAGTGGCCGAAATCCACTGGAGGCGCTCGGAAATCATCTTTATGGCAGTCATTTTTCAAAAAACTTTACTTTGTCTTTTTTTAATTTTTTTAAGAATGGGGAGAATATGAAATCAAAAATGTCTAACCCATTAACGTTTACTATAAAACATACATGGTCCACGTCAAAAACCGTTAAATTAGTACAATTTACACTTATTCTATGTTTTTAAGCCCCAAAAAAGGTCAAAAATATTTTCGCCTCGCTTCGCTCGGCTCAAATTTGTACCTACGTCCCCCTCTTTGCAAAAACGTGCATCCGCCCCTGTTAATACCCCTACGCTCTGGGTTGGTGCTTTGCCCGCCATACTTGTGGACGGTCAAGTGGGCCGGTCAATGGAAAAAAAAACATGGCCGCTTCACGACCCCAGTCCGCCCCTGCACATAATACTCGAAATTTGTCTTTCTACGAAAATATCCTTACCCTTCCATTGGTAAAACCACAATTGCTCTCGGTTCATCTAATCCTTCTTCAATAAGAACAGCATGATGATGTGTATTAGTCAAAGAGACTACATTGATGGTGTCTAAACCAGTATCAGTATAATATAACAATCTGTGAATAATATCAATAGCTAAACCATCAACAACAGATTCTGAAAAAAAGTTAATCGTTAGGGTAACGGGAATGTTTATGCTCGGTTCAAAAATGAGATCATTCTTATGAACATGCAGTAATTGAATTTTCACAATACTGTGCGATATGATTTACTACCTACTCCGCTGACGACCTTATTCCTCATATTTTATTTGTTACACTTTTTGATTCATTTATTACAATATAAGATTATTAAAGGATCCTCTTGAACTCGGTCCCCATCATAATTTGATTGGTAAGAAAGATTTTGTGGAGAATTAAAATAGATCCGATGAAAATGAGAGTAGGAAGTCCCGATTGCAAACTCCAATGGCGAAATAACTCTTAGAATGCACCAAATTGATGCCATTTTCCATTTGTTTCTATAGGGGGAGGACCTTCTGACAGAGTTTGCGTTTGCGGCTCTATGCGACGTACTTGGACTCTACAAACCATCCTGGTTCGTCCCCCAAAACTGTTGGACAAATCCACGCCTTTGCTTATCTTGTGGTGTATATCTGGATGTATATTACTATGTTATCATTGAAAGCAAGGGGTATGCATATCTCAACCAGCCACCTACTTTGTGATAATCCAACGAGCATCTCATTCATTTGACCGTCAATATTGGCGCCTTGTAAAATTCGAGCTTTATTGTCACTCCAGTAAATTCTTTGTGGCATGGGGTCGTAATCAACAGCTATAGGGTGTCCGATTGGCATATCAATAGCATTCACAGCACCATTCTTAGAATTGATTTGATAGATTTGTTTCTGGTAAGCATCTGTTACTATCAAAAAGTCACTTCTTAATATAGCTGAAAAAATAAATAATTGAATAGTAAAATAAATGAGTAGGAACGCCACTAAATAATAAATTATATTGTGATTGAAAAGTTTAACAACAATGAACTCGGGTTCTTGCCCTTCCCGTTCCAGTTACCAAATGTATCGCATGGTCATACCATCCAAAGAATAGTGACACTTAAAATGGCTATGAAATGCATTTATTATGTATTGTTATTTAAAATCTAGAAAAAAATCAGACTTACTCGAAGAACATGTTCTACCATTGTCATCTAGTTGATAACCCAGACCACAATCACAATAAAAAGTTAAGTTAGCTCCCCTTAAACACAACTGTTCACACTCGTGTTTACCATAAAGACAGGGTACTAGAATATGATTAGTGTAAGTATAAGTGTAATTACAATCTTTGTCAAATAAAATTCCCTAGTCTCTTGAAATTTAATACAATGCATTATACACGACGTTTAGTAAGCGAAATTAAATCTTTGTGCATACGAACAGGAACCCATTTTGATTAATCCAGGATGGTTATATTATGACGTATCTGATGCCTATCTGGTTGACTTTTTGTTCGTTTGCTATATCTCAAAATATAAAAAAGGCCTACGTACATCCTTTGTCAGAATATAGGGGTTGATTTTCTACATCATAGGTAATTAAATCAGTAGCAACACCATATCCAGGATGAATTATTCCCCTTTCTTTGGTCTTCTTATCCAGACGAGCAACATGTAGTCCATTCATGTCACCAGAATCAGTCCATAACAGGAAATCCTTATGAATAAACAGAATTACAGTCATCATAATGAATAAAGTAAAACGACCTGAAAAGGCATTGAACGGAGGCCCGGTTTCGATAGTACGAGGTAATGCTGATGTAGATGCAACGAAAACATTGGGGGAATGACTAATGGACTAGATAATGGCATCGAAACGTTTCTGACGGACTCCCAATTCTTAGCTTTTATCCATTTTCGAGAAGGCCTCTCAAGTATCCTTAAATAGTTATCTGATTTGCTGTTAAATGATGCTTCATTACCAGATGATTGGATTTAAGTTTAGAGGAGATCAATGAGTTCATTAAGGGTTACCTTGAAGATGCTGATACCAAAGAATTGACTGGTAGGTGAAGTAAAATAAACAGTTATTCTGCCGGTAATAATATCTAGGCATCTAATATGATGGAGCATTGAATCTGTCCAGTATAACCTGAATACATTTAGATAATAAATAAATAGATTAAACTTGATAAACTTAGATCAAAAAGAAGCTAGACGGAAACTTATTTGATGTATTCCGGACGCAGACTAAGTGTTTATCAGTAAGGTTGCAATATTCAGCATTAATCTTTGACTCGGTACGCGTTTGACAAGTTTACTGTGTCATATTCTCATTGAATGACTTTTACTACCAAGTAACTAAACCTAATAACACAAAAACAGCAAGTGGTGTAAGTTATCAACGTATTTACAAAATGAAATGAAGTGAATGGAAGTTCACATCCTACTTTTATACAAGAAGATGCCATGTAGACCATTGTTGAGCGATCTTAAACAAGCATATTATTCTCGGTTTATTGTCTGAACGACTTAACACTCCCCATTACAGTTCCTCCGACCAGAATCACTGAAACCAGATTGATCTCGACACATGCCGGGATTGGACCCCGAACCTTCAGGTTAAGGACAAGGGTTTAAACCACTTTATTGCGCCTTGATATGTACATGTACATAATACTTCTACAAACTAACCTATCTTTCAGAAAATCTATAAATATATGATTAGGTAACCCAAGATTTGTATCCAATATGATAGTTCTATTAGATCCATCCATATAAGAACTTTCTACTTTTGGTGAGTCGCCAACATCTGTCCAATATATCATTCTACAATAAATAATTTATTACAAAACATAACATGAACATAAAGTAGATAATATAAGATACTTTGTTAAATTTCAGAATTTATAACATCCAATAATTACACGTATTTTATTGTCTCTGGTGCACTTCCAGCAGTTAATAATAACCCCTTACCCCTTCTATGCTGAAACAAGGCGCTGTACAAGTTTTGTGAGATAAATTACCAAGATAGTTTCAGACTATATTTTCAGAAGCCCTTTATTTGCTACTAAACGAAAATTTCTTTTTTAATAAATGATGATAATGGCATATGACCATGATCCAATGCGATCAATTGTAGGATAAATTCCAAGTCTTGGTATAGAAAATCCAATCTAGCTGTGGATGTGGTCTCAAATTTAGTGTAACAGATCTTACCCATTTCCAGGATGAACAGCTATACCGAGAGGTTCATCTAAATTTTCTGATATAATGGTTTTCTGATGTGAACCATCCTTTCTGGCACATTTGATAAGTTTGTTGGTGCTATCAGTCCAGAACAGGTTACCAGCTAACCAGTCTAAAGATAAACCTGAAAGAACCACAGTAAAATGATGTAGAAATGAAGGTACAATGTAATCGAAATTCCAATGTATTGTTATATATCTGTCTGAGCTATTTGTCTTGTTGGCTGTCTAGAGCACTATAATAGGTGCTTTTGTGGACGCATTATAAGAATCAAAAAGCAACCATAATAGTTCCCTACAAACTGTATCATTGTCAACATTATTTTATTCATTTCGTTGTTGATACTCAGTCATAATGCATACAGTTAATTTTCTTTACCTCTTACAACACCAGTTCCTCCTATAATTGTCGTTTCATTGGCACCAACCTCAAGTCTGATTCTACTGATAGTTTTGGTAGTATTTGCCGAAAAATATAAATTATTATCTCTGGCATCAAAAGTTAACGCAAGATATCCACGTCGCTCTGCCAGGAAACATTGATTCTCTAACGTCACATTGGTAAGAGATATATAAGCTAAATTAGCCGGATATTGACATATAGCATCACTGATAGCATAAATATGACTTGGCATACTAAAAGTCATTTCAACTGAAAAAAAGAAAGGATATAAAGGTAAAGCATGTGAATATGGGGAAGAGAAAGAGAAAGTTACGTTGTACATAATAAATTACAAGATTAAACAAAATCAATAACTTCTCTCATTCAAACAGTCACAAGAGATTAAAAAAAAAAATACATACGTGTACACGTGATACCATCATCATTCGTGCTGTACCCGTCACCACAAATACAGCTAGCACCAGTTAAAGGATCATTGATACATATCTGGTCACATCCCAGTTCATCACAAACACCTGAAGTTAGAAAATTATACATTGTATGGTCACACCCTAATTTATTCTAAACACTTTACATAAACAAAGATACATTATTTGATCACAACCTAATTTGTTATAAACAGTAGGAATATAAACACAGATACATTATCTGATCACCACTGCATTTATAACAAACACCTGAAATATTATAACCAATGATACATTTTCTGATCTGATCACAACCAGATGTATCATTAACACCTGGAATATAAACAAAGATACATTATCTGATCACAACCTAATTCATCATAAACACATGAAATATAAACAATGATACATTATCTGATCACAACCTATAATTTATCATAAACACATGAAATATAAACAATGATACATTATCTGATCACAACCCAATTTATCATAAACAGATGAAGTATAAACAAGGACACATTATTTAATCATAACCTAATTTATTCTAAACACTTGAAAAATAAGACATGATACATTATCTGATCACAACCTAATTTATCATAAACACATGAAATATAAACAATGACAAACCATATGACGCAATTATTAGTAACAGCTATTTTCAAGATCTTTTAAGACCAATTTTATTAAACATCGGAACAGCATTTCCTTAACATTTATAAATATATTTGACATAGTTTTATATTCACCGAAGGTTGAAAGTTTAAACGGAAAGGAAGTAATGATATAAGTGTTGTATGTAGTACTTACTCGAATCGCCTGGTTGAGAGCCTTCATCATACATTATAATACCATAAGGAATATAAGTTAATTTATAAGTTATATAAGTGTCACCAGTATATTTATTAAATATCTTCAAATGCCCTTTAGATTGCTCAGTTACAAATATATATTTCTGAAACAAGATAAGCATTTTGTAGAACTTTTCGGTTACATATTATAGATGTAATCAGGTAGACAGTCTAGACCACGGGTTTTGAAATATTTTGAAGGTAATTTGGTAGAATTATAATTCGGGGAACTGGTTCATCATTGCAACACAAAACATGTCAATGAATACAACTAAATACATTTGGAAGTTTTAGCCCTCTGTAGTATTGTTGTTGTTTGCGTGCAACAGAAAGCTTCAAGCACAACACAATTAAACCCTCTTTTGTTTAACTTTGTTAAGCATTCTGCTTGTCAGTGTTACCTCTTTTCAGATGACGTAAAATAAAGAATTGACCTTACATCATAAAGAGCAATTCCATAAAGATTGGTTCCATCCTGTGGAGAAACAGTCTTTCTGTTCATTCCATTGAAAGCTATAGATTCTATTGTATCCTTCTTACTATCGACCCAAAACAAACGATTGTCTGTGAAGTCTATGACTATACCCCGTGGATGAAGTATATCTGTATCTACAATTGTTCTTCTATTCTGACCCAGTAAATCGGACATCTCAATTCGTGGTCTCTCACCCCAATCACTCCAAAATAAATATCTAAAATACAATAACAATAATATCATCATCTACTAAGATCATTATGGTGCTACTGACCAAAGTATTTACGATTTCGAATTCAAACCACATTAATCTACTTTTGGATATTGATAAAGTGTACGAAGATGAGGCTTGTAGGCTAAGCTACGTTACATTTTCAATTTCTGTGCAATACGTGATACACGACATGATACAGATGATGACATTGCTGGGTTGTCAAAAAGAATTCAGACTCTCTTTAGTCTTTGAAAACAAAAATTCGTGTTTCAGGTAGTGATCTGGACAAATAATCAACACAAGCCAAATGCATCGTCGTGTTCATGAATGAAGCTATGTCACCAATATCCTTATTTTGAGATTTCCTTGTTCCCAGAGATTAACCTGTAGATAAGGGTAGATTATCAACACTATCAGCAGCATAATGAATTACGTTGATAACAGAGGATCTGAACATTTGTCGTGAACCTTCTTACCCTTTCTGTGGATAAACAGCTAATCCATGTGGATTATCTATCCCATCTTGAGCTATTATTTTATAACATGTTTCATTACTTGAGATTGGTGCAAGTTTTATCCAATTAAATAACGTATCAGTCCAGTAAATATTGTTAGAAATCCAATCTACTGCTAAACCTTCCACATCAGGTGAAATACCAGTCACTATTTTACTGGTGTCGGTTGATCCATTTAAAACTAATCCTTGGATTCTTTTATTCATTGATTCACTCCAGAATAAAGTCTGTTTAGAATAATGATAAGCTAAACTTTTAAACTGCCAACCAGCATGAGGTGCACCTATATGATGTAGTTTAACTTCTCCAGTTTTTACCCATTCTGTTGGATCACCTTCAATACCAACTAACCGAGACACCTTTAATCTTAATGTTGGAGTTTGAGCCCAGATTAAATTTTGTCCATGTTTTACTGCAAAACAGAGAATCCAGCGTTAATGAAAAAAGAAAGTTGGAAGGGTAATTTTTCACCGAATACATATTGTTATCCTTTGCTTTTAGATTAGTAAATTATAAATTCAAAAATATAAACCCAACTTAATTCAGAAACATTTCTACTTATTCTGTCTTTAATATTAATGGTAAAATTTAGTTGAAATTATAGGATCGTACAGTACCTTTAGAAAATTCTTATGGCAATATACAGGGGCGGATCAAGGATATATTAAATTCTAAGCTCTGACTTAAGACCTTACAATTATTATTACATTTATAAAGTACTAAAATTATAAAAAAGAAAAAAAGGACTTACTTCCTTCCGAATATTGTAAAATCGAAAGTAAAAATATAGAAAGAGTAAAAATAACGTCCATTTTGGGTGTTTTAGTAATACGAAAATTTTTCAATACCATTTCAATGGTTACACCAATTAAAATACTAAAGTTAAGTCAAGTGGTAGGTTCCAGCGCATGCGTCATTATTGTCAATATTACAGAAAACCGGAAATCGAGATCTATCTGCAGATCTCGTATTTATACAAACTTCCGGATAGTTATATTTATCTCATTGATACAGCTTGGTACAAAATGGTTCAATTAATAACTCAATCAAGTATATACTTCGTTTTCACTCAATAATAAAATATACGTTGTTTAAATCTTCTACTATAGAAGATAAACAGGATATAAGAACGTGGATTTAAGTGATTACTCTCATTTTTTTTAGAAACTTGAACGATTTTACAATGTTAAATTCGCATATGTACAATTAAAAGTATGCCCAGATAACTTTTGTATGTAATGTATTGTAATAATTGGAAGATGATTCATTGTTAAACACTAGTTTCCGAAACTTTATTATGATGTATCTAGACACCTGATACCACTTTTCATTTTGAAATATTTGCACATTAATTGATATACTTACTCAAATAAAAAGATCATTAGCTGCATCCAATGTATTGCCAATGTGTTTATATGGATTTCGAGACTTTTTTTTACGGTTGGGATCGTTCGTGCTTGGGTATCTCTTCTCGTCATTCCAAGAGCTGGGGAACTTATTTTGCATGGTGTAATGCTATGTTTCTTTTAAATATCTCATTAAATTACAAGTTTCCCTTCAAGTCTTACCTTTGACCCTTCTGCCAGCCTTAATTAAAAACAAGGCCAACAGTTTAATTCGCGGGCACTTAATCGGAGTTTCCCTTTTGGAGAGATGATTGAGCTATTCCTCAATATTATGCTTTAGACATCAACTTCGTGTTGGTACTGACTTACATATATCGGGTGTAAAAAAAAAGACGTCCCCATGTTTGACGGTAGGTATCTCGGCTGTTGGTGAACCGATCTCTTTACAAATTCTCACAGATTTACTTCAACATATCCTTGTCCGACCCTGAAAATATGAGAGTCATCGAATAAAAATTGTACAAGTACTGCCTCGAACAAAAAAGCATGTCAAAAAATTCAATATCAGAGCAAACTACAGATTTCAACCTTTCACACAGTGAATTTCACCATATCGACCACCAATATCATTCATTTTCTATCCTGAAATGCTCTCACAGATCTCATTTAAAGGTATTTTCTCCCAAAAAGCGACCATCCTGCCTTTTAGTTTCTGTTCAGCCATATTGTCCCACTGGGGTTTCGTAATGTCTCGGGGCATTATGAGATTCTCTTAAGGAACAGATATACTACACTTGGGTTAGAAGGACACAATGATTGAAAAGGATCTGAAAGGCAAAATGGTCGTTTCTCGAGTGGTGCCTTTAGATTAGATCCGTGAGAGCTTATCAGGATGGAAAATGGTTGATATCGGTGGTCTATGAATACAGGTTCAAATATGTAATTTGCTCTGATATTGAATTTTGTTACATGCTATTTTGTTCGAGGCAGTACTAGTACAATTTTTATTGGATGACTTTCATATTTTCAAGGTCTGTCAAGGACATGTTGAAGTAAATCTGTGAGAATTTTGAAAGAGATTGGTTCATTAGCAGCTGAGATACTTAACATCAAACTTGTAATATAATTATTTAATTGTTGTATGGTTGTTTCAGGGTTAACCACCATATAAACTCGTTGAACCAAGTCAACGCGGCCCCCACCCCTAAAGGAGTCATTAGCACACTAGAGGTATTAGAATGCAGCAGGGCAAATGTTAAAGAAATGTGTTCTACGTGAGTATGCCGCCTGATCTCCTCTAACAATAGGCCCAAACCAACTCAACACCAACATCACTCATTTAGATGAGCCATCGCGCCCTTCTTGTAGTTCTAATCTTTTCATTTTTTTACCATGTAGTTTGATAGTGTTATTTATTCTTTCAAAATAGTTTGATATTTTTTTGCTACTATAAGCAGAAATATATACCAGATAATTTGCATAAACTATGAAATAAAAAACAAAACGTTTATTGAAGTAAAAAATATAAAATTTGTTTGATAACATTGTGATAGAATACTCAAATAATAAAATATAATGACGTCATTTTGAATATATCAACATTAAATATAATATTATATTTTCTAACTAACAAACGATAGAAATCCACTATACAAATTCTTTTAGGAACCAGGAAGGAAAAAACTTTTTCAAAAATGTGTTAGTATTGAAAGAATTCTCCAATAAAGCATTTGGGAAAGCGTGAATATCATAATATAAAACTTAACTTTACAATATTATTCAGATCTGGCCAGCTTCTATATATATTATATTTATTTAATATATGAAAATATAATGAAAGTGAAGAAAAATGAGATCGAAGAAGAACTATTTAGTTGCAAAGTCTGTTCTCTGATAAGAGGATGATATCAACAAGGAGCTACTTCAGAGCGACAGTTGTTCAAATGGACAAACAGAGACAAATAAAATGACGTAACAACCCTTATTCTTCTAGTAGCCTACTACTCACAATATACATTACACTTATAAACAAAAGACAAAGGCAAGGAATGTGTATTGCATAAATCTTGTAAGACAATATAGTAATTAACACTAGATATAAAATGAAATATTTTGAAATTGGAAGGAATTGAAGTGCTGGGGGTAAAAATTCATCCGAAATTACTCTTTTTAAAGAATTGTACATTAAGGGTATTGATTGGGCTAGCGTTCGAGAAAAAAAACACGAGATGGAATTATTGCGAATTACTTATTATTTTTGGGCTCAGATTGTAGATAATTATTATTACTTTATTTGTAAACTATATAGAATGAAAAAAAACGAAAAGAAATTAGGTATTTCGTTAGTTTTTGCTAAAAAATTAGGAAAAAGTAGCAAAATGTGTCCCGGTTGATACAAGATTTCTCCGCCATTTTTTATTGGAAAATTACGATCTTGGTCTTGATTGAAAGCTTATTCAATAAGAATGAAACGTACAGAGAGTTTTTTCGAAAATTCTAATTAGTTTGGCCCCTAAAAAATGTTTGCCGTACCTACAAATAAATTTTCGTAAATTTTCGTATTTCCATGGTAACCACCAAAATAATATTTTTTTTGGGAAAATCGCTCTGTACGTTTCTCGGCAATGTAATTGTGTACATTTATGCCAAGTTTGATGTAGATTGATCCATTCACATTTTTTTAAACTTGTATCAAAGGTTTGAAATGTCCAATTTTTATGACATGTTTGAAAGGGCTGTCAACTCATTAAAAAAAATCTGATTGACATGAAATCAACCTTAAACTATCGAGAAGGACCCCAAATCATCAACAAATGCACAACAAGTCTCAAGAAATCATTATTTCATATACTTATTCCAATTTTAAATAACGTGAAATAGCCCAATTAACACCCTTAACTTGTCTCACTTAAATGCAATTATTAAAACACTTTTGGATGATACTTGACGGTCGATCTGAAAGGGATTCGAAAGAAGTTTTCTAGTCTTTCAAAAGAATCGGTTACACTTGATGCTTTTATTTGCTATCGGAATGGTGCAAATGACAAGCTCTTCGATATTTTTTTAATAGACCAGGAAACATTTTTAGAAACCCTTTTACACTTTGTTTCTGAACGTATATTATTCTAGAGTTAATACCATATACAATGGACGAACATTCTATTTATGATGTTTAAATGCACTGATGGCTGCTATTTTTTTCTTCATATGATCTAGCTTCTCAACAACTATCTTATTTTCTGGATCAATGTCAATGGCATTAGCATCAGCTACAACTCGAGCCTTTATAAACCCACGGACTATAGCTTCAGTAACATGGACCTTTTCATTTGTTTCATTATTTGTATATTCACCAGTATCTTTATTCAATATTCCTATTTTAATAGCTTCAGCAAATGGAACCTTTCGCTTGTTCTTTTTATCTACCACGGCATTGACAGCGTAAGTCTTCGATTCGACGACAGGCTTCTCATTACCATGAGCTTTGTGGTATTCTACAAGAACTAACCCAGAAGAGATAGCATCAGCAATGGACATCTTTTCACCATGTTCTGTTTTATAGGTTGATTCTCTGGTATTTAGTATTTTCTTCTCTACAGCCTTCGATACAGTCAGTTTTTCGTCAGTAACTGGGTCAAGAACACCAAGAATAGTATAAGGACGGTTTTCTTTTGTCACCTTAACAGTAATCAATCCAAATTCTTTCTTCTCCTCTCTAATCTTCTTCTTAGAGATGAAATCCATTATAACTAGACCTTCGTTCATGGCTTCACTCATTGTAATGGTACGTCTTGTCTTGGTGTTGTAATAAGTACCTTTAGCTTGGTCTACTATGTTCATCATTACAGCTTGTTGAAGTGTTAGTCGGTCTCCAGTCTTAGCATCAACCACTCCAGTTATAACAAACGTATGTTGTTCTTCTTCTACTGACGTCTGAACCTGATCAGTGATGGTTTCTTCATATTCAGTACTCATTGTCCATTCTTCTTCAATTTCCATTGTGGGTGTCATATGCTCTTTTGGCTTTTCGTGAAGTGCTAAGGAAGCTTGTTGTTTTTCGATCTCTGGTTGAACTCCTTTTCGTTGTTTGGAAAAGTCTTCAATACCAAGATTAGTGTCCCAGAACCTAAATAACAGAAAATTTGTTAATTAAAAAATGGATTCATCTTAAGAGTATATTGAAAATAATGATCCGGATAGCATGAACTTAACAAATTTATTCTGATGGATGGTATTGGAGGCTTGACATTGTTTCCAAAATAAGATGACCTTTCCTCGTAAAATACTGAATCTAAGAACTATCTTTAATATTTCATAGTCCAAAAAGATACTCACGTAACAAAGTGGGCTGTTGTAATATATCTAAGTTGCTCCCATTTATCACAAACTAACAGATATTTTGGTTGCCGTAATAATTCTACTACCGATTTATTGGTTTCCCAATAGGCCCAGAAATCCTAGAAAACAAAATATTAGATAAAATTTTAATACTAGAAAAAAATCAATATGGCAGATTCCATCTTGTAAACGTTAATCTACAAGACAGTCGATTTCTTTTCTGTACGCAGAATTCAAAGAAAAGCGCTATCTCAAGAAAATTAATGCCAATCAATTAAAACAAGGATTATAATTTACCTGGTATTTGGTAAGTAATTGTTCTAGGTATTTTATCTGTACAACAACTGTAGATACACTTGATGAATCTAAAATATAATATTATGACATTGTGGAAGTAGCAAATAGTGAACTGCTTCAAAAACCGTTTGCCACAAGACTAAAGAAGAAACTTGCTCATATTATTCAACAGAACACAATATATTCTAATCATTCTTATGCAACACTAGACACAGAATGTCAAAGGGCAGTCTATTATGACTATTTATGACCTACCAGATTGTGCAGCTTCAGGTGACTCTTCTATTATGGTTCTTAGTCTATTAATTCTTTCCTGTAACTCTTCAAAATCTCCGTAACCATCCCAGTTCTTGAGTAGTGAGTCCTCCAAATATTTCATTATTCTTAATAATTCAGTTTTATCTTTCTTGGACATGGCTTGTAAGGCAGCAATCTAAAGAACAAGGGTTGATTTTATATATCTTATTATAGTTAACAACACTCTATAGAACATTGTAACAGGACATATATTTTTTGAGTCTCTCTAGAGTCCGGTCTTTAAAACATCATGGTCAAATCAGGTCATTGTCGCTACCGAAGCTTTCAGACAATTAGCAGTTCCTCAATGAAAACAATTTTATACGTATTCCATAAATATTTTTTTGTTTTGCTGACTTATTTGATCGACTGTATCTTGGTATCAAATTAATATAATATAATATTTAAAGGCAATAACATACCTCTTCAGAATTCCAATCACGGAAGACAAGTAACATAAAGGCAATCATTTGGTACCCTAATCTTTTTACACTGTTTGTCCATAATGCTAGCAGTTGTAGTCGTAATCTAAAATACAAAAGCAACAATTATATTGATGGGGAATGTTCACGATCATTTCAGAATTTGAAGGCTTAAATCTTTTTGGAGGATACGGATAAGATTAGCTAAAAATTATAGGTTGAGACTAAACATTTTTATTGGTCGAACGGTTAGTGAATAGACCCCTTTAAAGCTTCATGAATTTTAATTAGCCAACTATGTTTGTTTGATATACATATATTTGCAATATGTTTACTGACCTGATAGCAGCGTCAATAGCTGGACCACAAGGCCCTGGTAATAATAAAATAACAGATGGTATATTACCAACTTGTCCTCCACTATTTTGTACCTGAAAAATTAAATTAACAGGATTAAACATGTATCTTTGCAGTCTGATATTCGTTTTCGATTGCCACCCAGAATTAGAAAACCCATTATTTAACAATACCAACACCGAATCGAAACTCAATCCATGTAAGCATATTGGCAAAACATTGGTAGCAGCTAATGAATATGAGGAAGTAAATGAGTAAATAATATGAAAACTAGTTGTCTAGAACAGTAAGCATATCATCCCTAATACTATATAAATGATTTTAATGTAAGAGATTATTGCATGAACACCTACTTACCCTCCAAGATTTTCTGTTACTGTTATCTAATAGTGTTAGTGTATCACCTTCTGAGAAAGAAATCTGAAAATAAAAAAGTAACAGATTTAAAATGGTCAATCAGAAACCATTACAATTTTATAGCCTTATGTTCGTTTTGGTCCAATTAACAGAAATCAGCTGCATTATAGTTTAATTCCGAAATCTTAGGATGGATTGTGATTGTGCACGGACGAGAAATTACCAAACAGTTTTTGGACGAACGAACTAAGGGATGTATGTATCTTGAAGCTGTTTGATATTGGTGTTATTTGAAACCCTATACTAGCGTAACAAAGACATTATATACTAACCTCATTAGTATTGAAATCAGTTAAAGCAATAACTGGGCGTGGTTCGGGAACTTTATTCACTCTCTGTGGTACAGGTACTAAATCTTTACTTCTATTAAACAAAGTATCAACTTTAGTTTGCCATTGTAGATAAGCCAATAACACATCCTGTAGAATGAAGGGATACTATCAGTAACTATTGCAAAATTATGATATGATATGATATGATTTTTGGACAAAAAGTCCAATTTCAACTAAAATTCCACTTAAGGGTTGGCAATTGTAGATACAGTATATCGAATTGTAATTTGTCGTCATATAATTTCAGATCTGTTAAATAAAATACGGAAAAATGTTCTAGATGGTATGCCTGAAAGAGAATACATGATTGAAATTTTCAATAACAAAGTCTAGATAAATATACTATTTATTTTTCTATTTTTATGTGTACATGAAGTTCCATCGTATTCTATACATTAATTTTTGTTGATAGATGCCAGTTTTTGAGTTTTTCACACTACTGAAACCGGACATATCATTTTAGTTCATTTGTAGGATATATTATTTCAGAATGCGGAATATACTTAAAATTCTAAAAAACAAACAAACAATTTCGATTACTAAATTTCTAAATCCTCTTCCCGGCAAACTAGTAAACTAGTGCAATAATAGTGCAATAAAGAGTAGACCTAAAGTTTAGTTAACAAGGGGGTATCAAGTCCAACGTACAAACTATTATATCAACTATGACCATGATTTCTGTTTAAAGGTTAATATTACAGGATGTTCTTGATGGCCCACTCTTATTGACCTATCTTTATGAATCCGTTATCTTAATAATACTAATATCAATAGACCAGATTAATCACTGTTTTCATAAAGGATATGAGTAGTTCGTTTAAAGTAGTCATATGGACGATGGAATTGTTTGGAATGACAATAATGATGCAGCTCGCCTTTTGTGAGAGTAGTCCGATATTTCATAAAGTGATCCAGTACTAAACAGGCCTTGATCATGGTAACGGTTAGATGGTCAAGTATCATTACCGAACTGGTCCATAAGCGATCCATCCACGTGACCCTATGTTGTCGACACAGCTTAATGACAACTTGCATGTGAACTTTGAACACGGAGAAAATGAACAACAGTCCAGACCATTGTCCAATCTCACAGTACCGGTAATGGTCGCCGGGGCCGTTTCCAATACGGTCAAGAGTCTGAACGCATACCGACTGGACCGATGTGGTAAGGTGTGCACTATATGAGACTATTTTCAAAGTCTTTCACGATAATTAGACCAAGAAAAGTGTCATGTTATAAAACGTTCCCTTCAGAAAGTCATAGAGAAAATGTTGTTTCACAGGATGTATTTTTCTTACCTTCATTTCATCCATTATAGCTTGAACATCAGCTCTATCACCATTTAACTTGGATTTATCAAAGGTTGTATGTATTCTAGATAATGTTGTATCCATCCAATACTCAGCTTCTTCTACCTCGTGGAAAAACTGCAAATTACAAAAGACTTAGATTAATTGGTATTTCGTAAAACAAATATAAACTCTATCACTTGAACAAGATTTCAATTCATGAGATGCTCTGCAAAGACGTTTTTAATACTTACATATTTTGACAGAATATATGAAAAAAAAGCCGAAACTAAGAAAACTAACCTCTTGGTATGCTGCAGCATTTCTACCATGAACCTCAGCACATTGCATGGTAGTAATCACCCATTTCCAATTCTGTCTAACAGCAGTAATACAGTTCTAGAAAAACACGAATACATTTTTCTGATGTGATTTAAACAATATTTTATTTCTACAATACATATCATATAATTTTTACAGGAAATAATTAAACCAGTTTTTGTCTCCCTGTTGCTACTGAATACAACAACCCAAGGTTTCAACCCTCCTTAAGCTTCCGATTCATAAGTGAGAATGATGAGATTATCCATTAAAAATAATAAGATTTCCAGGAATTCTTTCACTTCCACTGTGAGAAACCTTTAAAGGGACAGTCTGATTTTTTTTTTGCTCAAATTTGTGAAAACTTTACATCAAAATCTGTAACTATGTGCCCTTTAATGTATCTGAAAGTTTTAGCTAAAAAATCCAGCCGTTAATTTTTAAACGCTAAAAACATGCTAAAATTTTGTGTGTTAAGTTTTTTGGAGGCTGAAAGAAAACTACTGAACGGATTTGAGTAAACTAAACGCCAAATTGTTGAGAAATGGCCTTCTTGTGTATTTAAAAGGTTTGAGCTAGAAATATTGAGCCATTTAAAGGGCAAACACCAAAACTAGGCCAAATTGCTTGATTAGCAATAAGTACTCCCTGTTTGTAATTAACCTTTTAAAACCAAATTCAGTTTGATCAATAAGATATAGAGATACAATAAGCATACTTTAAAAATACTCTCAGGTAGCATTTGCGATTTTTTGATAATGGAAACCTTTTTCAAAAAAGCAGAATGGCCCTTTAAATCTCCAAGATAAAATAATTGTTTTGAAAATTGAATATTTGCCTCCCTTGAAATTTAACAATTCTTGGTAAAAATATTATTTGAATTTTTCATACAGAGTTGTCGTTCCTTGAAGTCCCATGCAAACGCGATGACTGTAAGAATCAGCAAGTCTATATGAGAGAATGGTACTATTTTAGGCGTAGTCGTGATAACGGTTATCATACGAACCTGTGCTGCTCTAGCTAAGCTTTCATTGGTTTGACTTTTTGCACTTTTAAGTTTATTGTTCTCTCCAACATTAACTAGATGTACTGCTCTAGAATCTAACTCTGTTGACATGTCCTATAACATACAAATACAATATAAGACACAGGATTGACACACGAATATGGGATTCCTATTATACACGAATCAGAGACTTTGTTGATTGAAAAGGTAATAAATGTTTTCGAGTATCTTTACAGCATTAATGGGACCTGTTTCTATCAACATCACCAGCTAACGCAACAATAATAAATGTTCTAGGTCTCAATGTTTCATTGTTTTATGAGCACCTTAATACTAAGTTCCCCTCATCTTTGCTCACTAGCAACTTAAACTGGAGATTCCATAGTCATCGTGATGATTTGGGTTTAGTCTAAATTTGGTAATACATTTGGCAATTACCTGTACTATATCTTCAAGGGAGGCAATTTGTGAAATAACTTCTAAACAAGCAGATCTCTTCGATGACAAAACCTGTAATAGAAAAAATCTATCACCATCTATATCTGATGACCTCATGGGCATAATGATAATATTCAAAATATTGAAGAATATGTTGCTGAAGTTCTATCAAAATTCTCAATACCATCCCAAGTGATCCAAAGAGTCCTTCTTTTCATTGACATTCAATCGAAGCAGCGAGACAGTCTTCAAACTCATCCATATAACCCAAATAACATTTATATTTACCTCAACAGATTCATAGTTATCATTGACTTGTAGTGTTTCTCCATTCTTAGGATCCTGAAATATAACGTTATGGTAATTATAAAGTATACGTTCTTTCAAGTATACATACGAAGGGAGCAAACTCATATTAGACTGACAAAGTGAGATTGAATATGTTTACACAACATTTAATAATCAACTAGCTTTCAAACAGCTATAAATCGGCGGATATCAGCATTCATAGATGGATGATAAACAAACGGGTCCACAACCTTCTTAAACCAAAGCAGTGACATCTGCTTTCAGTGCTGCTGACCGTAGCTTAAATTATGGACACGCCCATTATGTAATGTAGAATACATAATATGGTATTGGTTATCGGATATGTGTCATGGTGTCTACAAATATTTCGAACTTACGTATTTGGAAAGAGCTTTGTTGATGTTGTTTTTGAAATCCTTAATCTCACGATCTTTTAATCTTTGTTTTTTCACTGCTTCTAAAACACCATGACTACCCTTACCATACGATGCTAATTCCATTTCCCCCTGTAACATACAAAGTTTGATAAAACAACATTCTAGGATGAATATAATATAGACTATAGAGTAAACAACACTGTCTGCTCTATCAGCATCTGACTTATTTAGACAATGTAATAGAGCTTTTGACCAGCTATATAGTTAGTGAGGTTGAACAAGCGTCCCTAGAAACCTACAGCTCGATCTAGTGAACAAAAAATCGATACTCAGAAGACTGAGATCCGACCTAGTTGTCGGAACACTCGGCAAGATCAGTTAGAAAATAGATATGGCCTTGATTTTTATTTTTTTTTATCTGGATATTCAGATAAAACGCCTCTAGTCCGCTGGACTAACAGAAATATCAGCAAAAATGGGAAGCAGTTTATAAAGGACTTAAAGGGATTGTAAAGTGTATTTCTAAACTTTGCATGTGTATCGGGGACACTGAAAGCATAAATTTGCGCCATTCCAATTTCTATTCCGACGTCTGTGATTCTGGCAATTCCACTAAAACTAAAGCGTTTGATGATGTCACTGACAGTGATCTACCGGAAACTACTATTGATATCTATGCAGATCACTGTCAGTGACATTATACACCTTACAATCCCTTTAAGTAACGTAAAACTATTAGTCTGTAACCCAACTGATGCATGTCAAGTTACATCCTTATACATGTATTACCTTATTGATATAACAAACTTAGTAAAATAACATACCTGTTGTTGAAATAACCAATCCATACATTTCTGTACATCTGACTTTGCCATCCTTCTCTACAAAATAACAGAAATCACATAAATATCTAAGAGTATCCGGTAACAGATTCTTAGTTGCTGTGTGGATAACCACAGTGTTAGAAATATAAGAAGGTGAAGAAATTAAGTTTTAAAATGAAATTGTTGTGCCCCACCCATAAACCGACCTTTCTTATCATGTACCCACTTGAAGGCGACAGATCCTATTCATTTGTACCACCAGGTATTCAGTGCATAATGTAGTATTAAAGGTGGGGCTTTGAAGTGTAGGAGTTTATAGACTAATTATTATAATCCGACAGAAATTCCAGCATAAATATAGTGTATGTTTACTTTCAAGCAGGTGCTCGAAATTGACCTGGGAGTCTTATTCTCGAAAACTTTATCTTGATGAATTTAATGTTCCAGTCATATGATTGGTCAATCACTAAAATCTATTTTAAATTTAGTTGTATATAACTCCATCAAATCGGTTCTATATTCGATTGAAAATGTATGCAGTGTGGCTGAATGATGTACATTTGGAAAGAAGAAACGTAAATACCAATAGAAGCCAATTGTCCAAAGTATGAACAGTTTCGGATGCATTATATTCTGCTTAACTATTTTGCAAACAGGCGAAGGTCATCTGAAGATGATCAATGTTTACTAGCAATTCTAAGTTATCCCAAACGTAATGAAATGCAAGTATTAGTAAAAGAGAGGAACATGAGGTCAATTTACAAGGATTATCTTAGTTTGTCACCACTTGAAAAGACTAACAACTTTCACCACACCCTAATTTCACTTCATTTAACTTGACCTATAACAGCTAAGATAAAGGTGGTCTGTTTTCCTTCCACACTCTCTATTCATATTGAAGTCTTAAGTGATTTATAGCCTTTTTATATAATAACTAATAGATATTTCTCGTGAACCAGTTATAAGAAAACATATTATATTATGTCCAATATCCGTTATATCCTATCCATTATATTTGTTCAGATACAAATGAGGAAAACTTATCCGAAATATTAAAAATTGCTTTTGTTGCCACCCACTGCATTCAGGGCAGGTTGTAGCTCATTCGACGGATATGTCGTCTTTTTCCTGGTCATGTCAAGCCATGCACATATCCAGGGCTTTAGGTCATGTCAGGATAGTACTTGACAGACTTATCCATAACTGAGTCTTCTTATGTTTTCTTACTTGTTCGGATGAACTGAGGTTTGATGTTCATGCATGCAGACAAGTTCATAATCGGTAATTTGATCGTCCCGTATGCCATTATCACCCTGTGCAAATCATACCATGTCCACTCAGCTTGTTTGACGTATCCGTTATTTTAAATTTTTGCTATAATTGATGTTAGGTTGAGTAATAAAAGATGTTTACTAAAGGAATTAGTAAAATGTCTAGTACTTGAGATAAGGGGATCACGCCCTAACCTCATATATTATATCGTATTTACTATTGACTTTTTACTATCATATCAAACATTACTATCAATATGTTTGACATTGGAAAACCTTTAATCACAATATAAATATGTTACTATGCAACATATTTAACAGTATTTGGAATAAAATGCTATGACAAAATGAATGATTTTAAGTTCTTTTGGTCTTGCATCTTTTCAATATGGAGATATAATATTGTCTTTAAATACGTCATACTTTAAATACTACTTTATACTGTATGTATCTACAGAAGTTAAAGTACACTTATCACTTAATAAATGTAACTTAAGATGCATCGCTGCGTTGATATTTGCAATGTTTTATTATATAATGAATTAATATATATAGAGAAGATCAATCAAAGTTTTTAATACTGTAAATAAACATTGCCTACAGGTTCATACTAGATTATTAAAAAAAAATATCATAATAAACCACTAGAAGGCATTCAATTAGTCATATTATACAACAATCATTCATTACCAGAGGAAATAATAGGACAGTTTATTTTAGAATTTATATATAATATGATATCGCTTTGAATGCCTGAAATTCTCTTTGGATCGTCAGTGCAATTTTATGACATGGAAATTCATCAAGAAACAATGAAACAAACCCTCTTCTAACAAACTTATGAAACTACCATTATTGAAGCATCTGATATCAACAGCTTTGACATCACCAGTTATGATGAACAATTTGACAGCACCAACAACATTAAACCAAACCAAAGCTTCTTATCATGATGTAACTTATCTTACACGCTCATATAACAAAAATTACCACCAAAGACAACGGTTCTTATTTTATCTTATCATCAACAGTGCTTTAAAATCTGCATTTGTTATAACCTTCAGAATGAATACTTTTTACTTTTACAGCACTTTACTTTTTGAAGAATTTGATGTAACCATTAATAATCTGACAACTCCATACAGGGTCAAAAGCTTAATTTTTCAAAGGAATCAACCACCCAAGAAAACTTATTAATATCAAATTTTTAAAATGCTGTAACTTACTTATACTGTAAGTTCAGTGAACAATAACTTATTCTTGTTGAAGATCTATGGAAACTAATTCTAAAATAATAATCTTATTTAAAGAATCTAAGAAAAGCCTGCTAGACTTGATGTAACATGATAACTATTATAACCTGTTATGATATAAAGCTGTATGTAACAATAAAGAATAAGAACAACAATTTTAAAATAACTGAAATACCTGGATTGCATAGATGCGTAACTAAGAAATAGGGAAAGTGATAATGCTGTAAGCTTCTTAAATGAGTTAATGCAAAATAGACAGAAAATAATCTAAGAAAAGATTTTTGAAACACATTCGTGATAGAAGTAATGGTAGCATCTAGTCACTTTTGTCACTAAATCATAGATAAAGCTCTTTGGAACATATTTATGCCGATCATCAGGTAGTTCAAGAGTGTAAAGTCGAAAAAAAGAAAAGTCAAATTTAAGGATTACAAGACATGCTGCTTAGTTCTAAAATTTATATAAAATTTCTATCCTCCAACTCAAATTTAAGTAGGATTGTACAGGTGTAATATTTCTTTATAATATTCATTTATCATAATGGTGTCACGTTTTTATTTTCAGTTTCATTGTTAGAAGATTATTTTAGTTCATAAACAAACCTCACTTTGTACATGATGATAATAAAAGATTCTTTCATAATCAAAATACGTAACATAAAAAGCCCCACGAGAAAACTACATCAACATCCTTGTATACCTATCTTAATGAGAAGCCCCTTATTCAATAGATATATGAGCAGTGAACACACCCTCTTCACATAATGAACTGTGCACAAAATGACATCCAAATTTCAGGGTCAGACGGATTTCATATTTATTACACAGTGGTATATAATCACGAATAAGAAAATTACAGTTCAAAGATATAAGGATGTTAGATGTAGGAGGTAAAAGGCCTCGGTTTTGAAATCATCGTGACAGGACGCATAAAATCGTGCTTTCAAATCATGAAGAACGGCATAAAGGAAGATAGACACAGCAACATGTCATATGATGTTTAGAATCGTACTGGATCATTAACAATTGGACATTCTGATCTTAATGGTCAAAATAATTGCTCGTATCAAAAAGGCAGACCAGACCATGAAATCTGGAATTGACAAACCCGGACCATATGTCTCTCAAAAGTGTCCAATCTTAATCGTTTTAAATTGCATAATCATGTATCTGCAGACAACATTCAGAGAAATTTCAAAATAAATTTTTTACTCTGATCTGTTTGCACTCAAAAATATAATCTTACTGAACAATATGCCGAGGAGATCTTGAAATATTTGCGGTAATAAAATAAATAATTAGATGAAATTTATTAGATATTTCTTAAAAATTTAAAAAGGTACAACTTCTACGGTTAAAATACGACTTCAACTCAAAAACAAAGTGTACATTATCAAGCCAAGGGCAATATGTATGTTTTCATGCCATTTTTGGGCATGTTATTTAGTATTCATATGACCCACGCATCATGTAACTATGTCAATAAACTACACAATGTTAAAACTTTTAGTCAGTCCTAAATAAATAAAGTAAACTTGTTGCCAATATTATTAAAAGTTGCTGGTAAATATAAAGTATAAGCAATAGTAATTTTTGTTGACATTAAGTTATCCAGTAAAGTTATTTCTCATTACTCTATAGTATAATATATATAAAATCCATCTTAGGGTCAATATAATCACAAAATGGCTATAAAAATATTTATTGTTTCTTGACCTAAGTGGCATTTTTACTAGTGAAACTTTGAACCTATGAAACTTTTTCCACATTAAAAGCATAGATTTTGTAGACTTGATTGAACGTTTAAACCTATTTTACATTCCTTTTCACGTGGTAACTCTAAAGAAAGGAGAACATGTTCCGCTGTGCAGAGATTTTGAATGTTGCTAGTAAGGTATGCACTATTAATCAATGCACTAATATGCAGGTGGTTTGATATACATTGCATGATTGATCAACCCAACCATGTCTTGTGCATTAGTGATGTGGTGTATTTGGTATACCTTATATGGTATATTATGTATATCTTTAGTATAAAATAAGATCAATGACACAGCATAATTATCTGTCAATTAAGTTTTAACAATTTCCTGTGTAAATGTCATTTCAATTTAACCAGATTGTGTGGTGTAGTTCTTTGCATCTTTCATCATTATTCATACCACCAAGTATTATTTATGTAAAACACTTCCATATCGTTCAATATTTTTCAACGGGTGATGTCCTGATACTTGAAAAATCCTTAAAATATATTTAGCTTTATGTGCTCTCCGTAAAGGACATTAAAGAAATGAAGGTTGAAGGATGGTCTTTATCTTTATCTTGGACTTACTCTTGAAACTATCTCTCAATGATATTGTTGGCCATTTAGTGATGTCCATTGATGAATGCTAAATATCAGGTTGTCGGTTTTTACACATCATTAGCAGACTGATAATTTAAGTGATCATCGAATCAGATGCGATCAATAATATAATAAACCGATAATCTTGAGTTCACAAATTGCTCTTGTAGGCACAAAACAATATTAACAAATTTATGTATGAAGCAGCTAAAATATACTTTTTCTTTCGTTTAACAATAATATTCACCAGCTTTCATTCTATAATATGTGTAAACGTGACCTCGATGTTAAAACCTTCACCCCGACAGAGAAAAGTGTGATATTGTAATGACTAACACCTTACACCCTTTATATTTGCATTCAAAAGAACCCTTGACTAATAAAATTCAAATATCTTTTCATATGCTTTAATGCTTTCTTTATTAATATACTTTAGAGGTGAATATTGAATTGGGGTCTTCATAGTGAATAAGTTACCTGTTAATAGGGTCTCGCACCTTTATAGGCTTGGTTATTGAATGATGAACACCTATATTTGTTAAAATGACAACGTATATTTTTATGCACCTAAGAAGTTCATGAGGATATGGATATCCTAGGAATGTTCTTTCTTAATCTTAATGTAATATTTTACATTGTTTATACATCTTCGTCAAAATGTCTTAGTACATTTACTGTTTTGAAGCATTGACATGAATATCTGTGTAAATCCATTCTTTCCTCAGACAAAACCAACCCCTGTCTTTTCAATATAGGTTCATTTATAGTCCATACCTCATACCTTAAAGTGTTCTGTGAGGTTTGAAATATATTCATGAATATTTAAGATTAAAGTCTCGCATCGTTGGCTCAGATCGACAGGCGATTCAAAGCATCTTATCAGATACATCTCAAGCGAAACGATTATTAAAAATCGGCAACTAACAAATGCTGAACTGCGTATTTGCGTTACAGCTGGGAACGAGCAACTCATGGCATTTTGTAGTCGTCCATGTGTTCAGAACGACTGACTCCAACGACCTCAGTCATTGCCTCATTGGGTGACCAATTGCTCTAGGATGCTGTCACACCGTTCCTGTCATTTTCCTTATATTATGCTTTCTAAATTTGAAATCTTATTTGAAAGAGAACCCATGTGTGAAGAATGTTCATATAGAAATATCAAACAAATATTATTTACTTCAAGAAATGCTCTTAAAAACATTTTCGATGATTCATAAGGGAAATATTAAAATTATAATTGAATCATAATAATAAGGAAAGGGTGCAACCTCAAAATCTCAATTGAACTCATTTTTTACCTTATTTAAATGTTATATATCATGTATGCTACTAAGGACTGGTATGGTCCCATCCTACTGACAAAAATTAACTTAATATTTCTAACAATGACATTTTGCTCAAGGGGCATTTTTTGGCTTAATTACTTTAGGCGATTGACAATAAAATATTATTCAAATTCAACATAATTATGACGTACATCAACCTACTAAAAAATTGAATTGATAGGATATTATTCTTCTGACATAAATATATAGTACAAGTATATCGTTCATAAGTTTTAACAATAGCATCATTATATGACAAGTCTGCATCATAATCATCATAGACATCATAATCTTGTCTATTCTGCTTTGTATTATTACTATTATAAGAATGTTAGTTTTTAATATCTTAAATCTTCTCTGATCCCAGATCAATTGATTTGGACTTTGACACGTAATAAGTTTAAATATGGGATTAAAATATCCACGTTTTATATAGATTATCTAAGTCTATTAAGCGATGATCTGATTTAAATAAGTCATACGTTAAGCACTCAAGCAGTGAAGAGAACCCTGCACTTTACTGATCACAGTGCACTATAATATGTGTTACACAATACACCCTAAAAGAATCCAGCTTGAATATTTAGCTATTTTCCCAAAGGCTTCACTTTCTTGTTACATATTTTACATATGTCATTTTTATCGTATGATCACACTATAAAAGTTTAAAACATTTGACTTTTTTTAATATTTAAATAATGAATGCAATTTCACCATGTTTTCGAAAAATATGTTGCTTTCATAAAAATATGAAAGACGATCAGGTAGAAAAAAAAGTCAAAATGGCCAAAGGAAATAATTCATGTAGCTTACCTTTAAAATTTGAAAATTGAATGAAAAAGACAATCCGTATCCACAGTAAGCTGATAACACTAACCCAGACTTGGCGGTAAAAACGTTGAATCAATATGACCAAGCGACTATATCTCATGTAAAATATAAGTATATGGGTTTACCTCTATGTATTAAAAACTCCGCCTACTTCAAACTGCCTGAACAGGTTGATCTTTCTATGAAATTAGTTAAGCTGAACAATCTTTTTAAATGTCCAATTCGACTATAGTTAAGGGATTTTCGGGATTTTTTTTTTTAGCTTAAGCAGTGTTATAAGATTTAAAAGGATGTAACAGTCTTATAACTCTCCCACGTAACTATGAGTTTCACCTTTTTTCGTTGAACTAAATGGAAAATTTGGGACGAAATCTTCACGGTTTCCCCATCTTCACCACGTAACTTTTAAAAGTATATGAAAAACGTAGACAATATAGTAGTTGTTTTCTTAACCTACTTGTCCAGGCGTTAAACGAAAAGTTGAAGCTTGACATGAATTCAACAATGTCACTGGATTCTCTCTTTAAACCATCCTGAATTGAAGAATTAATGGAGCACGAATTCTATTATTCTTTAACTATTCAATAAAACTAACTTGGAATTCCTTTTTTAGCGAGAAAACAAGTCTAGGTTATACTGGTGAATTATTTGTGTCGGTGACATTTGAAGTATTTGATTAACCAGTTACAGTATTTGTATAATGGTTTTAGACGGTGTTTGGTGGTAGTTATTCTACCTGTGGTAAATGAAATCCAACTTAAATCAACCATTACTGTAATACCTCAATATGAAAGATGATCAGGAAGCAAAAAAGTCTAAATGGACAAGAGTAAATGAAATCCAACTTAAATCAACCATTACGATAAAACTTCAATGCAATTTATAAATGATGCTGAGATAGCATGAATGTCTACACCTTCAGCAGTTAAATCTGCAAGGTGGTGCTCAGTGATCTGATGGTTCCCGCAAATTACCGACTGGTGAGAGATAAAGTGCACAGTGTGCCCGGGTTTCTTGTATCAGACCCTTTTGTTACCGACTTACATGTCGATCTATACTGGGGCCGAACCCTGTGTCATTAACAAGAATCCTACTCATTGAGCCGCGATGGATTGTTCTTTACATGGGATTCCTCTATCAAAGTAACATTTGATGATTATTTTAGTCTGGTGTTCCTTCAGGACATACAGAGTATATCATATCAAAGACCGTCACATTCGAGTATCAAAGAGCAATAAAGTGAAACTAGAACTGAAATTTATGTTATTGGAAAATGATTATAGGTTGTTTGAACTTTGTCAGGTGACTGTATGCTAATGTGTAATCAATGTATTGACCACAGGTACAATGCTAATGGCTTTATTATTCATATTATATTAAATACGGTTCAGTGCAGATACTAAGGTCGTCAGTTAGGTTTTACAGCATAGGCGTACGGGGTGTTAGTTGAGCGGGGGGGCAAAACCAATTTGCCCGACAACTAATGCTAATTTGCCCGACAACGAAATATAAATGCCCGACAAGTCGACCCCCACCCAACCCCTAATTCCAAAAACTTCTCGCCATCTGCCTGATCACATCATTTCCGAATGATTTTATTTTTTAAATTTCCTTCATGAAAATCACTGGGGGGGGGGGGGGGGGGGGGGGGGCAATTGCCCCCCCTGACCCCCCGGCTCGTACGCCTATGTTTTACAGGCTTTTACCTCTGCTGGAATCCTGAACAATATTTTTAATAAATCTTTAAAAACATTTGATATCTCTGTGGGAATAAGTCATAAAGTCAATGTTTACTGTTATCAAGTTGACAGTCGTCCTCATGCAAATTGTTGTCCACTAACTTCACTGTCACATATTGACATTAAGACAACTACATGTACATATAAGTTTACTGCTATCTACTGTAGTTTTTTTTTTATGAAATATATACCCATACGTCTAAATAAGGGTATGAATTATAAAAATGGAATCGAAAAAATATAAGAATAGAAACACAGTGAGGAATTGGAGAACACAATTTGATGACAAACATTTAAGGACCAGACCTTGGGTTGAAATATAGAGGATAGCTAAAATTCAGTGGATACATCGCATCTATTTCTACCCCACAGCGCTAAAATTCCACGCCCTGGTAATGGAGAGGAGAAAACTTAGCCAAGAAACGAATTCGTAAAGACAAATAAAAAAAGAGACAGGGATGGTGGAGTAAAAAGTGAGAGTGGAAAAGGGATTTGAGATGTATGGAGAAGGGTAAATGAAAACAGAAAAGAAGGAACAGTTGATGAATGCAGCTTTCGTTTTAATGATACTGTTCTGACTTTCATGGTAACCAGTCGAGGCTTACTGAGACGATCAGTGAAAAGGTTAACCCCATTATTATGTTGTTAGGAAAAATAATCTTACCTCCAGTATAGGGTCCCTATAATATCTTGACATCGTTTATTATATCTAAATAAACATTCCCAAACTACCATATAATATACTGGATTCTTTACCAGATCGTAATAGAGTATATTATACTAATGATTGAATAACAATTTTTCAGAAAATAATAACAGCTCTTCTACAGCCGGCAGTGTGTCGAGGTTTTAAAAAGAATGGAGTTAACGTTCTAATCAATAGTAATTGCTTTCTTATTTAAATAGTCTCGAAATCTGAATTTTTCCTTTCATATTATTATTATTGGCAACGTACAACAGCAAATCTCTAGATGTACTGGTCCTTAACCTTACTTAAAGGGATATGTCCACTATCGAACCTTATTCTTAGAACCTGAAATCAATTTGAGCTAAGTTAATCAGTTATAGTGTTCACGACACTCCCTTGAAATTTCAGCCTTCAAATCCCCGTGTAGCCATAATTATGAGCGTTTGAAAGTCAAAAATACGACTCGTATTCTGTGAGACTATGCATTATATAGAAAATACATATATAGAAAATGAAAGATAAATGATTAGGTAAGGATATAATTGAAGGGGATAAGCGATTTTCGTGGAATTATATATATTCAAGGCCCAAATCTACTCTCGAAATGCTGAACATTTCCCTTACAGAACATTGGCATCTTACAATTCGTCCAATGAGATAAAAAAATTTAATCTATGGTCCAAAATGTAAAATATTTACAACAAGCCAAATCTTGATAATACCAATATTGTTAATAGGAAATCTCATAACAGCAGCTGTCTTGATTCAATTGATAGTTACAAAATGTCAATAAGAACATTTACTGGTTGACCAATGACAGAGTTCATCAAACAGCATATAGATAGATATATTATAGACAGATAGGATTCACTGTCACTTGTCACTTGTCACCGATCAGGGTGTAATCAGTGCAAATACTATGACAAGTTCTTGTTCTACATGGGTGACATGATGGTCAACATTGGGTATATCTATAAGCAAAAATCAAAACGTTTAAGATGGATGACCAACGCTAACCAATAGCAATTTGATTTGGTTTTTTTTGGTCGGCGAACTACAATTCAGATGCTAAAGCGAATAGTGAAGTTACTTCCCTTAGGATGCACAATCTGTTTAGAGAACCTTCTTTCATCCAAGAAACAAGAAATAACATCTCATATGAACATGAAAGGCTTAAGCAGATCACATTTCACATGAGACACCACATCAATATCCAAATGTATGTTCGATATATGTTATATTTGTCTGTGCAATAATTGTCCTGTTGTTTAAGCATAAGTCCCGCCGAAAATTTAGGTGTCTGAAATGATCTCCGTTTCGAAAATGCAGAAAGATTTGTGGTGTCCTGTTATGGAGAACAAAATGTAAAAGTAGTGGATCAGTCCTATTAAAATGTGCAAGTGTTTATTCTGTTAAGTTAGGATACGTTTTGTATACTTTTGTGAGTCTTATACTCTTAATCATGCAGGATGTCTCTTTAAAACCACTAAAAATATTTCACACCCATCCAAATAAGTCTTTCAAAATGTAACTAACATTTTATGTACAAGGATATACATAAATTGCAATAGAAACAGGATTCACGTTGAGAATTAATTTGTTGAAGGTAAACAAACTACAGTGATATATGCAAGTCTATTCTTGTACTAGGAATAGTTATTCACCTTAACCAGAACACAATGTAATCAACAATTTATCATACCTTAACACATTAACACGACATGTAATAACAATTACATATACCACTCTCATCATTCTATACCTGTAATCAAATTGCTTATTCATCTGATTACATAAAGAAACATGACTTACCGCCTTAGTAAATTAGATTAACATAGATTGGAGTGTAAGTCTAATAACATCGTTTGTTTGAATGAAACCAGCCACTAGAAACTAATCAATAATAGAGTTTACTAGGAAGACAGAATACCATCCTAACATTTCATTAATAAATTATTAATTAGATATATACTCTCGATAAGCTTGATTAGATATGCAATACATAGACATAGACATTGATATCATACACAACGAAAGTAGCCCAGTAAAGCTGTCTAAAATATGAGGTAGAAGATTATATGTAGTCCACAACTCCAACCTCACAGAAAAAAAAACTTTAGTATCATCAGTTCATCAAAGACTATGTAGGGGAACAAATTTGGAAGTGCAACTAAGCATTTGACTTGATTTGTAAGCAATTCTCTTAACATTGGGACTTCTTACTATTAAATCCATATCATGTATCTCGATAATAGAAAGATTGTGAGCAGAAGCACTTTATGCTTCAAAGTCCACAAATAATTGTTATATTATTCGTATTTGTCATTCGTTTTCTTTGTGAATATCCAAATAATTATGGTAATGATCTCATTCTATGCACCTTGAAGTATGAATTGTGGTTTGGTTAGGTATATGCCTAATGACATTTTTCTTCTTGTGAATATTGTTATATTAATCCTTTTAATGCTTCAAAAGAAGCAGCATACAGGGCTTGGGGAAAAGTCTTCCTTATATGAAAGTTCATTCGATGCCCTTATTACTAAATGTATGGGGTTTTATATTTAATATATATAGCTGAAGTGACATCCACGGTTGGATGAACTTTCTACTTGACAGTTGCTTCCCTTGATACAAAATGGCTGCCTGCTTGTAACGTATGTTCAAAACAATATTTGGTCCTATGTAGTGATGTTTTGTTTTTAAGCTTTTAAGCTTCTAAAGAATATATAAACTAAATTATAGGCCTACATTATCAAACTGAAAAGTTACTACCAAAGAAACTGCAACTTTTGAAACTATGTCAGAAACCAAGTAAGGTCTCCATCACGAAAAGAGTCATTGTGTTACCAAATTGTAGGTAATAAACATGTACCAAATTAAGAGAGTTTTATTTACATTTAAATTTAAACCTCAATCTGAGCAACGCCTTATTTCTACTTTGAAACAGAAAATGAAAGCGACCTATTTTTACGAGTGCATGAATTTATAATGAACAATAAACACCTACACACAAACAGGTTGAATGGCTGCATTATATGGTGTTTTATAGTATTATCTTATCATATACAAATATATAACCAGTTCTGCCATGAAATTTACACTTACTATAAAAAAACACTTACCTTTAATTCCAATTCTCCCCAATCTATCACATAATTCGCGAAATCTCGAAAATAGAACCATATTAAAGCTGCAGTTAATACCATTTTCAATTCTTTGGTTTCTACCGGTGTTTACTTTCCACGTGTGGATGCTGAATAAATCAATGATTATAGAATGGAAAATAAATAACCTATATATAGGTATACAGTAGGTGATATAGCTTGTATAAAATAAAGATTATATATGGTAAATAACACAGGGCGTTAAGTATATACTGTTAAACTGTTACAGTCTATGTTACAAACTTAATCTCTATTGTTAATCCATTGTTAGTCCTTGATACAATACATATCAACTACTTTCCAGATCAGTAGGATGTAACGGAAGTCTAAAGACACGTGCACACTAATTCTGATGGTCAAATATCCACATCCATATACTTACGAGCTTGAACAAGGTCAGGAAAGAATGCTGATTGTGTACTGGTTTTGAATCAATAAATAGTTTATGTATACGTCAATAAATCCATTCATACAAATCTCCCTTAGTCCACTTATCCTCTAAGGTTATTTGTCAGTTCACACGTTGACAGGTAAATGCATAATCAACATGTTTAGTTACTACTGTATTATATCGTATAGCTATATTATATATTCAGGTCGTATATATTATAGCTCGAAAACATTGCATTATAATTCTACCGGTTTATGATCCGGGTCACTGACTTTTAAAGGTTATGGTTCATTTAATTTAACGCTGAATTGAAACTTTTCAACATCATGAGCGATATAATGATTGTTTCAATATTCATGTTAATCATGCATATGGGGGTTGGTTATATTAAATCAGCTACAATGCCATTAGAAAAGCGGTTACGAAGTGGCAAAATGGACAATACATAACTGCCCTGAAACATGTGGATGTAATGACATTGTATCCCATTCCACCGTATAGGTGGCGATCTTCGACGAGCTTCGCATTCTGAAGAAGCTCTAAAGATCTCCACAATATCCCCAGATCTCCTACGTATCGATTAGATCAGATAAAGTTCCAATGGCGTGCCAGTGGTGTTCCAGTAGCGATATATAAGATATAAAGAGTCTTATTTAACTTCATGTATTCCTTTCAAACACAAACGAAACATTGTTAAAATCAGGTTGAATTTATTTCCAACTGCTGTTAATTTATATAAGACAAATTTAATAAATAGTCCCTTGTGCCGATTATGTAAATCATCAAGTGAAGATTTGTTCCATCTATTGTTTGAATGTAAAGGGACAGAAAATTATAAGATTGATATCAATACTGTACATATAACCAGAAATAACTATCTAAATGAATTAAATGATGATTTTCATCTCTTATGTTTATCAAAATGCACAGAAAACATCTTAAGAAAATTGTAAATGCTTAATACATATCGATTAAATGCTAATTATTGTAAATATATATTTTTTTGTAATTGTAAATAGTATTCATACATGTAATATTATTACATATCATATCATGTCATGTCATATCATGTAATTTATATTATTGTAACGTTGGTCGTAGACCTTTATTACTGAAAAATAAACTTATTCTATTCTATTCTATATAAGATAAGCAAAGAGGAGTACGCCAAGAGAAACGTCAGCTCGAAACGAAGCGCAAAAAGCGGCTGTCTTGGAGAACGGTTGCACTTTTAGGTGATGCAAAAGTGCTTCTTTGCTTTCAACATTTAGTGCTCCGATTTATTTGTCACAAACTTACTGTTCTCATTCATAAAACAAAACAATTTGAAATTAATAAAAATTGATATTAATTAGTAAAGTAAAGATGATCTTAGCGCTCAAAGAGGTCTGTTGAGTTGAGTTTCTAAGCTTTGTAGAAGGGAGTAAAGACTAGAGGCAGTGGTTGAGGACAGCATTTAGGATGAATCATGATCGTTATATTCTAAGGTAAACTGAACATGGTGGAATTTTGCTCAGGGAAAGAGTGAATTCGATATCTGAAGAAATCTTGATAATTATGTACAACATGGATATTTCATGTTGTTTTGTCTCTGATTTGGTGATAAAAGGTTGTTTAGAAGATAAAATGCAGCCTTGGGAACGGATTGAGATCGTGTATGGATGAAGACTTGACGAATTGACCTGGCTGGTGAAGGAGATGTTGCTTGATATTCCGAAAAAAAAGTTGGATTGGTCGGCAGAGGCTTACTGCGAAGGCGTAGACGGAGAGTTTGCTTCATTAGAATGGCGACTCGAGTTGGTGCTTGCTTCTGTTGATCAATATCCATTTCTTCAGATGGTAGGGGTATGGTAACCCTAATCTTGGTTTCGTTGATGGTTTGGTAGAAACTGGATATGACCGAGTTCCACATTCATACGGTGGGACCAAGGAAGGGATTGATATATTATGCTATCCACTTTTTTGTTTGTGACAGACATAAGCGTTACTTAGAGATCCATGTTCGGTAAATAATATTTTATTTATGTCGACAGCTCAGATTTACGTTGTTGGATGGATAGAACTATCCAGCACAACTTCGTAATATCGTAAGTTGTCATTGCGATACAAGGGAGATTACTGTGTAAAATTGGTAACTGAATTATTTTGCTGTCTTTTCCAGTTGTATGATAAAGGATATTGTGGTTGTGATGCAGAGTTCCCTTATCTTTCCCCCTTATATTACGCTTCCATCAGTGATACTTGCACCCCGCCACAGTTTGGTATCGATAACATTGGTCAGGCTTTCATGGGACATATTGAAACGTTTTCAACGAGATTTCTAGAAAGACACGGCAAATGTTGGACTGAATCGATGTTCAATGCAAAGGGACACAATCCAAGAATGATCAGTGTATAAAAGTTCTTTTGTCATAGCAATCGTAACTTGGACAATATTAATTCAAACTTTACAAATTTGTTTTTTATTTGGAAGTCATAATTACTTTTTTTTCCTTAAAGATGTATTCATTCATTGTTATCATTGTGTAATTAATGTAATACACTCTCTGACCACATTGAGTTCTGAATTGAATTTTTTTCTTAAATTATTAAAAAAAATAATTGTTATATCATTTTGTAAAGAATCACTTGGGTCCATGAAAGTAAAAGGTATGATTATTTCCCCTTTGAAATAAACGCACTTCCCACCTAAAAAATTCTTCAGAACTATGGTCTTTAAAAAAAGTATCTTTCAATTAAAAAACAACTACAATTCAGGTATGATAGGAGGATCATTTTATAGTGCTAACGGGGGTACTCGACGGCAGTCATATTCGGAATTGTGGTTGAAACAATAGGTTCAATACTTTGTGGTATTGTAGACAATCTTGAAAAGTGGCAGTTGATATCTGAAGCCTTTGAAGAGAAAGTTTTCGTGGATCTCCCTCAGGATGAGATACTCTGAGGAAAGTTAAGAAACTTTTAAAGTTTGAATGAATGGTAAATTAGGTCGTGTGATATACCTAGATATATTAACATAGAATCAATATCACTTTCTATATCACAATTATTAGAATATTTCACTGAATATGAATTAAACAATCGATATATACCAGCCTTTATACAGTCACTATGCGTCAACAGATATTTCAAAATTATATGAATACGTATATATGAGTAAACTCGAGGGTTGACACCTTCTAAAAGTTATTTATCTTTACTCATTACTGATTGTTGTTAAACCAGAGACAGTCGCTGCCATGTAAGTTTAAACTTTACTTTACTTTCCAACTTTTAAGTCAATTTGAGATTTGTGTTCACCTTTTAGAATTGTCATATCTAAGATAGCTCTATATGTGAGCTTACAATACATTTATTTCCATTTGAAAAAAATTAATCGAAACAGTTATTTCTATGCAATTTCTGTTAAAAGTTGGAGATATGCGAACTTTATTTCTGAGACCAGTTGGCAGAGCTATGTCATTGTCAGGTTATACGAGATTTGTTATTTCAAAAATTATAAACAGCATGGGTTGAGTTCTAGTCAATTACAAGACAAATCTGTCAGCCTTGGAACTGCATATTTATTTTGTTGTTAGATTTCTGTTTTAATGCAGTCTATAGAATTAGTGAAAACCATTCCTGGCAGACTGTTTAAATGATAAGGAATATTCTAAGGAATTGTTCAGAATAGCATACAATATTTCCTTGAGCCACATTCAAACAATATCAACTTTACCGTCTGGTATGGGTTAAATCAAAGTCACAAGTTATTGTTAGTAAACATATGGTGTAAATAATGAGAGATTTGTCGAAGTTTAGTATGTCAACTTGGCCTTTAATATTGGTTTAATTCAAATATTTCCATGGTTTCTGTGCTTAATGGAAACAGTTGCTGCTTTCAAGTTTAAATTCAAACCGCCACATTCGAAATCTGTGACGTCTTACCCATAGTAATATATAATGAATTCCACTAGGTTTTATTTTGTTATTCAATAGATTGCTACAACCTTCGCAGTATTAAGTGATAATCCTATTAGTACTGAAACCAAGATTATCAGATTAACTAATAAAATCCAGTTATAGCTAGTTAACGTTATTGAAATCATATTGGATTGAGAGAAATATCATTAAGTGGATCTTTACAGTACTGGTAGGTAGTATGATTATTTACTCCAATTTGCCTGAACTTAAAATACTTTCTGGCTTTGAAAACATTCTTCAGAGATCCCATTGACTGGCAATTCTCTGGTGTTGAGATTGCTCAGATAGGTTGGTAAAGATCTTGGTTGGTATGATTGTTTTAGGCACATTGTATAATCTTTCAAATTTAATTATGTCGTATTGAATTCTTATGCATGCTACTGCAACAAAAGTTTTGGTAATGAAGGGTTTTATCTTTCCTATGTACTTTGGTTAATGCACCTATTTCCTTTTGTCGAAAGTTTGTTCAACACACTCGTTGTGGCTATATGGAATGATATAATTCGATTGAAATAGTCATGCGAACAACCAATATTTCACACTGTTAGGATGTAACATTACGATATCTAATGTGTGAAAGTGTAATTTTCTTCTTCATTATGTAATGAATTAATGAACAGTAGGAAGATGAACCTATGTTAATTACATTCTAACATGGAAATAAGTAATTGAATTGTGAACTGATAATCTGATATACTAACGCATGCCAATTGTAATTGTAACAAGCTGTCGCTGCTTCTAACAGATAGAAATACTTCATTTAAATAAAATATGGCAAAATTGTAATTCTGCAGATATTGGTAACAGCTTAACTTAAAATGTCACTGTGCAAACCCAATTAAATTGTTAGAAAAAATATCAAAATCGAGACCTGTAGCGCAAGAAAATCTTTGGCAGTCGCTACCATTTTGGTACTTAATTGTCAACTAGGTTTATCAGGTGAAAGCAAGGTGTATAAATGGTTCAATAATGAGCATCAATACATTGAGACCATTCGAATTTTCAATCAGACGGCCATGGTTCAAATCTCAATAAAACTAAAAGTTTAATAACGTCACATCCGCAAAAATAATTATGGTTGTATCACAGAAGACGTCACCATACACTTAGTTTTACAATCCCTTTAATAATAAAAAAAAATATATTATACTACAAATGAGTAAACAATATATTGTGATTGTGACAAGAATACGTAAGAGTATAACGACAACATTGTTAATATATAATAAATAATGATAGATTTGATAATTAATCATTACATAATATTTTTATATTACTATATTGATTACCTTATTGATCATCTGACGTTTCTCACGACTTTTCCTTGAAAAAATATACACACATAAAATTTGGCTAGAAAGTTTAACAGTTTACTAAGTAAAATTATGTTTGAACTAAATATTCACGAATCCATTGAAATGACGGAAGACAAGCTCCAATGCTTAGTTTATGCAATCTATGAAATCGTATGGCTGTGATATTTGATAATCGAAGTTACTTTTGTTAGTAGACTTTATTGTAGGTAAATCTCAATTCGTTTAGAATCTGAAACAGTTATCATATTTTTTCTAGTCTAGTAACAATCCGATATGCCAATGCTCTATTCAGTCTGCTTAATGTGTACTTTCAAATGTCAGAACAAGTGTTGCAAGACATAGCTTCATGGAACAACAATCACCGGTTAAAGTATTATGAAACGTTTCGACGTGTTTCCCCCGTTCCCCCGATTCTGTTGCAATTGGTCCAACCTCGTGTAATAAACTGCATTCATTTCAATTAAATGTTATAATAAAAATATAGCCAAGTTGCACAATCGTGAAAGTTAGATATACATGTATTATGAAATGTGTCTATACACTCGGTTATATTTTTCAATAATTAATAACGATAATACATGTGTAAATTAATTGTGTTGTCTTTGTGATCAAGGCTAACTTGTCTGCAGGGACTTGCATCTTATCAACGAAGTGCTATGTCGTTGTTTCGAATGTTGCCAATACAATGTATTGTTCAAGGGACAAATTAACTGTGAAAAGTACATTTGTTAATGGGAATGAATAGTTTTGTTTTTAAGCCAAGAATAGAACTACAAAAAAACTTGAGCATCCTATCTGACTTAGCTTCATCTTTATGAAAAGCAAAAAGTGACGTTTTGTGATCTGATCTTAAGATTTTCTTTTACAGATTAGGTTGGATAAAAATATCGTCTCGTCTCTCTCATTTCTTTCAGATGTAAACGCTAAACATGAACCTGAAAAATATATTTTACGTACGTCATATAATGTGTCTATTTAGTTATATTCATTTTTTAAACTTCGATTAAGTGAACCATAAACAAATTTATCTTAAATAAAAAAGGTCAATCTGACATCATATATTTCTCCTTTAAGGCAATATGATCGTTGAACGTATGAACTCCTGATTAAATGGCCTGTTAACACTTATTTTTTAATAAAAAGCATGTAATTGGCAATGATTTATTAGATAATGTACAAGTGAACTATTTAGCAGGTGTCTGTATGGGTTCTGTTGTCGATCTGAACACCACATGTTCCTAGTTTTCATTACTATAATGAGTATTGTATGAAACAATAACAATAATGATCATACTAGATTGCTAATTAAACTCGCTTTTATCGTGTTCTGTTGCACTGATTAGCTAAAGCATGGTTTTCAAGGAGTATGTATGCTAAATGTTGCTTTGTGAATAGGACAGTTTCACTCTGATACTGAACATGGAAACGGTAAGATTTTTTGTTACGTGGATATTATGACAGAAATATTTGGATTTTGTGCTGTGTCTTGTGTGTTTCTACTGTTCTAAGAAAGGTTCTTTAACAATTCAGCAAAACCGTATAATGAGGACTTCGAGTCTAATTTGGTACTGTAGCATTTTGTTGATAAAAGAGAACAAATTGCGACTCGATGGTGCTGTAATTAGCTGTAATTGAAATGGACTTTACCAGTTAAAGTTTTTTTTTTTATAAATGAATATGTTTAGTACATTTCTTTGCAATTTTATACATTCAACATTAACTGTATTATTTGGATATTGCGTGTATATTAATTACATTGATTGTAGTTTTATACCTCCTATAATATTATTATCCAATAAGAATAGGGTATTGGTATTGATTATTATTATCTGTTAGCTATATCAAACAATATTAGCAATTGCATTCTATTATTCTAATATTAGTTTCACCAGAATAGAGACAGGAAAACTTTAAATACAGGTAGGCTAAACAAGGCTTGTCATTTAAACAGTCAATTTATCATGACAGTATTGTATTTAGATGATTTATTTTGTATCTTTATTACATTAAAGTGGCACAGGCTTCATTTTTGTGGGTCGATTTTTCCAAGTCTCACAAACGGGGACTTTTTTAGTTCAGCAATTTAGTACTGGTTATCACAATTCACCATTGAAGTTTGAGTCTTCAAATCCATGTGCATCCATAATTATTAGCATTTGAAAATTATAATGCCCTACTACACATTATCGCTACTATGCAATATATAGAAAAGTCATCTATAGAAATAGAAAGAGAAATGTCTATTTTAAGATATATTTGAAGGAAATATGCAATTTTCGTACATTTCTAGTGCTTCTGAAGGATACTTAAGTATATTCAAGACTCAAATTAACCAATAAAAATGAAGACTGGTCCCCTTTAAGTATGATTATAATCATTATTATTATAATCACATTATAATATATTACTTTGTATTATCTATGGTAATATCATATTTTACCTGTAAAATGTTGCTGATATAGCATAATCTTTTAAACCGTAGTATTTGAAACAGGCAGTTGTGTGGTACTAAGTGGTACAAAATTCGGTTGCCGTTGGAATCATTCATTACTGCTTCCAACACGGTTTCCAAAGGATGTCATTTCATTCAGATGTTGGAGGAAACCCTTCAGTTTGCAATGTATACAACAAAGTTGCAAATTATAAGAAATGTCATAGAGTTATAAGTTGAAGTTTGATTTCATTTTCGATCACTGCAATGTTAAAATTTTGATACAAGACTATCCATCAACAAGGTTTTGGCACAACAAATAGGCCTAACACAAACAATTGAATAAAAAGGATTTTTTTCAGCAAATACTAATAAGCTTACGTAGTATATATTCATATATTTGAAGTAATTATAAAGTCTGTGGTCCAATAGAGAATATAAAACATCTGTTGTCGTTTAGTCACAGCTGAAAGTCTTAAAATGACACTTGAATCGGAAAAAATATGAAGTCATCAGAGTCGTGAACTTTATTGTTTGACAATAAAACAGTCTATTTGTCATTTCGAATAGTCAGTTGTCTAGACGTTAGAGGAATGGAAAGAGGTTAGATGCTCTTAATCGATCTTTAATGCATAATATTGTAATATTGGCTCCTGAACACATGTCGGTGTTCTAATAAGCTTGGACGGTATGTTTTATTGAAAGTGATAATGATCCATTTATTAATTTATATATCTCGGAAGCCTGTTAGTTTGCTTATTATTAGAATATTATGGACTTTTTTCTTTAAAAAGTAAAGTAAATTTATGTCCAATTTCGGATAGAACTACATATAAATGAACCTCTTTAAAATTTATTCAATCTATGCTCTTCATGTTTTGAAAGATATTTGACGACTCTTGGGGATGTTATTGGGAATCGAAAATTGTCCAGTTATTCTTCTCTTGTAATTTACAATAATTTTGTAAATTTGAATGGTTTACATCTGTCTGAAATAACTTTCACCTGGCAATATAATGATAAGAGCTTCATTGATTTTTGAAAAAAAAAGAACAATTTGACACAGATGAGAGTTCTATGTTGAAGTTAAATGTTAGAAACAAATAGATGGTATGATAATGCTATGTAACATGTGGTATATTATACAGCAGGCTAATGTCACCTGTAACATACGCAACATTCTTACTTCATTTGTCATCAAATAGGAATTTCATAATCATTTTGCCAATAAAAAATACGTAATTCATACGAAACTGTTTTCAATGTACATGTGTTTTGATATAATCGTTGACTGGAAATATTGTCCATTTGTCTTCTGCCCTAGTTGGTCAAGGTCAAACCATGTCGTAAATAAATCTATTATTGTATGTCTTTTACCAGTTTGCAATACACCATAGTCAATTGGTGTTAAAAACATATTATGTTTTCTTATTCATTTAGGAACACTTCTTAGTTCTTTAATGAAGTAAAGTACATGTAAACACGATGACTTTTGTATTTCAGAATAACCTATTTGTAGTATTTGACAGAGTTACCTTGGTACCTTTGACTATACATATATAATGATAATGGAACCAAGAATCAATGTGTATAGAACTTAATTATCGTTTTTGTATAATTTCAGTCTATTTTCAACATGGTTGCATCAGAAATAATCGGTGGTTCACCCGATGCTGATAAACATATTTGTTATGATGAGGTTCGACCAGCACCCAGAGTAAAACGAGAAGCATCTGATACTTACATTAAGAATCAAGGCACAATAAAATTATTTGTTTTTAACGATCATCCTGACAACAGCCGAGTTTATTCTTATGATGAGATAAAACCAACACCAAGAGTTACAGGCGAAGCAGCTGCAAATTTCAAGAAAAACAAAGGAAGCATTCAAGAGAATGTTTTTAAGAACGAGCAATGTTGTATCCAAACGCAGAAAGATGAAAAACGCATCCCGACACCACGATGTCCTACCAGGGAATCAAAGGAAAATTATAATCTACAAAGAAATGGTTCTATTAAGTTTGAGGAGATGTATGCAGATGAACCACAGAGACCGAAAACCACTCCCTCACCACGAGTTAGACCAGAAGCTTCCAACATTGCTCGTCTTAGCTCTGGTGGGCGCATGAGAACTATAGTCAATGAATTTGGTCAATATCGCCCCACCCCTAAATCACAGAGGGTTAAATCCGAAGCAAAAGATGTGAGCAACCTATCAAAAGGTGGGAGAATGAATTTGATATTCTCTAAATATGGACAAGATAACAACAACAAGTCTGTACCACGGATTAAAGGTCCAGCCAGGAACAATGCAGAATTAAGCAAAGGTAAAAGAATGAGTGATATCTTAAGCAGTCGAGGATCTGATCAAGTCGACTACCAAACAACACCAAGAGTCAAGAAAGAAGCTGTAAAGAATGCCACTATTGGTAAAGGTACTCGTATGCAGAAGATCTTAACGTCAGTTGAACCCGATGACCCACGTCCCTCACCAAGGGTAAAGAAAGAGGCCCAAAATATTGCTACTATGGATAGAGGAAACAGATTATCTACCATTTTACGTGATGCTAACGGTTTACCAGATTCACCCAAACAAACCAGAGGAGTTCGTTCAGCTGAGGCGAAAAGAATCCAGGATTATGGACGAGGTCATATTGGACAGACATTGGGTGGTGAAGATAAACATGACTATATAATATTTAAACCAGGACTTGTAAGTCCTCATTACGACATTGCCCCAGCATACTAGACTGGAGCAAGAACTTACCAATAATAACATGGTGGCCTGCTGGATCACGGCTAAACTAATCAGTGTGGTTGACTCTAAGACTATGCTTAACATTTCATTATAGATTGTTGATTTGTTATATTTTATATCATTTTTCAATCATCTTACTGCATGTATATACCTGAGATGCGCCAATTATTTCAATATTTAGGTAAAATATGTGAGGCTAAGCACTCAGATAGAATGTTAATTCACCGCATATTGATTTTTTTTTCATCATTACTAATTATATACACATTCCATTTATCTCATGCTACACTGAATTTCATATCATTATTTTACTGATCAATTTAATATGCTATCGAGATAACTAAGGAATTTAATATTTTTAAATTTCTGCTACATTGAGTATAAATATTACTGTGAAAGTGACTGATGATTTTTACTGCATCTCTGAAGTCAATTTTTGAATTATTAAGAGTGTAATTACATGTAACAAACTATATCGACACATTGTATTTGGTTAGCATAACCATATCCACATTGCTCTTAAAAAATGATTTTCTTGGGATGCAGTAATTTGAATTATGTAGACGTAAATAAGAATGATTTAAAATTACACCATTAGTGTATATAATCATACCTGTATGCTGTATATAGTATTTTTCGTTGTTTTTCCACTATATATATGCAATCATGGCAGGTTCTTATTATAATTTACGTGAATGTCAACTTGTTGTTAGTTGGTAAGAGTATTTGACTTGGTTGTTGAACGATATTAAAATTTTAATTTATAAAAATAAAAATATTATGAAAGTATGTTTTTTATGCGAATAGAAGAAAATCTGAACTAAAAAGTTAATTAAAACAGAGGGAAAAATATTTCGGGTTACAGTTAGCAATCGGGACTTCCTACTCTAATTTTCATCTGATCGATTTAAATTCTTCACAAAATCTTTCTTACCAATCAGATTATGGGTTGGGGGATAGCCTTTCGTTTCTCCCCTAGTTCAAGTCCCCAATATCCCCCAACTCCACCACCCCTAAATACGCGCCCTTGGTATTTCTTGAGTGTTGTATGAGCAGGAATAAAAACCAATAGTATTTTATAAAGCAGCTATGATTATTACACCTACATGGGATCTAAGGTGATGCAGATTTTACCTGCAATAAAAACCATTATTGACCATGGTCCTGATCGCTGAACAGGCAAATTGTCAATCTTGGTATTCGCCAATCGTTTTCACCCATAAACTATACTTTAACCAAGTGTCGCCACCTATATGTCGTTTGAACATATTGGGAAATGTAAATTATCTTTGATTCAGATAAATTGATAAGACCTTCGTCAATGTTCGATGCGAATCACCATTACTCGGTTATGACCAGGGGAAGACAACTCTTGTTCGATTTTGATTGTCTGTTTTAAACACAGGAAAAGACAACTCGATGTAAAGAACGATTTTGACAATTTTGTTTTCAATATGATTATCTCTCTATAATATACGAGGTTTACTTGCACGTTAGTCGACCGAAGATACCAGTAATGAAAGGAAAACTATCTCAATGTATCATAGTGAATAGAACAAGCTCCAATGTACAGAATAAATTAAGACACATGCGGAACGCCAAAAAAAAAAAAAAAAACAAAAAAAACCAAAAAAAACCCAAGCACTAGCAATATTAAGCTATTTTTTTTTTTTTACATTCAAGTTGGAAGTGTAATTTTGACTATGGGTAAAATTTCCATTATTTTATCCATACTACTACCACCAGCACCCCAACGCTATATACATACATGCCATGAAAAAAAAAAGAGAAATGAAATGTGCACATAATTTTTTTCATAAACTTTATTTACATTATATACATTTTAAGCTTAGATAAATCTTGTTGTTATTCTTCAGAGTTGCTACCGTGGTTAGTTCTTGCAGTATAATTGAATGACAATTGATTCAAATATAAGTTTTGATATACTGATCTCGAGTTTTTACACCAACGTGTAATAATTCTGGTGTCCATTGGCAATGTAATATTTTACAGTCCAATATAGTTGATGATTCATGCATCTGTAAAAGAAGATTTATTGCATATTTTATCAATGTATTGACGATGGGGTGTACTTTAAAAGGCGATTTTACAAATGAACCCAAAGAAATCTAATATTCTAATTTGTTCAGAAAGCCCCCCCTAATTAAAATCTTGCCCCCCTAAAATAAATCTCAAGTGTTATTTTAAAAATGATACGTTAATTCATTTTACTGAGTCAAGGGGTGTCTTATAGCAGGAAATGTTAAGAATTTACGTTTTCAGGTATCTAATTCTCAACATTTCCCAGTGATCGTCCCGCCGTCTCTTAAACCTTAAATTCATAAGGAAATCGCTTTTCCGAGAGTCCAATTCTCTAAATTTTCTAGATGAGATCTCCAGACTTCAGGAAATCGTGTTTCCAGGCTTCCATTTGGCGTTCTCGGCCGCAAAAAGGTTTGTAATTCTCAAAATGTTCATAGTGGCATACCTCAGACACTATTCAAAATACCGTAAACCCTAAATTTGCTAGGAAATGTCTGGAATTGGCGTCTAAATCTCAAGTTTTTCAAACAAGAACCCTTGGACACTATAGAAATAATCTTGAACCTTCAATTCGCTGGAAAATATCAGGAATTTTCAGGAAATCGCGTTTCAAGGAGTCAAATTCAACTTTTCTAGAGGTTCACGAACTTCTCATTTCCAGTCTTCCGATTGCATCAATAAATGTAGAAATAACTCTACAGAGGGCACTGTAATGGCGTAACATTACATTGCAATAACACAAAGTTTTCCATAAAGGGGGTGGGGGTATCTTTCGGTGGATACCTAAACTGCCCCCCTTGATTGGACGTTTGCCCCCCTAAAAGTACTTGGCAGGCTACGGGCATGAATTTGTTAATATTATAATATCAGTATCCCATCATTTCATTAGAAGATCTTCTGGTATTATTTAATGGTATTTTTGTATCAAATATGTTTCAACACTATAATATAACGTATTAAAATAACAGAATTTATTACTGGTTTGAGCGCGTTCGATATATTCTATAATATCAGTAGAAACCTACCTAAATTATTTGAAATGTTGAAGAAATCGATTGAAGAATCTTTTAAATATATTCTTTGATTTGTTTTTCTGTTTGATGTCGTCCTCGTCTTTGGGTTCTACCAATGTTTCTATGTTTGTAAAATCAACCTAAAAATATATAAATTATACTCTTATAAATAATCTGTATCAACTACCATGACAGCATCAACTACTACAGTTGGAAATTAACTATTGACTATCAGATTTTAAAATATCAAACAGAAGAATTTATTCCTTCGATAGTCTCCCCCTACTTCCGGTTGTGTAAATGGTGATTAAATACAGATCGTTTAACACATATGAAACATAAACGATAGAGCAATAAATGATGATTCAAACAAATTCCATTCAACTGTAATTATTGTTACCTTGTCTTTCTTTGCCCTCTTCTTATCTTTTAAAGTTGACTTCTCTTTAGTTACACAGAACATAGCATCAAGATCAGGTTTAGGTTGAGGATTAAATGTTGTTTCTTTGAAAGTGACAGTTGAAATACCAGAACTAACATTACTATTAGTTAGATAGTTAGTATTTTTATAAAATCGAAATCCAGAAAAATATCCTAGTTCTTCCTCCACTACCTCAAAAAATTCACTATCATCTTCCTAAAATAATACAATATCAAATTAAGCTGAAATAAACGAATCCAAGAGATGTTTAAGATGTGTTGCTTCAAGAACTGAGTCATTCCAGTAATCATTCACCCTTCCTTTTGAATAACATTAATTTTATGGCAACATTCAATTGGGTTTTGTTTCTGGTAACGACAGATCTTGTAAATTGAAGCGTCAGGCTTGGTACCAGAATCTTTAGTTATAAGAATATGTAGTGCTTTAAAAGGAAGTGAAATGGTGTTGATACGTAATTGAAAAAAAAAACCAAATCATTAAATTACCTCATTTATTGTTGTTTGTCCACAGTCGTTAGGTTCAGCATCAGTCTCTTGTACAGGATACTGGTACATAGAATCTTTAACTGGTTTGACTTTTATCAGGTTAGTTTCTCTTGTATCAATACTAACTTCAGATGGTACCAAGTTCTCCAGATCTAATACACCATTATCGTCATCTTTAACTCTAGTAGACTCATTATTACCACCATCTCTAAATCCAGAAGACCCATCATTTATCCACAGATCTAACGCTGGTTTTACATGAATTACTTTGATGTTGATTTCTGGTGGTCCACTATATAGTTCTATTGATCCATTATCTGTTTGTTGTGATCCAGTACCTTGTTTTACTGATCCGATACATAGTTCTTGTAATCCAGTATGCGGTTCTGGTGAATCTCGGCACGGTTTAAGTGATATCTGTGGAAAATCCAGATAATATGAAGACATTGGCGATCCTATAGGTTTACCTATCTGAAATTTATCTACAGTAAACATCTTAGGTAGTTGTGGTATAAGCTTATGTGGTTGACATAAAAAATCTTCTCTTAGTGATGATAATGTTAAATTTGATGAGTAAGCAAAGTCACTTTTCTCCATATATCTTGGAAAATACGCCGTTCCTGGTGACGGTTGTTTTCTGTATCGGCCATTCTTCTTCTTCCACTGTTTACAAGAAACACACTGAGAAAAAAGACCCATTTTTAAGCAAAACGTTGAAACTGAGCGTCTGGTTCGAACCGTTCCTCAATTAACAATAGAATAATAACGTTTCCTTATTATGACGTCATAGTATATAACTAGTTCAGTTACCATCAGTGAACGTTTGTTTCGACGTAATAATAATATAAATAAGCGTTTAAGTGAAAACTTTAGATATTTAAATCTGGTCTCAGTCACATTTTCAAATCTCCTTCACGTGAACAACTTTTCTGACAAGTCGTTGGGTCGTGAAAAAATGGCTTCACGGGCGGGCTGTAAGGGTAGTAATGGGTACTTTATTGCGAAAACGCATACTTTACTATTCTTTACGATTTTGAAAAGGTATAAAAGCTGCAAAATTGTAACTAACTCTTAACTATTCGTAACAAATCCTAAAAACATGTCGTGAAATATCCATATTTTCCTTGTATTGTATGTGCTAATCCGAAAAAAATCCCCGAGTAGGCAATACTTAAGTACTTGTCAGAAAATTCCTGTATGTGAAGGGTATACTATGCGCAAATGCGCACCAATTCTATTTTGTTTAATAATAGTTTATTGCAATAACTAATGACATATTGGCCATGCTTTGCTTTGGTAGCTTTTTATATGAGAAAGTATATCAATTAATTTTACTATATGTGCAAAAAAGAATGTATCGCGAGCGAGAAATCAAGGGTAAAATCAAAATGGCTTATCTTCATTTGGTCTGATCTTAAACGCCCTCACCATCCCCCCGAAAATTTCCTAACCCTTATTTATAAAAGATTAGAGTGTCAATTTCGAAACCAATTTTAATTGTTTTCCACGATACACCCTGTTTGATTGCTTCAGAAACTGAACCTGGTACACAAAGTTTTAATTCTGATTGGATGAAATTTAAAATAACCTCAAATCTTAATTTCGGTGTTTCAATCCGAACTCGCTGAATCCGTTTTATTAGAATCAAACAGGCTTTCTGAACATCAATCTCTACCATTCAATCTTATTTCTCAAATAGTAACCTAGAGTTAAAGTTATAACTGATCACTTTTCAGACAGGTGAGTTATAACTGAACACTTTTGACTTATTCTTTTGTTTCCACACATTCAAATTTTAATCCGTAACTGTACAGGTAATTCAAACTGTTATTAAGGATCTCAACAAAATCAAATATGAAATTTAAGGTAAGTTGAATGATTATATTTTATAAATTTGAAATTAAACCATGATATTTTAATTCCTGAAAATATCTTTAGTTTAGTGTCTCTAAAACGCTTCAACCATTAATTTATGTGGTAAAAGACATAGAAACGATTTAGTATGTAGGTAGATATGTGCGATTTGAACCTATTCATGTGACATACAATCGACAATTATTTTCATATTTCCCTTATTTTACACTGCCTGATGTTACAGGTCAATAGGGGTCATAGTCAACCCTTAAAGAAGTAAAAGAGTAACGTACAAAATTAAAATATTGTTTTTTTCATGTCAACACAATTTGATGAAAGTAAAAAGTATACAGAAGAAGATACAGTTGATATGATAAGTGAGAGAAATATAGTCACAGAACAACTATATACTGTCAATTGTAAGTTTGCTCTTATTGTAATAATCTGATGAATCTTGTGATATTTCCCTGTTTCCTATTGTGGTATTTTGATTTGGGTTCATAATCTAAAAAGGAACATCAATCATGACATTTCATTAATCGTATTAGGTAGCTTACAGTGGGATGTTAAACTTGGTTGATTTTCATTTTCCCAATGAGGTACAATACAGTCGGACATAAAACTTGGTTGCTTTCCATTTTCCCAGTGAGGTACAATGCAGTCGGACATAAAACTTAATCAGGTACATTACAGTGGGACATACCAGGAAATTTGTAAATTATGTTATGTCAAATATAATATATGCATCTGTAAGTGGATAGATAACATATAGCATAATATAATGAATCCATTTTAAGTGCAAATTGGAGATTTTGAGGTTTTTATTTTGACAGTTTTACGTTTAGCGAAACAACTAATATATTACAAAGTGTGAGAAATTCGATTTTGTATTCATTCTAAGATATAGAATTCCTTTAAATATTTCAGAAATTTTTCCTGTGCAGTAGAAGAGATAAGTATGATAAAATGAAGTAAGTAATGAGATAGTAGCCAATGTAATTACCACAGGTAAGCTTATCTATTTTAATTTACAATATTCTCAATAAAGTTGACTTCATCAAACCAAATCCCTACTGTGAACTGAGAGCTGATGTCTGTGAGATTGTAACTAATAATCGTGGTAAGATGTAAGTCAAAGTTCTTTTTATCATTTAGGTGCATGAACTAAGGATGTAAAACTCAAATCATTTCATGTATAATTTTTGAAAATTTGATTTGTAAGCCTATTGGTCTTACATGTCTAAAGCCAATGTCATATCTTGCGGTCACAAAGATAGTGGATCATAGTGAGGGATAACCAAAGTGGATCGTAGTCAAGCGTAGCTCACTAGTTCAACGTAGTTTAAACTTGAAGAAACCCATTATTTGGTGTTAGCACGCAATTTTTTCAACAAGTTCCAAATACATCTATCTACCGTTAGCTTTAAATTTCAAGTGTTACAGCATATTTAACTTGGTTGATCCTAATCACATAATTGTTATGTAATCGACCGTATTTACACGTTGTTCAGCCTACTTAAACTTTCTTTAAATTTTATTTTTTGCCAATTTTTTAACCTACATTGAACTTCACCGGCTTCAACCTTGTTGACCGTAGTGGTTCCTTGATCAACTACATTCAAATAAACTTCTCTCGAGCTCGAACGTGACCGTAAGGTAATTTCAAAACACTTTATTATGAGAGTTCATCCATTCATCTCTTCAACATTCGTCTGTCTATTCACTGGATCAAAGAAATAAGAAATTAAAATGGGCAGGAAGAGGGTGTATTTTCAACTGAAGAATTTGGGATGCATCAAGATCTTTTCTTCGATTTCCAACTTATAACATTGGTAAAGATAAATTTTTGATATCAAAATATTTAGTTCGTCTTGAAGATTTCAGTTCGCTTGAATTCTAAAATGGTGTTTTTAGTAATTGAGTTGGATTTGTCTTAGATTCATGCCTTTAGGATCGGATGGTTTTAGATTCAGTTGGTGTTTGGCTCCTTACAGAAAGCATTGTCCATTTTGTTAAGATTATCCATGGCTAAAATTTAGAATATTTGCTTTTAATTAATAGTAACATCCTTAAAACATGTACCCAAATCTTATTTGATCATTGATCACTGAAGGGAAGAAAGTAGATTATGGTTGAGATTAAACCAGGCAGGTGTGTAGACTAGGTCTTAGTCTACGATATCTAGGACAGTCTATAAGGATCATAAAATAATAATATAGCCCAAAAGAGGCATTGGAGCTAAGTCAACAAGCTCCGGGTCTTGGTAATCAGGGATGGTCAATATAAAAGAAAAAGAAGCCCAAGAACGAGCGATTTGAATATCCAAATAAATCGTAAATAGACCTCCTGACCTTGATCTTTGAAGTAAGCAACATCTTATATAATATTGCTCATATGCAATGGTTCCACTACCAAGGACGTGGTCCTGAAAGCTGTACACACCCCTTTTGGTTCTCCTACCTTGGACGCAGTCCTGGAAGTTGAGCTACTTCAAATTTATGTTGATAGCATCTAATCCCACTTTAGACGTGTCCGAAAATCAAAATTTACTCTCAATATTGTTATTCTAAGAAGTTCGTCTTGAATAGACTTACAGAATTATAATATGTTATATCTTGAATGTCTTCCCTTCTTACAGAATTGGTTACACAGTTAAAAACTGTAGATAGTTTATGGTCTGTTTTGTCAACCTGAACATTTGATGATAAACTTGACTGAATGCTTTCTAATTGTATTAAGTCACGAGACTTGACCATCAGGTTCTTATTGGCATGTTTCTTTGAGAAATTCTGCCTCAATTACAGAAAAGTTTTGTTTCATTTTAGAATACAAATTAACTGTTTTCTACAAGACAAACTGAATATTTTTGGTATCAAGGATTTGTTTTTATCATTGTTGTATGAAGGAATATCTAAGGACTGATTCTGATCTGTAACAAATTATTCTACCGTAAAGATACTCTCGTCTTTCTTATTTCTAATTTCTTACTTCATTCATTCATGGATATATAGACTGAAGGAGGAATAGCTGAATGAACAAATAATCTGGAAGTCATTCTTCGGTTATTTAATTATTGCATTTAATTCCATTTTCTGTCCAATATCTAAATTAAATACAATTTCAAACGATCTACCAAATTCACTGTCATTAAACTTAAGGCTCATAATAAGTTTGAAATAGTTGAACTAACTTTACTGTTTATATAGTTTTACACCCTATTTTCACCTGATAAATGTGCATAAAACAGAAGGACAAAGGGCAAATAATGCAAACATGATTTTCAAGGGTGGTGGTGCAGAATTCAAGGCTGCCCCGCCCCCACCGCCTGTTCTTACGGGCCTGATGATGTTTAGGTCGTGTTAAACGTATCTTTAAATTTTTGCCGTACAGAGCAGTGTACAGGCTCCTCACATGCACATAAAGCAGTGTCCACATCACTCCGACGCAATCATAGCTGTGTAAAAACCCCTCGCATGCACACATAGCAATTTGGAAATGCCTTACTTACATAGTCGTCTGCAGTCACATCCCATGCGCTCATAGCCGTGTGCAGAGACGTTCCATGTTCACACAGCAGTGTGCACATGCCCAACCTGCGCACATAACATTTTGAAAACATCTCCCATGCGCAAAATGCGCTAATAGCAGTGTGCAAATAACAAATTTGAGCACATAGTAGTGCGCACACCCTTAATATGCGTTTATAACCGTGTGCAGACAGCTTTGATGCCCACATAGCAGTGTGTACATGCCTAACTTTCGCAAATAGCAGTGTGTTAATATCTCACTTGCTCATATAGCAGTATACAGACACCTCTTATGTGTATATAGCATTGTGAAAATGCTTACCTTGCGCACATAGTAGAACAGACAATAATAATTATGTACTTGATGTTTTCTTTTAAAGGTTCATTTAGAAGGTTAAAAGCAATTTAAAAGTTATAATGAGAAATGGTTTAGAATGGAAAATCTAAGCAAAATGATGTAAGTAAAATATCAAACGTATCTTTGTAATTTTTGCAATTTATAACAGTGTAGAGACCGCTCATGGCTGTTTGAAAACACCTCACATGCGCGCATAGCAGTGTGTAAATGTGTAACTTGCGCTCATATTAGTGTGTAAATACCTAACTTGCGCACATACGCACATAGCAGTGTGCAAATTCCTAACTTTCGTACATAGCAAATGCATGCACATTTAACAGTGTGCAAATGTCTCACATGCGCACATTTCTGTGTGCAAATATCTACCTTACACATATAGCAGTGTGAAGATCCTTCACATAAGCTCATAACTGTCTGCAGACACCTCCCATGCGCACATAACCGTGTGTAAATACCTGACTTGCGCACAAAGCACAAATCACTACATTGCACACATAGCAGTGTTAAGGCCACTAACACGCGCTTATAGCCGTGTTAATACCCCTCCCATGCGCACATAGCCATGTGTAAATGCCTAACTTGAGCACATTGCAGCGTGCAAATGCCTAACTTTACACAGATAACAGTGTGAAGACCCCTTACATGCGCTCATAGCCGTGTGAAAACATATCCAATGCGCGCATAGCAGTGTGTAAATCCCTAAATGCGTACATTACTAACTTGCGCACATAACTGTGTGTAGACACCTCCAATGCGCACAAAGCCGTGTGCAAATCCTTAACATGCGCACATCGATGTTTACAAATGCCTAATTTGCGCACAAAGAAGTTTGCAAATACTTAACTTGCACACATACACACATAGCCGTGTGTAAATACCTAATTTTCGCACATGGCAGTGTGTAAATGTCTAAATTTGCCCCCACAAAGACCCCTCACATGCGCTCATAGCCGTGTGCAGAAACCACCCATATGCACATAGCCGTGTGTAAATACCTAATTTTCGCACACAACAGTGTCTAAATGTGTAACTTGCACTCATATTAGTGTGTAAATGCCTAACTTGCGCACATAACCGTGTGTAAATGCCTAACTTGTTCACATAACCGTGTGCAAATACCTCACTTGCGCACATACGCACATAGCAGTGTGCAAATTCTAACTTTCGTACATAACAATATGCAAATGCCCAACATGCGCATTTAACAGTGTACAAATGTCTCCCTTGCGCACATTTCTGTGTGCAAATATCTACCTTACACATATAGCAGTGTGAAGACTCTTCACATAAGCTCATAACTGTCCGCAGACACCTCCCATGCGCACATAACCGTGTGTAAATACCTGACTTGCGCACATAGCCCAAATAACTACTTTGCACACATAGCAGTGTTAAGGCCACTAACATGCGCTTATAACCGCGTTAATACCCCTCCCATGCGCATATAGCCATGTGTAAATGCCTAACTTGAGCACATTGCAGTGTGCAAATGCCTAACTTTGCACAGATAACAGTGTGAATACCCCTCACATGCGCTCATAGCCGTGTGCAGAAACCACCCATATGCACATAGCCGTGTGTAAATACCTAATTTGCGCACACAACAGTGTCTAGATGCCTAACTATCACACATAGCAGTGTGCAAATGACTACCTTGCGCACATTGCATACATAATAATATGTACATGATGTTTTCTTTTAAAGGTACATTAAGAAGGTTAAAAGCAATTTAAAAGTTATACAGTTGAAATGAGAGATGATTTAGATTTGCAAATTCTAGCAAAATGATGTAAGTAATATATCAAACACCTCCCATGCGCGCAAAATAGTGTGCAAATGCCTAACTTCGGCACAAAACAGTGTGCAAATGTCTAGCTTTCACAAATAGCAGTGTACAAACACCTCCCATGCGCATATAGTAGTGTGTGAATTCCTAATTTGCGCACATTGTATTGGCCATTGCCAAACTTGCAGACAAGCAATGTGAAACCCCTCACTTGAGCTTATAGCCGCGCGCAAACACGTCCTATGTGCACATAGTAGTGTGTAAATGCCTAACTTGTGCACATGGCAGTTTGCTAATGCCTAACTTGCCCACATAGTATATGTAGAAAACTCTTATGTGTATATAGCATTGTGCATAGGATTATCTTGCGCACATAGCAGTGTGAAAACCCCTCCCAAATGCGCTCATTGCCGCATGCAAACACACACACCTAGCAGTGTGCAAATGCCTAACTTGCACATATAGCCGTATACAGACACTTTCCAGAAATACCTAACTTGCGCATATACGCACATACACACATAGAAGTGTCCACATGCTTATCTTGCGCAAATAGCAGTTTGTTAATGCCTAACTTGCACAAATAGCAGTATGCAAACTCAAATATCCAATGTTGAGTTGGTTTAAAATGGAAAATATAAGGAACATGAGGTAAGTAAAATATCAAAAGTATCTTTTTATAATTTATGCCATGCATAACAGTGTGCAGACTCCTTACAGGCGCTCATAGCCGTGTGAAGACCCCTTACATGCGCCCAAAGCATTGTGCAAATGCGTAACTTACACACACAGCAGTGTGTAAATGTGTAAATGCATAAATTTCGAACATACGCAAATATCAGTGTGAAAATGCCTAACTTCTGCATATAGCAATATGCAAATGCCTAACTTGGGCACATACGCACAAAGCAGTGTGCATATGCCTAACCGGCGCACATAGCAGTGTCCAAATGCCTAACTTGCTTACATAGACGTGTGCATACTCCTCCCATACTCACATGTTCGTGTGTAATTTCCTTACTTGCACACATTACAGTGTGTAAATGACTTGTGCACATAGCAGTGTGCAAACAGGGGCGTACATTTGGAAGGGTTTGTGGGTTATAACTCCCTCCGGGTAAGATTGAATTTTTTGTAAGCAATAAAATGCATGGCATGTATTTTATTCCTTTTGAAACCCATGCACAGTTTCTTTTTTCCATGAGTATACATGCCATTAAAAAATAGAAATAAAATTAGAACAAACTTTATTTACATTATATACATTTAAGGCAGAAATAAATCTTATTGTTGTTATTCTTCTGAGCTTTAATTGACGTTACTGAATACTGTTGTCGGGTTTCTGCACTGTGTTCTGGTGACCACTGACAATGTAACATTTTAAAGTCCTATATAGTTTGTTTATGATATCTGTAATAGAATATTTATTGCATATTTTATCAAATGTAACTGCCATATTTACTGTGTACTTAGAAGGGGGACGAACGGGTCTCGGTATGCACCAAATTGATGCAATTTTCCATTTTGTTTTTCTTTAAGGGCGAGAACCTTCTGTTTGAGCTTGGGGTCGCGGTGCTTCGCGGTGCTTCGCGGTGCTTCGCGACGTACTTCGACTTTATAAACCATCCTGGTTCGTTTGCTGTAATAACAGTATTTATCATGCACTGGTTTAAACTCGTTCAACATACATTGTTTCTAATTTCTAAATCGTCGAACAACTCGAGTGAAGAATCTTTTAAAGATGTTCTTTGATTTGTTTTTCTGTTTGATGTCGTCCTCGTCTTCGGGTTCTACCAATGTTTCTATGTTTGTAAAATTTATCTAAAAATATATAAATTATACTCTTATAAATAATCTGTATCAAATCACAACTACCATAACAGCATCAACTACTACAGTTGGAAATCAACTATTGACTGTATCAGATTTTATAATATCAAACAGAAGAATTTATTCCTTCGATATTCTCCCCCTACTTCCGGCTGTGTAAATGGGGATTAGATACGGATCGTTTAACACATATGAAACATGCACGATAGAGGTATGAAGTTATCAGTCTTAAATCACATCAAACTTCAGAGCAATAAATGATGATTCAAACAAATTCCATTCAACTGTAATTATTGTTACCTTGTATTGCTTTGCCTTCTTCTTATCTTTTAAAGTTGACTTGTCTCTAGTAACACAGAACATAGCATCAAGATCAGGTTTAGGTTGAGGATTAAATGTTGTTTCTTTGAAAGTGACAGTTGAAATACCAGAACTAACATTACTATTAGTTAGATAGTTAGTATTTTTATAAAATCGAAATCCAGAAAAATATCCTAGTTCTTCTTCCACTACCTCAAAAAATTCACTATCATCATCCTAAAATAATAACATATCAAATTAAGCTGAAATAAACGAATCCAAGAGATGTTTAAGATGTGTTGCTTCAAGAACTGAGTCATTCCAGTAATTATTCACCCTTCATTTTGAATAACATTAATATTATGGCAACATTCAATTGGATTTTACTTCTGGTAACGACAGATCTTGTAAATTGATGCGTAAGACTTGGTACCAGAATATGTAGTGCTTTAAAAGGAAGTGAAACGGTGTTGATACGTATTTGAAAACCAAATCATTAAATTACCTCATTTTTTGTTCTTTGTTCACAGTCGTTAGGTTCAGCATCAGTCTCTTGTACAGGATACTGGTACATCGATTCTTTAACTGGTTTGACTTTTATCAGGTTAGTTTCTCTTGTATCAATACTAACTTCAGATGATACCAAGTTCTCAAGATCTAATACAGCATTATCATCATCTTTAACTCTAGTAGACTCATTATTACCACCATCTCTAAATCCAGAAGACCCATCATTTATCCACAGATCTAACGCTGGTTTCACATGAATTACTTTGATGTTGATTTCTGGTGTTGCACTATATAGTTCTTCTGATCCATTATCTGTTTGTAGTGATCCAGTACCTTGTTTTACTGATCCGATACATAGTTCTTGTAATCCAGTACGCGGTTCTGGTGAATCTAGGCACGGTTTAAGTGATATCTGTGGAAAATCCAGATAATATGAAGACATTGGCGATCCTATATGTTTACCTATTTGAAACTTATCTACAGTAAACATCTTAGGTAGTTGTGGTATAAGCTTATGTGGTTGACATAAAAAATCTTCTCTTAGTGATGATAGTGTTAAATTTGATGAGTAAGCAAAGTCACTTTTCTCCATATATCTTGGAAAATATGCCGTTCCTGGTGACGGTTGTTTTCTGTATCGGTCATTCTTCTTCTTCCACTGTTTACAAGAAACACACTGAGAAAAAAGACCCATTTTTAAGGAAATCGTTGAAACTGAGCGTCTGGTTCGATCCGTTCCTCAATTAACAATAGAATAATAACGTTTCCTTTTTATGACGTCATAGTATATAACTAGTTCAGTTACCATCAGTGAACGTTTGTTTCGACGTAATAATAATATAAATAAGCGTTTAAGTGAAAACTTTAAATATTTAAATCTGGTCTCAGTCACATTTTAAAATCTCCTTCACGTGAACAACTTTTCTGACGTGTCTGTAAGGAGTTATCTTTTATGAGCACTGTCTGTACTTGTTCGTGTAGTTATGGGTACTTTATTGCGAAAACGCATACTTTACTATTATTTACGATTTTGAAAAGGTATAAAAGCAGCAAAATTGTAACTAACTCTTAACTGTTCGTAACAAATCCTTAAAACGTGTCGTGAAATATCCGTATTTTCCTTGTATTGTATGTGCTAATCCGAAAAAAATCCCCTAGTAGGCAATACTTAAGTACTTTTTAAAAAATTACTGCATGTGAAGGGTGTACTATGCGCAAATGCGCACCAATTCAATTTTGTGGCCAAAATTTGTTCGGATATACCAACATTGAACAAACTGCACGCTATAGGATAATAGTTTATTGCAATAAAGAAAGACATATTGGCCATGCTTTGATAGCTTTTTATATGAGAAAGTCTACCAATTAATTTTACTATATGTGCAAAAAAGAATGTATCGCGAGCGAGAAGTCAAGGGTACAATGGCCGAAGTAGGCTACGCTTGCATTTTTTTCACCAGATTGAATTATTATGTCATTGTCTAAACTAATGATAGGTTAACACTATGTTCCTGGCGGCCAGGGAAAAAATCCGATGTTGAGTTGAAAAAATTGCCGATTAACTTAGCCAAAAAAAACGTCTTTTGCTTGGTTTATCTACATTTGATCTGATCTTAAACGCCCTCACCATCCCCCCGAAAATTTCCCAACCATTATTCTTAAAAGATTAGAGTGTCAATTACCAAACCAATTTTAATTGTTTTCCACGATACACCATGTTTGATTGCTTCAAAAACTGAACCTGTTAAACAAAGTTTTAATTCTGATTGGATGAAATTTAAAATAACCTCAAATCTTAATTTCGGTGTTTCAATCCGAACTCGCTGAATCCGTTTCATGAGAATCAAACAGGATTTCTGAACATCAATCTCTACCATTCAATCTTATTTCTCAAATAGTAAACTAGAGTTAAAGTTATAACTGATCACTTTTCAGACAGTTGAGTTATAACTGAACACTTTTCACCTATTCTTTTGTTTCCACACATTCAAATTTTAATCCGTTACTGTACAGGTAATTCAAACTGATATTAAGGATCTCAACAAAATCAAATATGAAATTTAAAGGGCATTATCCCGGTAAAACCTACGCGTAGGTTTTAAATGCGACCGAATTACAGGTACAGGCCGGTACAGGTCATGACGTCATAGCCATTACGGGTATATATAACTGCACGAACTTACTTTTCAGAAACGACAATAATTACAAAATAAAGTGTGAAATGGATAAAATTAACTATGTATTAAGATTTATTTAGTTAATTTTTCCCAATTAAATTAAAAATAAAATGTGTCATGAATTTCCATCTGTTTTCCTTTGAAAAACATTTGCTTTCAATTTTTTGACCTTTTTTTGCGACCTCCTGCATTTCGAATTGTCCCGTTTCCTTTTTATATGAGTCTTTAGGAACCATGTATGTATTAAACACGGGGGTGCGATTTAATTCACGAAATAAAGTCAAATTCATGTAAAAAAAAAATGACCAAACTTCAAATTTCTTCACTCCTTTTTTCTCTCTCATTTACCCCAAGGAAGACCCTTCCCCGGGGTTTCTTTCCCCAGTCGCATTATAATATTGCTTTATTTAGTCGTCCGTCTCCTATATAATAGTCCCGGAAAGAACTGCACGTAGCTTTTAAATGCGGGGGTTTGGGAAAAATCACGAAATAAAGCCAAATTCAAAGAAATAAATTTGTCAAAAACGACAAATTTTTCAAATTGTTTGCCCAAAAAACTTCTTCACCCTTTTTTTCTCTCTCATTTACCCCAAGGAAGACCCTTCCCCGGGGTCTCCTTCCCCAGTCGCATTATAATATTGCTTTATTTTGTCGTCCGTCTCCTATATAATAGTCCCGGAAAGAACTGCACGTAGGTTTTAAATGCAGGGTTTTGAGAAAATTCACGAAATAAAAGCCAAATTCATAGAAATAAATTTGTCAAAAACGGCAAATTTCTAAAATTGTTTCCCCAAAAAACTTCTTCACCCCTTTTTTCTCTCTCATTTACCCCAAGGAAAACCCTTCCCCGGGGTTTCCTTCCCCAGTCGCATTATAATATTGTTTTATTTAGTCGTCCGTCTCCTATATAATAGTCCCGGAAAGAACTGCACGTAGCTTTTAAATGCGGGGGTTTGGGAAAAATCACGAAATAAAGCAAAATTCAAAGAAATAAATTTGTCAAAAACGGCAAATTTCTAAAATTGTTTCCCCAAAAAACTTCTTCACCCCTTTTTTCTCTCTCATTTACCCCAAGGAAGACCCTTCACCGGGGTCTCCTTCCCCAGTCGCATTATAATATTGCTTTATTTTGTCGTCCGTCTCCTATATAATAGTCCCGGAAAGAACTGCACGTAGCTTTTAAATGCGAGGGTTTGGGAAAAATCACGAAATAAAGCCAAATTCAAAGAAATAAATTTGTCAAAATCGACAAATTTTTTAAATTGTTTCCCCAAAAAACTTCTTCACCCCTTTTTTCTCTCTCATTTACCCCAAGGAAGACCCTTCCCCGGGGTCTCCTTCCCCAGTCGCATTATAATATTGCTTTATTTTGTCGTCCGTCTCCTATATAATAGTCCCGGAAAGAACTGCACGTAGGTTTTAAATGCGGGGTTTTGAGAAAATTCACGAAATAAAGCCAAATTCATAGAAATAAATTTGTCAAAAACGGCAAATTTCTAAAATTGTTTCCCCAAAAAACTTCTTCACCCCTTTTTTCTCTCTCATTTACCCCAAGGAAAACCCTTCCCCGGGGTTTCCTTCCCCAGTCGCATTATAATATTGTTTTATTTAGTCGTCCGTCTCCTATATAATAGTCCCGGAAAGAACTGCACGTAGCTTTTAAATGCGGGGGTTTGGGAAAAATCACGAAATAAAGCAAAATTCAAAGAAATAAATTGTCAAAAACGGCAAATTTCTAAAATTGTTTCCCCAAAAAACTTCTTCACCCCTTTTTTCTCTCTCATTTACCCCAAGGAAGACCCTTCACCGGGGTCTCCTTCCCCAGTCGCATTATAATATTGCTTTATTTTGTCGTCCGTCTCCTATATAATAGTCCCGGAAAGAACTGCACGTAGCTTTTAAATGCGGGGGTTTGGGAAAAATCACGAAATAAAGCCAAATTCAAAGAAATAAATTTGTCAAAATCGACAAATTTTTTAAATTGTTTCCCCAAAAAACTTCTTCACCCCTTTTTTCTCTCTCATTTACCCCAAGGAAGACCCTTCCCCGGTGTCTCCTTCCCCAGTCGCATTATAATATTGCTTTATTTTGTCGTCCGTCTCCTATATAATAGTCCCGGAAAGAACTGCACGTAGGTTTTAAATGCGGGGTTTTGAGAAAATTCACGAAATAAAGCCAAATTCATAGAAATAAATTTGTCAAAATCGACAAATTTTTTAAATTGTTTCCCCAAAAAACTTCTTCACCCCTTTTTTCTCTCTCATTTACCCCAAGGAAGACCCTTCCCCGGGGTCTCCTTCCCCAGTCGCATTATAATATTGTTTTATTTAGTCGTCCGTCTCCTATATAATAGTCCCGGAAAGAACTGCACGTAGCTTTTAAATGCGGGGGTTTGGGAAAAATCACGAAATAAAGCCAAATTCAAAGAAATAAATTTGTCAAAAACGGCAAATTTTTAAAATTGTTTCCCCAAAATACTTCTTCACCCCTTTTTTCTCTCTCATTTACCCCAAGGAAGACCCTTCCCCGTGGTTTCCTTCCCCAGTCGCATTATAATATTGCTTTATTTTGTCGTCCGTCTCCTATATAATAGTCCCGGAAAGAACTGCACGTAGCTTTTAAATGCGGGGGTTTGGGAAAAATCACGAAATAAAGCCAAATTCAAAGAAATAAATTTGTGAAAAACGACAAATTTTTCAAATTGTTTCCCCAAAAAACTTCTTCACCCCTTTTTTCTCTCTCATTTACCCCAAGGAAGACCCTTCCCCGGGGTTTCCTTCCCCAGTCGCATTATAATATTGCTTTATTTTGTCGTCCGTCTCCTATATAATAGTCCCGGAAAGAACTGCACGTAGGTTTTAAATGCGGGGTTTTAAGAAAATTCACGAAATAAAGCCAAATTCATAGAAATAAATTTGTCAAAAACGGCAAATTTTTAAAATTGTTTCCCCAAAAAACTTCTTCACCCCTTTTTTCTCTCTCATTTACCCCAAGGAAGACCCTTCCCCGGGGTTTCCTTCCCCAGTCGCATTATAATATTGTTTTATTTAGTCGTCCGTCTCCTATATAATAGTCCCGGAAAGAACTGCACGTAGCTTTTAAATACGGGGGTTTGGGAAAAATCACGAAATAAAGCCAAATTCATAGAAATAAATTTGTCAAAAACGGCAAATTTTTAAAATTGTTTCCCCAAAAAACTTCTTCACCCCTTTTTTCTCTCTCATTTACCCCAAGGAAGACCCTTCCCCGGGGTTTCCTTCCCCAGTCGCATTATAATATTGTTTTATTTAGTCGTCCGTCTCTATATAATAGTCCCGGAAAGAACTGCACGTAGCTTTTAAATGCGGGGGTTTGAGAAAAATCACGAAATAAAGCAAAATTCATAGAAATAAATTTGTCAAAAACGACAAATTTTTCAAATTGTTTCCCCAAAAAACTTCTTCACCCCTTTTTTCTCTCTCATTAACCCCAAGGAAGACCCTTCCCCGGGGTCTCCTTCCCCAGTCGCATTATAATATTGTTTTATTTAGTCGTCCGTCTCCTATATAATAGTCCCGGAAAGAACTGCACGTAGGTTTTAAATGCGGGGGTTTGGGAAAATTCACGAAATAAAGCCAAATTCAAAGAAATAAATTTGTCAAAAACGGCAAATTTTTAAAATTGTTTCCCCAAAAAACTTCTTCACCCCTTTTTTCTCTCTCATTTACCCCAAGGAAGACCCTTCCCCGGGGTTTCCTTCCCCAGTCGCATTATAATATTGTTTTATTTAGTCGTCCGTCTCCTATATAATAGTCCCGGAAAGAACTGCACGTAGCTTTTAAATACGGGGGTTTGGGAAAAATCACGAAATAAAGCCAAATTCATAGAAATAAATTTGTCAAAAACGACAAATTTTTCAAATTGTTTCCCCCAAAAACTTCTTCACCCCTTTTTTCTCTCTCATTTACCCCAAGGAAGACCCTTCCCCGGGGTTTCCTTCCCCAGTCGCATTATAATATTGTTTTATTTAGTCGTCCGTCTCCTATATAATAGTCCCGGAAAGAACTGCGCGTAGCTTTTAAATGCGGGGGTTTGGGAAAAATCACGAATTATAAATCCACTTTTAAGACTCTAAAATCACTAAAACTTAAACTTTTTAAGATCGTTCCCCCCAAAAATCTTCCTAGCCCCCTTTTTTGTCTCATTTGCCCCCAAGGAAAACCCCTTCCCCGGGGTTCTCCTTCCCCAGTCGCATTTTAAGATTGTTGTGTAGTGTCGTCTCCTATATAATAGTCCCGGTAACAACTGCACGTAGCTTTTAAATGCGGGGGTCTGAAAAATTCTTAAAAAATGGACATTTGACACTAAAATTACCTTTTGTATCCATAAGGATACATTTCAGACCAAAATCATGAATTAGTTTTTCTTAAAAATGAATTCTATTCAATTTAAAAAAATATTTCAACATCGTTTTTAAACCGGATATTTTGGTATGTACTCGCGACATATTCTACAGCGAGTATTTAATGTAGCAGACTAAATTTTTGACATTTGCAGGGCGGTGTGGGTTATCCTCTCACACTTAAAACATACGTGTATTTTTTAGTGGGATTATGCCATTTAAAGTAAGTTTGATGATTATATTTTATAAATTTGAAATTAAACCATGATATTTTAATTCCTGAAAATTTCTTTAGTTTAGTTTATCAATGTGTCTCTACTTTAAAAAGATTCAACCATTACTTTACGTGGCAAAAGACATAAAAACGATTTAGTATGGAGGTAGATATGTGCGGTTTGAACCTATTCATGTGACATACAATCGACAATTATTTTCATATTTCCCTTATTTTACACTGCAAGATGTTACAGGTCAATAGGGGTCATAGTCAACCCTAAAAGAAGTAAAAGAGTAACGTACAAAATTTAAATATTTACAATTAGATGAAAATAAAAATTAGACAGAAGAAGATACAGTTGATATGATAAGTGAGAGAAATATAGTCACAGAACAACTATATACTGTCAATTGTAAGTTTGCTCTTATTGTAATAATCTGATGAATCTTGTGATATTTGCCTGTTTCCTATTGTGGTATTTTGATTTGGGTTCATAATCTAAAAAGGAACATCAATCATGACATTTCATTAATCGTATTAGGTAGCCTACATTACAGTGGGACATAAAACTTAATCAGGTACATTACAGTGGGACATAAAACTTAATCAGGTACATTACAGTGGGACATAAAACTTGGTTGCTTTCAGTTTTCCCAAATGAGGTATACAATACAGTCGGATATAAAACTTGGTTGCTTTCAGTTTTCCTAATCAGGTACATTACAGTGGGACATACCAGGAAATTTGTAAATTATGTTATGTCAAAGTATAATATATGAATCTGTAAGAGGATAACATATAGCATAATATAATGATTCCATAGAGGTTTTTATTTTGACAGTTTTACGTTTAGCGAAAGAACTTAATTATGTATTATTGTGCCTATATAGACAAAGTGTGAGAAATTCGATTTTGTATTCATTCTAAGAGATACTAGTCCTTTTATTATTTCAGGGATTTTTCCAGTGCAGTAGAAGAGATAAGTATGATAAAATGAAGTAAGTAATGAGATAGTAGCCAATGTAATTACCACAGGTAAGCTTATCTATTTTAATTTACAATATTCTCAATAAAGTTGACTTCATCAAACCAAATCCCTACTGTGAACTGAGAGCTAATGTCTGTGAGATTGTAACTAATAATCGTGGTAAGATGCAAGTCAAAGTTTTTATTTATCATTTAGATCCTGGGTTTTCAACTGGTTTCCTTAAATGTCCCCGAAAATGCATAAGGAAAGGACCATGTCCCCTAAATTTTCTGAAGAAGTCGCAGCATATTTAGTTTTAATACAAACTTAAATTGTGGACGTTACGGGCAGTGGGCACTGGTGTTTCAAGATAATACAAAATAAAACATTTTTTTTTCAGACGTATATATCAGTTGGTGTCCCCTAGAGAATGTCCAAATGTCCCCAGTCTTGGACATGTCCCCCAAGTTGAAAACCCAGGATTTAGATGCATGAACTTAGGATGTAAAACTCAAATCATTTCATGTATAATTTTTAAAAAAATTCATTTGTAGGCCTATTGGTCTTACATGTCTAAAGCCACTTTTTCAACAAGTTCCAAATACATCTATCTACCGTTAGCTTTAAATTTCAAGCCCTGCCTAGTGTTACAGCATATTTAACGTGGTTGATCCTAATTACATAATTGCCGTATCGACCGTATTTACACGTTGTTCAGCCTAAACTTTCTTTAAATTTCATTTTTTTGCCAATTTTCAACCTACTTTGAACTTCAACGGCTTCAACCTAGTTGACCGTAGTGGTTCTATGATCAACTACATTCAAATAAACTTCTCTAGAGCTCGAACGTGACCGTAAGATAATTTCAAAACACTTTATTATGAGAGTTCATCCATTCATCTCTTCAACATTCGGCTGTCTATTCACTGGATCAAAGAAATAAGAAATTGAAATGGGCAGGAAGAGGCTGTATTTTCAACTGAAGAATTTGGGATGCATCAAGATCTTTCCTTCGATTTCCAACTTATAACATTGGTAAAGATAAATTTTTGATATTAATATATTTAGTTTTTCTTGAAGATTTCAGTTCGTTTGAATTCTAAAATGGTGTTTTTAGTAATTGAGTTGGATTTGTCTTAGATTCATGCCTTTAGGATCGGATGGTTTTAGATTCAGTTGGTGTTTGGCTCCTTACAGAAAGCATTGTCCATTTTGTTAAGATTATCCATGGCTAAAATTTAGAATATTTGCTTTTAATTAATAGTAACATCCTTAAAACATGTACCCAAATCTTATTTGATCATTGATCACTGAAGGGAAGAAAGTGGATTATGGTTGAGATTAAACCAGGCAGGTGTGTAGACTAGGTCTTAGTCTACGATATCTAGGACAGTCTATAAGGATCATAAAAGAATAATATAGCCCAAAAGAGGCATTGGAGCTAAGTCAACAAGCTCCGGGTCTTGGTAATCAGGGATGGTCAATATAAAAGAATTTGAAGCCCAAGAACGAGCGATTTGAATATCCAAATAAATCGTAAATAGACCTCCTGACCTTGATCTTTGAAGTAAGCAACATCTTATATAATATTGCTCATATGCAATGGTTCCACTACCAAGGACGTGGTCCTGAAAGCTGTACACACCCCTTTTGGTTCTCCTACCTTGGACGCAGTCCTGAAAGTTGAGCTACTTCAAATCCTAGTTGATAGCATCTAATCCCGCTTTAGACGTGTCCGAAAATCAAAATTACTCTCAATATTGTTATTCTACGAAGTTCGTATTGAATAGACTTACAGAATTATAATATGTTATATCTTGAATGTCTTCCCTTCATACAGAATTGGTTACACATTTAACAACTGTAGGTAGTTTATGGTCTGTTTTTGTCAACCTGAACATTTGATGATAAACTTGACTGAATGCTTTCTTATTATTAAGTCACGAGACTTGACCATCAGGTTCTTATTGGCATGTTTCTTTGAGAAATTCTGCCTCAATTACAGAAATCTTTTGTTTCATTTTAGAATACAAATTAACTGTTTTCTACAAGACAAACTGAATATTTTTGGTATCAAGGATTTGTTTTTATCATTGTTGTATGAAGGAATATCTAAGGACTGATTCTGATCTGTAACAAATTCTTCTACCGTAAAGATACTCTTGTCCTTCTTATTTCAAATTTCTTACTTCATTCATTCAGGGATATATAAACTCAAGGAGGAATAGCTGAATGAACAAATAATCTCGAAGTCATTTTTTGGTTATTTAATTATTTCATTTAATTCCAATTTCTGTCCAATATCTAAATTAAATACAATTTCAATCGATCTACCAAATTCACTGTCATTAAAATTAATATTAAGTGTGAAATTGTTGAAATAACAGCTATACTGTGTATTTACTGTGTATATAGTTTTACATCCTATTTTCACCTGATGATGTCCATAAAACAGAAGGACAAATCCAACATTTGTAAGAAAAATTGGACAACACACAACCATCCTACTGACCCCCAAATTTAATGGCACACATTGCAGTGTGCAAATGCCTAACTTGCGCCCATATCAGTGTGCAATTGCCTTACTTGCACAAAAACATTGCAAACACCTCCTATGCACAGAAAGCAGTTTGCAAATGCCTAACATGCGCATATATCTTGCGCACATTGTAGAACGCCTAATACAATATACATAATGTTATATTAAAAGGTACAATCAAAAGGTTAAAAGCAACTGAACAGCAATTTCATACGGGAGGGGGGGGGATTAGTCTCAAGGGTGGTGGTGCAGAATTCAAGGCGCACATAGCAGTGTGTAAATGCCTTACTTTCGCAAATAGCAGTGTCTTAATATCTCACTTGCCCACATAGCAGTATACAGACACCTCTTATGTGTATATAGCATTGTGAAAATACTTACCTTGTGCACATAGAAGAACACACAATGATAATTATGTACTTGATGTTTTCTTTTAAAGGTTTATTTAGAAGGTTAAAAGTTATAAAGTTATAATGAGAGATGGTTTAGAATGGAAAATCTAAGCAAAATGATGTAAGTAAAATATCAAACGGATCTTTATTATTTATGACATGCATAACAGTGTACAGACCCCTCGCATACGCACATAGCAACGCAAATGCCTTACTTGAGCAAATATCAGTCTGCAAATGCCTAACTTGAGCATATAGAAGTGGTCAAATGCCTACTTGCTCACATAGCAGTGTGCAGATGCGCTCATCGCCGTGTGAAGACAATGTGCAAATACCTAATCTTTGCACCGATCGCAATGTGCAAATGCCTAACCTGTGGACATAGCAATGTGCAAATGCCCAATTTGCGCATGACATTGAGCAAATACCTAACTTGCGCACATAGTAGAACAAATAATGAAAAGTACATAATGTTTTCTTTTAAAGGTACATTAAGAAGGTTAAAAGCAATTTAAAAGTTATACAGTGGAAAGGAAAGGTGGATTAGAACAGAAAATCCAAGCAAATTTATGTAAGTAGAATATCAAACGTATCTTTATAATTTATGCCATGAAATGAGCTAATAACCGTGTGAAGACAATTCCCATGCGCACATAGCAGTGTGTAAATGCCTAACATTGCACAAATAGCAGTGTGAAAATGCCTAACTGCGTACATATCAGTGTGCAAATGCCTAACTTGAAGACATAACAGTGTTCCAATGCCTAACTTGCGCACAAAGCAGTGTGCAAATGCCTATCATGTGCTCATAACCTGGTGAAGACACATCCAATGCTCACATAACAGTGTGTAAATGCCCAACTTACGCACATAGCAGTTTGGACACTTTTTACATGCGGTCATAACCGTGCACAATTACCTAATTTGCGCACACACGCACACAACAGTGTTTAACTGCCTAACTTGCTCACAAAGCAGTGTACAAATGCCTAACTTGCGCGCATAACAAAGTACAAATGCCTAACTTGCGCACATATGCACATAACAGTGTTCAAATGCCTAACTTGCGCAAAAAGCAGTAAGCCAAAATCTACCTGTCATACATAGTTTGAAGACCCCTTACATGCGCTCATAACAGTGTGCAAATGCCTAACTTGCACTCATGGACATGCCTTGTAACTTGCTCATATAGCAGTGTGCAGACCCCTCAAATGCGCTTATAGCCGTGTGAATACATATCTAATGCACAAATAGCAGTTTGTAAATGCCTAAATTGCGTACTTAGAAGTGTTCAAATGCCTATCTTGTCCACATAGCAGTGTGCAGACACCTCTTGTATCATTGTGCAAATGCCTACCTAATTAGCGCCCATTTTAGAACACACAATAATAAGTACATAATGTTTTCTTTAAAGCGATACTACGTCTTATGTAAGTAAAATATCAAAAGTATCTTTTTATAATTTATGCCATGCATAACAGTGTGCACACTCCTTACAGGCGCTCATAGCAGTGTGAAGACCCCTTACATGCGCGCAAAGCATTTGTGCAAATGCCTAACTTACACACACAGCGGTGTGTAAATGTGTAAATGCATAACTTGCACACAAATCAGAGCGCAGACCCTTAACATGCGCTGAAAGCCGTGTGCAGACACCTCCCATGCGCAGATAGCAGTGTGCAAATGATTAACTTTCGCACATAAGCAAATATCAGTGTGAAAATGCCTAACTTCCGCATATATATAGCAATATGCAAATGCCTAACTTGGACACATACGCACAAAGCAGTGTGCATATGCCTAACCGGCGCACATAGCAGTGTCCAAATGCCTAACTTGCTTACATAGACGTGTGCATACTCCTCCCAAACTCACATGTTCGTGTATAATTTCCTTACTTGCGCACATTACAGTGTGCAAACAGGGGCGTACATTTGGACGGGTTTGTGGGGTATAACTCCCTCAGGGTAAGATTGAATTTTTTGTAAGCAATAAAATGCATGTCATGTATTTTATTCCTTTTGAAACCCATGCACAGTTTCTTTTTTCCATAAGTATACATGCCATTAAAAAATGAGATGAGAACATAACTATTTTCAGAAACTTTATTTACATTATATACATTTTAAGCATTAAGAAATATTATTGTTATTATTCTTCTGAGTTTTAATCGACGTTACTGAATACTGTTGTCGGGTTTCTGCACCAACGTGTTCTGGTGACCACTGACAATGTAATATTATACAGTCCAATATAGTTGTTGATATCTGTAATAAAATAATTATTGCATATTTTATCAAATGTAACTGTCATATTTACTGTGAACTCAGAAGGGGAACGGGTCTCGGTATGCACCAAATTGATGTCATTTTCCTTTTTTTTTTTCGTTAGGGCGAGGACCTTCTGTTTGAGCTTGGGGTCGCGGCGCTTCGCGACGTACTTCGACTCTATAAACCATACTGGTTCGTTTCCTATAATAACAGTATTTATCATGCACTGGTTTAAGCCCGCCCAACATACATTGTATAATATTCAACACATTAAAAACCTACCTAATTTCTAAAACGTCGAACAAATCGATTGAAGAACCTTTTAAAGATGTTCTTTGATTCTTTTTTCTGTTTGATGTCGTCCTCGTCTTCGGGTTCTACTAAAGTTTCTATGTTTGTAAAATCAACCTAAAAATATATAAATTATACTCTTATAAATAATCTGTATCCAATCACAACTACCATAACAGCATCAACTACTACAGTTGGAGATCAACTATTGACTATCAGATTTTAGAATATCAAACAGAAGGATTTATTCCTTTGATAGTCTCCCCCTACTTCCGGTTGTGTAAATGGGGATTAGATACAGATCGTTTAACACATATGAAACATGCATGATAGAGGCATGATGTTATCATTCTTAAATCTCATCAAACTTCAGAGCAATAAATGATGATTCAAACAAATTCCCTTCAACTGTAATTATTGTTACCTTGTCTTTCTTTGCCCTCTTCTTATCTTTTAAAGTTGACTTGTCTTTAGTTACACAGAACATAGCATCAAGATCAGGTTTAGGTTGAGGATTAAATGTTGTTTCTTTGAAAGTGACAGTTGAAATACCAGAACTAACATTACTATTAGTTAGATAGTTAGTATTTTTATAAAATCGAAATCCAGAAAAATATCCTAGTTCTTCCTCCACTACCTCAAAAAATTCACTTTCATCATCCTAAAATAATACAATATCAAATTAAGCTGAAATAAACGAATCCAAGAGATGTTTAAGATGTGTTGCTTCAAGAACTGAGTCATTCCAGTAATTATTCACCCTTCATTTTGAATAACATTAATAGTATGGCAACATTCAATTGGGTTTTGCTTCTGGTAACATAACGCCATAATTATCTTGTAAATTGAAGCGTCAGGCTTGGTACCAGAATCTTTAGTTATAAGAATATGTAGTGCTTTAAAAAGAAGTGAAACGGTGTTGATACGTAATTGAAAAAAACAAACCAAATCATTAAATTACCTCATTTATTGTTGTTAGTTCACAGTCGTTAGGTTCAGCATCAGTCTCTTGTACAGGATACTGGTACATAGAATCTTTAACTGGTTTGACTTTTATCAGGTTAGTTTCTCTTGTATCAATACTAACTTCAGATGGTACATGTACCAAGTTCTCCAGATCTAATACATCATTTTCATCATCTTTAACTCTAGTAGACTCATTATTACCACCATCTCCAAATCCAGAAGACCCATCATTTATCCACAGATCTAACGCTGGTTTTACATGAATTACTTTGATGTTGATTTCTGGTGGCCCACTATATAGTTCTATTGATCCATTATCTGTTTGTTGTGATCCAGTACCTTGTTTTACTGATCCGATACATAGTTCTTGTAATCCAGTACGCGGTTCTGGTGAATCTCGGCGTGGTTTAAGTGATGTCTGTGGAAAATCCAGATAATATGAAGATATTGGCGATCCTATAGGTTTACCTATCTGAAACTTATCTACAGTAAACATCTTAGGTAGTTGTGGTATAAGCTTATGTGGTTGACATAAAAAATCTTCTCTTAGTGATGATAATGTTAAATTTGATGAGTAAGCAAAGTCACTACTATTCATATATCTCGGAAAATACGCCGTTCCTGGTGACGGTTGTTTTCTGTATCGGTCATTCTTCTTCTTCAACTGTTTACAAGAAACACACTGAGAAAAAAGACCCATTTTTAAGCAAAACGTTGAAACTGAGCGTCTGGTTCTAACCGTTCCTCAATTAACAATAGAATAATAACGTTTCCTTATTATGACGTCATAGTACAGGCCCGTAGGAAGCAATTTCATATTGGGGGGGGGGGGGGCAAAATGTGCAAAAACTCATTCTCAAGGGGGTTGTGCAGAATTCAAAGCTTCTCCTGCCTATATAAGTCAATTTTGCTTTCACTGGCCCTAACAACATACCACAAATTTCTTGTTTTATCCCCCCTGTCCCCCCTGTTCCTACGGGCCTGTGTATATAACTAGTTCAGTTACCGTCAGTGAACGTTTGTTTCGACGTAATAATATAAATAAGCGTTTAAGTGAAAACTTTAAATATTTAAATCTGGTCACGGTCACATTTTCAAATCTCCTTCACGTGAACAACTTTTCTGACGTGTCGTTGGGTCGTGAAAAAATTGCTTTACGGGCGGGCTGTAAGGAGTTATTTATTATGAGCACTGTGACTGTACGTGTATGTGTTGTTTTGGGTACTTTATTGCGGAAACGCATACTTTACTATTCTTTACGATTTTGAAAAGGTATAAAAGCTGGAAAAAAAAAAAAAAAAAAAAAAGATCCCCGAACTCTTAACTATTCGTAACAAATCCAAAAAACGTGTCATGAAAAATCCGTATTTTCCTTGTATTGTATGTGCTAATCCGAAAAAAATCCCCGAGTAGGCAATACTTTAGTACTTGTCAGAAAATTCCTGTATGTGAAGGGTGTACTATGCGCGAATGCGCACCAATTCAATTGTGTGGCCAAAATTTGTTCGGATATACCAACAGACATATAGGATAATAGTTTATTGCAATAACTAATGACATATTGGCCATGATTTGGAAGCTTTTTATATGAGAAAGTATATCAATTAATTTTACTATATTATGTGCAAAAAAGAATGTATCGCGAGCGAGAAGTCAAGGGTAAAATGGCAAGGGTAAAATGCTTGCATTTTTTTCACCAGATTGAATTATTGTGTCATTGTGTAAACTAATGATAGGTTAACACTATGTTCCTGGCGGCCATGGAAAAATCTGATATTTTGCTTGGCTTATCTACATTTGGTCTGATCTTAAACGCCCTCACCATCTCCCCCGAAAATTTCCCAACCCTTATTTATAAAAGATTAGAGTGTCAATTTCGAAACCAATTTTAACTGTTTTCCACGATACACCCTGTTTGATTGCTTCAAAAACTGAACCTGGTACAGAAAGTTTAATTCTGATTGGATGAAATTTAAAATAACCCCAAATCTTAATTTCGGTGTTCCAATCCGAACTCGCTGAATCCGTTTCATGAGAATCAAACAGGCTTTTTGAACATCAATCTCTACCATTCAATCTTATTTCTCAAATAGTAACCTAGAGTTAAAGTTATAACTGATCACTTTTCAGACAGGTGAATTCTTACTGAATACTTTTCACCTATTCTTTTGTTTCCACACATTCAAATTTTAATCCGTTACTGTACAGGTAATTCAAACTGTTATTAAGGATCTCAACAAAATCAAATATGAAATTTAAGGTAAGTTTGATGATTATATTTTATAAATTTGAACTTAAACCATGATATTCTAATTCCTGAATATTTCTTTAGTTTAGTTTATCAATGTGTCTTTACTTTAAAACGCTTAAACCATTAATTTACGTGGCAAAAGACAAAGAAACGATTTAGTATGGAGGTAGATATGTGCGGTTTGAACCTATTCCCTTATTATACACTGCATGATGTTACAGGTCAATAGGGGTCATAGTCAACCCTAAAAGAAGTAAAAGAGTTACGTACAAAATTAAAAAAAAAATTTTGTTTAGCGAAACAACTAATGTATTATTGTGCCTATATAGACAAAGTGTGAGAAATTCGATTTTGTATTCATTCTAAGAGATAGTATTCCTTTAAATATTTCAGGGATTTTTACAGTGCAGTAGAAGAGATAAGTATGATAAAATGAAGTAAGTAATGAGATACTGTAAGGCTACAAATTATTGCGAGATAGAAATTAATGCGTTAAATGCGACCTATCCGCGATCGCATTAATTTGTATCCGCATTTTAAAACACATATTTCCAAGTGAATTATATGGAGTTATGTCCCTTTCAAATATGGCTGACATTAGTGAACATCGATATTTGTTGTATGTCACGCCATTTAGTAAAGACATGTTAAGTTATGATTAAAAAATAATTTTTATTTCATATATTATAGTAAGTTTAACAAAATTCACAAAATAATAAAAAATTAAGCATCTCAACAATGAAAATAAAATCAAATGATAGACAAAGGGTAATATAGATCAAGTATTTAAATTGAGACCGGGCTGGATTAAGTAATTAGGTAATCTCTAAATTTGAAGCTGATTAGTAATCAATGACAAAAGATTTTCACTTGACCATTGTTCATGTCTTCATTCATGTTTGAGTTTTAATGAAAAGAACCGTTAATTGATAAGATTAGAGGAGAATACAGCACCAGCCGTCATACTTCCGGGAAGCCATTTTCTTTTTTATGATATTAAAAAATGCGACACCTATCGTGGATCGCATTAATTTGTACTCGCATTTTAGTCTCTATACCCCATGTCGCATTAATTTGTTGACGCATTAATTTCTAGCCTTACAGTAGTAGCCAATGTATTTACCACAGGTAAGCTTATCTATTTCAATTCACAATCTTCTCAATAAAGTTGACTTCATCAAACCAAATCCCTACTGAGAACAGAGAGATGATGCCTGTGAGATTGTATCTAATAAACGTGGTAAGATGTAAGTCAAAGTTTTTTTTATCATTTTGGTGCATGAACTAAGGATGTAAAACTCAAATCATTTCATGTATAATTTTTGAAAATTTGATTTGTAGGCCTATTGGTCTTACATGTCTAAAGCCGCGGTCATATCTTGCGGTCACAAAGATAGTGGATCATAGTGAGGGATAACCAAAGTGGATCGTAGTCAAGCGTAGCTCACTAGTTCAACGTAGTTTAAACTTGAAGAAATTCATTAACTGGTGTTAGCACGCAATTTTTTCAACAAGTTCCAAATACATCTATCTACTTTTAGCTTTAAATTCCAAGCCCTAGTGATACAGCATATTTAACGTGGTTGATCCTAATTACATAATTTCTATGTAATCGACCGTATTTACACGTTGTTCAGCCTACTTAAACTTGCTTTAAATTTAACCGTAGTGGTTCCATGATCAACTACATTCAAATAAACTTCTCTCGAGCTCGAACATGACCGTAAGATAATTTCAAAACACTTTATTATAAGAGTTCATCCATTCATCTCTTCAACATTCGTCTGTCTATTCACTGGATCAAAGAAGTAAGAAATTAAAATGGGCAGGAAGAGGGTGTATTTTCAACTGAAGAATTTGAGATGCATCAAGATCTTTCCTTCGATTTCCATCTTATAACATAGGTAAAGATAAATTCTTGATATCAATATATTTAGTTTGTCTTGAAGATTTCAGTTCGCTTGAATTCTAAAATGGTGTTTTTAGTAATTGAGTTGGATTTGTCTTAGATTCATGCCTTTAGTATCGGATGGTTTTAGATGTAGTTGGTGTTTGGCTCCTTACAGAAAGCATTGTCCATTTTGTTAAGATTATCCATGGCTAAAACTTAGAATAGAATATTTGCTTTTGATTAGTAACATCCTTAAAAAATGTACCCAAATCTTATTTGATCATTGATCACTGAAGGGAAGAAAGTAGATTCTGGTTGAGATTAAACCAGGCAGGTGTGTAGACTAGGTCTTAGTCTACGATATCTAGGACAGTCTATAAGGATCATAAAATAATAATATAGCCCAAAAGAGGCATTGGAGCTAAGTCAACAAGCTCCGGGTCTTGGTAATCAGAGATGGTCAATATAAAAGAAAAAGAAGCCAAAGAACGAACGATTTGAATATTCAAATAAATCGTAAATAGACCTCCTGACCTTGATCTTTGAAGTAAGCAACATCTTATATAATATTGCTCATATGCAATGGTTCCACTACCAAGGACGTGGTCCTGAAAGCTGTACACCCCCCTTTCGGTTCTCCTACCTTGGACGCAGTCCTGAAAGTTGAGCTACTTCAAATCCAAGTTGATAGCATCTAATCCCGCTTTAGACGTGTCCGAAAATCAAAATTTACTCTCAATATTGTTATTCTAGGAAGTTCGTCTTGAATTGGACTTACAGAATTATAATATGTTATATCTTGAATGTCTTCCCTTCTTACAGAATTGGTTACACATTTAAAAACTGTAGGTAGTTTATGGTCTGTTTTTGTGAACCTGAACATTTTATGATAAACATAACCGAATGCTTTCTTATTACAGTATTAGGTCACGATACTTGACCATCAGGTTTTTATTGGTATGTTTCTTTGAGAAATTCTGCTTCAATTACAAAACATTTTTGTTTCATTTTAGAATACAAATTAACTGTTTTCTACAAAACAAACTGAATATTTTTGGTATCAAGGATTTGTTTTTATCATTGTTGTATGAAGGAATATCTAAGGACTGATTCTGATCTGTAACAAATTATTCTACCGTAAAGATACTCTCGTCCTTCTTATTTCTAATTTCTTACTTCATTCATTCATGGATAGATAGACTGAAGGAGGAATAGCTGAATGAACAAATAATCTCGAAGTCATTCTTTGGTTATTCGATTATTGCATTTAATTCCAATTTCTGTCCAGTACCCATCTAAATAAATAAAACTTCAAACGATCTACCATCTAGGCTCGTGATATTTCAAGTTTGAAATTGTTGAAATAACTTTACTGTGTATATAGTTTTACACCCTATTTTCACCTGATAATGTCCATAAAAACATTTGTAAGAAAAATTGATTAAAATTAGACAACGCACAACCATCCTACTGATCCCCAAATTTAATGGCACATATTGCAGTGTGCAAATAACTAACTTGCGCCCATATCAGTGTGCAAGTGCCTTACTTGCACAAACACATTGCAAACACCTCCTATGCACAGAAAGCAGTTTGTAAATGCCTAACTTGCGAATAATAATATCTTGCGCACATTGTAGAACGCTTAATAAAATAAACAGTAATTTGTGCAAAAATCATTCTCAAGGGTGGTGGTGCAGAATTCAAGGCTAGCAAATAGCAGTGTGCAAATGCCTAAATGCACACCCTTAATAACGTTCACAAACGTGTGCAGACAGCTTTCATGCGCACATAGCAGTGTGTAAATGACTAGCTTTCGCAAATAGCAGTGTGTTAATATTTCACTTGCCCACATAGCAGTATACAGACACCTCTTATGTGTATATAGCGTAGTGAAAATGCTTACCTTGCGCACATAGTAGAACACACAATAATAATTATGTACTTGATGTTTTCTTTTCATTTAGAAGGTTAAAAGCAATTTAAAAGTTATAAAGTTATAAAGTTTAGAATGGAAAATCTAAGCAAAATGGTGTAAGTAAAATATCAAACGTATCTTTGTAATTTATGCCATTCATAACAGTATAGAGACCGCTCATGGCCGTTTGGAAACACCTTACATGCGCATAGCATGCAAATACCTAACTTGCGCATATAACAGTGTCCAAATGTCTCACTTAAGCACACATGGCAGTGTGCAAATGCCTACCTTGCGGACAAAGCAATGTGCAAATACCTAACTTGCGCATATAACAGTGTGCAAATGTCTCACTTGCGCACATTTCAGTGTGCAAATATCTACCTTACACATATAACAGTTTGAAGTCCCTTCACATAAGCTCATTACTGTGTGCAGACACCTCCCATGCGCACAATCGTGTGTAAATACCTGACTTGCGCACAGCACAAAATTACAAACTTGCGCAAATAACTGTGTGTAGACACCTGCATTGCGCACAAAACCGTGTGCAAATGCCTAACATGCGCACATGGATGTTTACAGATGTCTTATTTGCGCACATAGAAGTTTGCAAATGCTGAACTTTCAAACATAACACATAGCAGAGTGCAAATGCCTTTCTTGCGCACATGGCAGTGTGTAAATGCCTAAATTTGCACACATGACAGCGCGAAGACCCCTCACGTGCGCTCATAGCCGTGTGCAAAAACCTCCTATATGCACATAGCCGTGTGTAAATACCTTACTTGCGCACACAACAGTGTCTAGATGCCTAACTTTCACACATAGCAGTGTGTAAACTGCTCACATACGCTCATAGGAGTGTAAAGATATATTCATCGCGCACATTGCATTGTGCAAATGACTACCTTGCGCACATAGTAGAATACTATGTACATAATGTTTTCTTTTAAAGGTACATTAAGAATGTTAAAAGCAATTTAAAAGTTAAACAGTTGAAATGAGAGGTTGTTTAGAATTGCAAATCCAAGCAAAATGATGTAAGTAATATACCTTACTTGCGCACATACACAAATAGTGGTGTGCACATAGCAGTGTGCATATTCCAAATTTGCATACATAGCAGAGTGTAAATGCATATCTTGAAAACATAGCAGTGCGCAGAACCTTAACATGCGTTCAAAGCCATTTGCAGACACTCTTATGCGCACATAGCAGTGTGCAAATGCATAACATGCGCACATACGCAAATAAGAATGTGAAAATGCCTAACGTGCGCACATTGCAGTGTACAAATGCCTTAATTGCGCACATATAAGCAGTGTGCAGGCCCCTCACATGCGCTCATAGCTTCGATGCGGCACAACCAATGCTCACATAACATGTGTAAATGTCTAACTTGCTCACATTGCAGTGTCCAAATGCCTAACTTGCGCATATACGCACATAGAAGTGTGCACATGCCCAGCTTGCAGCAGTTTGTTAATGCCTAACTTGCACAAATAGCAGTGTGCAAACTCAAATATCCAATGTTGAGTTGGTTTAAAAAGGAAAATGTAAGCAAAATGATGTAAGTAAAATATCAAAAGTATCTTTTTATATATTTATAATTCATGCCATGCATAACAGTGTGCAGACTCCTTACAGGCTCTCATAGCAGTGTGAAGACCCCTTACATGCGCGCAGAGCATTGTGCAAATGCCTAACTTACATACACAGCAATGTGTAAATGCATAACTTGCACACAAATCAGAGCGCAGACCCTAAACATGTGCTAAAAGCCGTGTGCAGACACCTCCCATGCGTAGATAGCAGTATGCGAATGCCTAACTTTCGCACATACGCAAATATCAGTGTGCATATGCCTAACCGGCGCACATTGCAGTGTCCAAATGCCTAACTTGGTTACATAGATGTGTGCATACTCCTCCCATACTCACATGTTCGTGTGTAATTTCCTAACTTGCGCACATTACATTGTATAAATGATTAACTTGTGCACATAACAGTTTGTATATGACTAACTTGTGCACATAGCAGTGTGCAAACAGGGGCATACATTTGGACGGGTTTGTGGGGTATAACTCCTTCCGGGTAATTGTTTGTAAGCAATAAAATGCATGTAATGTATTTCATTTCTTTTGAAACTCATGCACAGTATCTTTTTTCCATAAGTATACATGCCATTAAAAAATGAGATGAGAACATAACTTTTTTTCACAAACTTTATTTACATTATATACAATTTAAGCAGAAAGAAATCTTATTGTTGTTATTCTTCTGAGCTTTAATCGACGTTACTGAATACTGTTGTCAGGTTTCTGCACCAACGTGTTCTGGTGACCACTGACAATGTAACATTTTACAGTCCAATATAGTTAGTTGATGATATCTGTAATAAAATATTTATTGCATATTTTATCAAATGTAACTGTCATATTTACTGCGAACCCAGAAGGGGGGATGAACGGGTCTCGGTATGTACCAAATTTATGCAAGTTTCCATTTTTTTCTTTAAGGGCGAGGACCTTCTGTTTGAGCTTGGGGTCGCAGCGCTTCGCGACGTACTTCGACTCTATAAACCATCCTGGTTCGTTTGCTGTAATAACAGTATTTATCATGAACTGGTTTAAACTCGTTCAACATACATTGTATAATATTCAACACATTTAAAACCTACCTAATTTCTAAAACGTCGAACAACTCGATTGAAGAATCTTTTAAAGATGTTCTTTGATTTGTTTTTCTGTTTGATGTCGTCCTCGTCTTCGGGTTCTACCAATGTTTCTATGTTTGTATAATAATTTATCTAAAAATATATAAATTATACTCTTATAAATAATCTGTATCAAATCACAACTACCATAACAGCATCAACTACTACAGTTGGAAATCAACTATTGACTATCAGATTTTAAAATATCAAACAGAAGAATTTATTCCTTCGATAGTCTCCCCCTACTTCCGGTTGTGTAAATGGGGATTAAATACAGATCGTTTAACACAAGTCATATGAAACATACACGATAGAGACATGATGTTATCAGTCTTAAATCACATCAAACTTCAGAGCAATAAATGATGATTCAAACAAATTCTATTCAACTGTAATTATTGTTACCTTGTCTTTCTTTGCCCTCTTTTTATCTTTTAAAGTTGACTTGTCTCTAGTTACACAGAACATAGCATCAAGATCAGGTTTAGGTTGAGGATTAAATGTTGTTTCTTTGAGAGTGACAGTTGAAATACCAGAACTAACATTACTATTAGTTAGATAGTTAGTATTTTTATAAAATCGAAATCCAGAAAAATATCCTAGTTCTTCCTCCACTACCTCAAAAAATTTACTATCATCTTCCTAAAATAATAACATCAAATTAAGCTGAAATAAACGAATCCAAGAGATGTTTAAGATGTGTTGCTTCAAGAACTGAGTCATTCCAGTAATTTAGTAACCCTTCATTTTGAATAACATTAATATTATGGCAACATTCAATTGAGTTTTGCTTCTGGTAACGACAGATCTTGTAAATTGAAGCGTCAGGCTTGGTACCAGAATCTTCAGTTATAAGAATATGTAGTGCTTTAAAAGGAAGTGAAACGGTGTTGATACGTAATTGAAAAAAACAACAAATCATTAAATTACCTCATTTATTGTTGTTTGTCCACAGTCGTTAGGTTCAGCATCAGTCTCTTGTACAGGATACTGGTACATCGATTCTTTAACTGGTTTGACTTTTATCAGGTTAGTTTCTCTTGTATCAATACTAACTTCAGATGGTACCAAGTTCTTCAGATCTAATACATCATTATAATCATCTTTAACTCTAGTAGACTCATTATTACCACCATCTCTAAATCCAGAAGACCCATCATTTATCCACAGATCTAACGCTGGTTTTACATGAATTACTTTGATGTTGATTTCTGGTGGTGCACTATATAGTTCTATTGATCCATTATCTGTTTGTTGTGATCCAGTAGCTTGTTTTACTGATCCGATACATAGTTCTTGTAATCCAGTTCGCGGTTCTGGTGAATCGCGGCGTGGTTTAAGTGATATCTGTGGAATATCCAGATAATATGAAGACATTGGCGATCCTATAGGTTTACCTATCTGAAACTTATCTACAGTAAACATCTTAGGTAGTTGTGGTATCAGCTTGTGTGGTTGACATAAAAAATCTTCTCTTAGTGATGATAATGTTAAATTTGATGAGTAAGCAAAGTCACTTTTCTCCATATATCTTGGAAAATACGCCGTTCCTGGTGACGGTTGTTTTCTGTATCGGTCATTCTTCTTCTTCCACTGTTTACAGGAAACACACTGAGAAAAAAGACCCATTTTTAAGCAAAACGTTGAAACTGAGCGTCTGGTTCTAACCGTTACTCAATTAACAATGGAATAATAACGTTTCCTTATTATGACGTCATAGTATATAACTAGTTCAGTTACCATCAGTGAACGTTTGTTTCGACGTAATAATATAAATAAGCGTTTAAGTGAAAACTTTAAATATTTAAATCTGGTCACGGTCACATCTCTCAAATCTCGCTCATGTGAACAATTTGTTTGACGAGTCCTTGATGGCTGATCGTCAACTCGTAGACAATTGGAGCTGGCTAATGTATTTGTGTCGTGTGTAAATGGCTTAAAGGAATGATTATGAGCACTTTAAATGTATGGTAGTTGCTTTATTACGACAACACATACTTTACTATTCTTTACGATTGTGGAAAGGTATAAAAGCTGCAAAATTTTAGTACCCCCACCCTTCCTGGAAAACTTTGTGAATTATTATGAATTACACTGGTGCTCTCTAGATAGATATTACTGTTGCTGCCGAGGACACCCAATGCAAGTCTAGAGCTTCATATTATAGCCTTTGAATTTGACCACATCTCTTTCTTTTCTCTTTTCTATTTATTAAAGCAATGTCATAAGCATCACAGCAAATTGTACCAGAACATTTTTAAGTCAGATGATACTAGACATAATTAACAATAATCTAGAAAGTTACTAATTGGATAAGCTTCAAAATTATCGGAGGAAGATTTGATGCAACTTGTCTTAAGGGTTTGTGTTTGCTATTACTATACTTTAAAAACTGGATGCAAATCTTCTATTACAGATATGACAACTATTGGGCTGTAATATAATATATTACGTTGTCAGCGGTCTTCAAAACGCGTTGGTGAAGAAACCCGACATCAGTATTCTGTTAAAACCCATATTTGAAAAAGCAAAACCATCGCCATTGAATAACACTGCAATGCTCCCTTTGGTTCAACCATTTGAAATGATGAATCACTTGTTTGAAAAGTTATTTATTTATGTATATTTTATTGTAGATAATGCACGTTTTTTACATATAAATAAGGTGAAAAGTTATAGATGTGGGATCTTTTAGTATACTAATTACAGTATCCGTGGTCGTCACACCTTTGGCAGTGTACCAGATGGTAATATAGCCTATGGATGGAAGTTTGCGTTATGTAATGTTAAGAGTAATAGGCCTAATATTCTACATGTATTAATGTGTATGAAAAGGAAACTCCTTCATATCTACAGGAGATAGAGATAAGCAATGTATAAGTGTGGGATACCAATTCACTAGTTAATCAACTAGTTTTATATCTGATCAATACCAAAAACTTTTCATAACAAAAGGCAACTGAATATTTAACCAGTAACTTTTATTTTTTGAAGAAAGATACTTGAAGCACAACTGCACAGTGTACAACCATTAGCATCCTTAGCATATCCGCCACCATTTGGACAGAATAAATGACACCCTGCCGCAAAACCGAAGCATGCTAAATAAACACATTGATAGATAATAAAAACTGAAACATTTACACAAGTTAAATTTATCAATAATTTCTTAAGCATTAAGCATCAGGTAAAAATGCACTGTCACGTTCCTTTGGAAGAAGTATAGCTGCTCTTTGCTCAGTGCACTGCTTTTAACAGGAAAGCTCCTTCAAGAGATTCAAAGATAAATCTAATATATTAATTAATAAAAGCATCAGTTACCGTGTTTACGTAGAAGTGAATGCGATTTTTGACAGGTATGTCCACATCCATTGGATTTACAAACAGTACCAGCTGGACATTGTAGACCAGAACCTCTTAAAGAACACATCTCAACACAAATACCAAACTGACGTTTAGATGGTGCCGCAAGGGCAACTATATAAAATAAAATGCGATTAGCCAAATTATTAGCACTGTTCATGATATCTTCATTATTACAATCGTGGCAACGACGGAAAAAAGACCTTCGTCAATACTGCTTGCTTTTAATTCCATTGTAGGCATAATGATCTGGAGAATGATAACGAAAACACAGAATGAGCTATCTGCTAAACAAATATTTAGACAACAATAACCATTTAGAAGAGTTGGGAAATGTCAGTTAGTTCTAATATGTATTTACAAATGACATTTTTGGGGTTCATTTGCGCCATACACATACACAGTTTAGAAATACGCTTTACAATCCCTTTAAGGTTAATTATACAAACCTGTATAGGACTCAGACGAGGACAACAGAATATCACAATATTGGACAAGCTTCAAAATTATCAGAAGAGGCAACGTGTATAAAGAGCTTGTGTTTATTATTACTCTTTATAAAAAAAATGGATGCTAATCTTACAGATATCGTCAACTTTACTGGACTATAAAATATTATACTGTCAGTGTTCTCCAGAATTTGACACGTTGGAGTTACTATTTATAATAATATGCCAAATATCCAGTACACGTTTTGCACCAAAACATGTAAAAAAGTGGGTGAGAGAGTACCGTCTCCCCTTTATGGGAGACATAACTTACAATAGATGAATGCTTAAACGTGAGATAACAATGCATATGCAATTTTCAGACATCAGTTTAAAGAAAGAAAGATAACTATAATTACTCAAGAACAGCGTTTATTTTTGGAAGAAGAATATTAGTATTTGAAGCACATCTGCACAGTGTACAACCATTAGCATCCTTAGCAAATCCACCACCATTTGGACAATATAAATCACACAAAGCCATAAAACGGTAGTCACATCCTTAAAAAAGATGAATATAAGATAACAAATTGGTAATTTAAAAGCCAAAAGTGTCTCTTTTTAATGAAATTCTACCAAGGGGAGTTGGAAATAAAAGACACCACTGATTCTAAGACTAAAGCATCCTACTTGGATTAAGTAGAAACTCTCTCTTGCCCAGAGTACAGCATTGACCCAAATAACTTCTCGACCCCTTAGATTGATATGGGCGTAAAACTAATTATAATTATCAGTTACCGTTTTTGTCTAAAAGTGAATGTGATTTTTGGCAGGTATGTCCACATCCATTGGATTTACAAACAGTACCAGCTGGACATTGTAGACCAGAACCTCTTAAAGAACACATCTCAACACAAATACCAAACTGAAGTTTAGATGGTGCCGCAAGGGCAACTATATAAAATAAAATGTGATTATCTATATCCTGGACTAGCAGTGTTCATGAAATTTTCATTATTACTATTGGAAACGTGGGGAAAAAGACCTTTGTCAACATTGCTTGCTTTTAATGTAGGCCTAATTGTAAGCATTATGTCGCTCTGGAGAATGTTATCGAAATCACAAAATGAGCTACGAACAAAGTTCATTCAGAAGAGTTGCAAAATGTCAGTTACTTCTGATATGGATTTAGCAACTACACATGGCTACACTTTCCATGATTCATAATCTAGAATCTAAGCTATATATAGGCTTACCTGCAAGGATGCATGATACCAAAATTAAGAAACACTTCATCCTGACTTGTTCAGATTACTAGAACTGACTGATTATCAAAATCTGGACTCATACAATAGATAATAATACTACAGGTGTCGGGTTCTCAACATTCTTATTTTTATCATGACACGTGACATTATGTGCAAGGCATTTTATATATCTATTTCAGCTCAATTTTCTTGTCTTTTCTTTTATTATTTTAGGATGATGATAGTGAATTTTTTGAGGTAGTGGAGGAAGAACTAGGATATTTTTCTGGATTTCGATTTTATAAAAATACTAACTATCTAACTAATAGTAATGTTAGTTCTGGTATTTCAACTGTCACTCTCTAAGAAACTACATTTAATCCTCAACCTAAACCTGATCTTGATGCTATGTTCTGTGTAACTAAAGAGAAGTCAACTTTAAAAGATAAGAAGAGGGCAAAGAAAGACAAGGTAACAATAATTACAGTTGAATGGAATCTGTTTGATGTTAAAATATCTGATACAGTCAATAGTTAATTTCCAACTGTAGTAGTTGATGCTGTTATGGTACATCAAGAACATCTTGAAAAGATTCTTCAATTGATTTGTTCAACATTTCAGACAATCAGTGGCGCACTTGGCCAGCGGGGGCGAACATGTGCCCTTCTAATATGTATTCAAAACACAAATTGTTGAGTCGTTAACCCAAACTTCCCAACTTCCCAAAATGTAAGCATGAAATAAGTTATGGTATACCACAGAAGTGATCTAAGAGGCTCTATAATACAAAATTTTCTACACGGGGCACATGGCACTGACCCTCCCCCATCCTCCAGACCTCCCTCGCTTCGCTCAGTCACATAGTGCCCTTTATAGCACAGCTTTGCCCCGACCCTAACATTCGACTCCAGCGCCCCTGCAGATAATTTTGGTACATATACATGTAAATAAAGTTTTTAAAAAAGTTATACATGTTTTCACATTTTATTAAAACTCTCACCCATTTCATGTATATTTATAAAGGGGTGAGTGGGTTTGTGTTGCTAACTTTAATGATATACCATATATTCAGTCTGCTTTTTGCACTAAAACAGGTATTTGTAAGAAAGGGGGAGTAGGGGTGTCACCTTTATGGGAGAAATAACTTACAATAGATGAATGCTTAAGTGTGAGATATCAATGCATATGCAATTTTCAGACATCAGTTCCATGAAGTTTAAAGAAACGAGGACAATTGAATATTTACTCAAGGACAGTGTTTATTTTTGGGAGAAGAATATTAGTATTTGAAGCACATCCGCAGTAAGGACAGCCATTAGCATCCTTAGGAAATCCACCACCGTTTGGACAGTATACATCACACAAAGCCATAAAACTGATGTCACATCCTAAATAAAGATAAATATTATTAGATGAAAACAGATTTGAAAATATTAATTGGCTAAAATAAGAGAACTAAAAAGTTAAGAAACCATACGGAAATTGCAAAACCTAGGACACCTCATATGCAGAGTTCTGGAATAATGAGATATCACCAAGAGAAAACTGATAGATCCTCAAGTAAAAAGTAATCCATGATGTCAATGTTTATTGTGAATCATAAGGACAATAGAGGTACAAGAGATGACGTTGGTTGCTGAAAGGTTCATAGGATGACTCTGAAGGAGTTATTAGCAATTAAACTTGGTATTATGTCAAATTTAACATTTTCTGATGCTAACGGCATTGTTTCTTTTCAGATCAAATGATACTGATTGAGTGTTCAAGACTTTGAAAAGAAGAGACATTTTTTAAAAATGGATAAAACCTGGCACCATGATGGCAAAATGGAGTAAAACCCTCAGGGGCATTCGTGCACGATGGGGGTGATTTAACTAAAGTATAAGTTACCGTTATTGTCTAGAAATGAATGTAATTTTTGACAGGTATGTCCACAACCATTGGATTTACAAACAGTACCAGCTGGACATTGTAGACCAGAACCTCTTAAAGAACACATCTCAACACAAATACCAAACTGAAGTTTGGATGGTGCCGCAAGGGCAACTATATAAAATAAAATGTGATTAGCCAAAGAATAAGCATTGTTCATAATAAACTAACAGGCAAAAGAAACTTATCACCGACTTCATTTGACCACACATCAAAGACAAAGGCATATGTGAGATATATGATGACTGATTTATAAACAGAAATCAATTTCGAAAAATTAAAATGAAAATGCATTGTAATGCCGACATTCAATTCTCCACAATACACAAAAGAAGGGTCAAAGGGTCAAAATTAAAAATAACACGAAACAGAGTTCTTTGCAAAAGTGCTTAAAGAGTTTATTCCATGACACAGTAGTCAGGCAAAACGTCATCAATAATGAGTGTGGCCATCCTGAGCACACATGCACGCAGACACACGCCTCCTTATTAACGTGTTAGGCGGCGAATAACGTCAATATGAATCCTGTTCCGTAAGTTCTGTAGAATCTGTTTAAGGTCCTGTCGGTTCACTGAAGGTGGTACACGCCTTTTCAGCTGAAGATTAAGGTGATCCTGGAGATAGGGAACCGACTTTCATCTGTAAAGAACACTCTGACCTTGTCACGTCGCTCCGACCGACGTACAGTTCATGCCCATTGCAGTCTACGTAGACGGGTCAACGCCATTCCAAAGGAGGGTCGGTATGCTCGTTACATCAACTTACTGATCGAAGTCTTCGAAGGACTGTTCGTCTGCTGATGACATGATCGAGTGTTGTTGCTGCCGTCGGCGCCGCCGTCACCCATCTGTTTCGAAGATGAATCCACCGGATGTAGCGGTCGCCGGTCCGAGTTGTCACCCTCCGTTTTCCCGATTTTGGTCGGTCGTGGGTCTGTATTGCCTGTTGGAACCGGATTATCAAATTGCTGATGGTGATCTGGGAGCAGTTGAAGGTTCTGACTAACTGTCATTGAGAAGCTCCCATATTGGCCATAACGATCGCTGTTCTCGTTGCGTCTGCGTACGTCTTGGCATATTTTTGGTGGTTTTTTACTTACAGAATACCTGTCCTGTCCAAATTCGGCATTTATGCCAAAATCGTGCACGTGCATTGAACCGATGTCGCAAAAACGCATTTTGCGCATTTTTATGCATGCACTATTTGGAAAGCTACGTTTGATAATCTGCGTTGTGGTTATAATTACGTTGCATTTAGGTAAATATTTGCTGCAGGGGTTCAAACCTGTACCAGCTTTTTTGTCTTTGATACAACGATTTTTAAAGTGATAAGTTTCTTTTGCCTGTCAGTTTATCTTCATTGCTTGCTTTTTATGTCATTGTAGACATAATGATCTGGAGAATGATATCGAAAACACAAAATGAGCTACTAATAATAACCATTCAGAAGATTTGTCAGTGAGTTCTGATATGGATTTAGCAACTACACGTGGCTACACTTTCCATGATTCATAATCTAGAATCTAAGCTATATATAGGCTTACCTGCAAGGATGCATGATACCAAAATTAACAAACACTTCATCCTGACTTGTTCAGATTACTAGTACTGACTGATTATCAAAATCTGGACTCATACAATAGATAATAATACTACAGGTGTCGAGTTCTCAACATTTTTATTTTTATCATGACACGATATCCATTTGAAAGTAGAACAATTCAAAAATCAAAATATGGCACAAACTATCAATTGTAAAAATCTAAAAAATAGTTTTGCACCACTGATTACTTCCCCAAATGCGATTCTTAGAGGTCCAGATAAAACCCACTTCCAGGATTCATATTTGATCAAATCGCTTATTTAACGCATATCCGGATGTTTTGCTTTGCCTATGCTTGTGAATGGGTGGTATTCTTGGTGATACATCTCCCAGCATATGTATTTCTTCATTTCATACACATTATATTGTGGTAATTGTTTTATATGCCCATTTTTTACATATTTATCAATTTATTAATAGTTTTGTTTATTTTGGTATATCTATAAAATGACGAGTTCACATGGGCCTCAAATTGTTTCCGGAACCATGCTCTGTGGATATTGGTTGCTTACAGCCTTATCATGTTCTTTCATAAACTTCAAATTGATATTTAATACCATTTTCTTCTTGGATATCCTCAGGAACACTTAAGTCCCTGCAAGTTACAGTATACATATCATTTTCATTTCGAGAAGTGCTTATGAACATAAAATACACAGGGGCACCGGAAGCACGTAGGCAGGGGGAGGGAGGGGGGCGAATATGTGCCCTTTTGGTCACGGACATTTTATGCCATAATATTACATATATCGAGTATCCTAATTTTAAGGACGATGTATGTATTGTGTTAAAGAATGGTAATGTAATCATTTCCCCAGCTAATATATTATATATCCATCTCTATTTTTGGCAACCTAGGCCTATTGTAGCAATATTAGCATGTGGTTTTGTTTTACGTATTTGTCCATGAGAGGTACTGCCTTCCGTATGCTGTCTGCTGTGTACTGTGCGCCTACCAGCGTAGCGCGCGGCGACGGACCGACTTCATAACCAACAATTCATATTCTGGGAATTTTAATTGTGGACTAGTCTGCCAATCTGAAAAAGCTAAACCCCCAGAACGACGGGCCTCTCTCGCTTCTCTTGGTCACAGAGTTCCCTTCATGACACAGCTTCGCCCCCGCCCCTCACATTTGCAATCGGCGCCTATGAAAATACATGATTACATAAATCCCTGTCTGATAAGGGGGTTTCAGAATCGCTATTTCATAGAATTGGTTTGAAGCATTGACGGTATAAGTTCACATGATTACTATACGAATTCACCCGGTTCAACACAATCATGGTCATGTATAATTATGATCCAATAATTCAAGTTAATATTAGATGAATTCTTACCTTGTCTTTTTAAATTGATGTTCAAACGCTGGAAAAGTTGCGTCCGAGTGAAACTCTTTATAGATTCTTGTTAGATATATATGAGAACATTTTGGGTGTGCTATGGCAGCCTAAAATATAATTGAAAAGGAAACAATGCTGAACTGATGTTGAAACTGATCTTTTGATTTAGATCTTAATGGTTCTAATACAAGGTGAATAAACCTCAAGATGAGTCAGATCTTCCTCCGAAAATTTTCTCAAGTTACACTGAAAAAAAAAATAACCGGTCTACGGTGTATAACTGAAACAATACCTTATATATACCATGTCCTCCCATAATCCATATATCATCCTCTTTTATACCGCAGTCCAGGGCTTTTTGGTGGGCTTCAGATAAACTACTACAAGTATAGTGCAAATTGGATGGCTTCAGAGATTCTCTGTAATAAAATTAGGCGAAAACTTTTATAAAAAAATTCCGAAAACAATTTGATTATTGTGCAATATATACATAATAAAGCTGTATCTATCCACCAACGTGTCTTCTGGTAAGCTACATAAAGCCAGGGTTGTCTTCTGGTGATGTTTGCAAGAACAAGTAACAAGAAATGCCAAATGGTTATAAACTGTAGAAAACCAAATTGTACCAATACGATAATTTGGTACCTTATACTTTATCAAATAAAATACATATATTTGATTAATTTTCTATTTTAATACATGATAACTCACTATTGTAAAGTCTGAATAAGAAATAAGATAAAGCATCACCGATTTTTAACTAGAACTTAAATTTCCAAAGTCTTACTTTGGATGTGTCGTCACTACAATGTTGATAATTCCGGGTTGATGACTCTCACTGTGGTCTGTTATCATCCATGTTAATCTACCCTTGATATTAGCTGTATTCTCTCCTGTCAAATATCAAACAATCAGATCCAAACGTTGTTTGTACCCCATCAGAAGTATAAGGATGAACACATTTCCAATTATTACATGATTTCAATGACAGTCTCAATAATTCTGCGGATGAAACCGGTCAAGATCAATTGCTAAACTAGCTAATGAGTGGGGGCTATTGGACTGGGTTATAGATGATTACTTTGGTAGGCATACAAAACTTGTATTTTTTCTTGAGGATGTGGTCTTCACAAAATGTAGCAAATATGGACAGTTTATCATAATCATAACATCTCCTATGTGCCAACACTCTACAAGTCGATACAAGTCAGCTGATAATTGCATGGCACAAATGAAAATTAATGATTTCCATTGTCAATTTTTGATTGCCTTTTAGAATGAGAAAAATTACTGTTCCATCCATTCTAAGTTTAAGATATCTGAGTTGAAACGAAAATATACAAGAGTATGATCTTACCTGGAACTTTAGGTGCCGCCAGTTGTCTGTAATGTTTATAATCGCCTCTACAAAAAAAAAAATATGTTTCATGAAGATTTAAGCTTTTTCATTTCAAGTTTTCAACTTTTCAGATCTACTTCTGAATACCACCCTTTCTTTAAATGTAAATAACAATATTTTATACCAGATCTCTGGATTTTTTTAAAAAGTATGTTGCTAATTAAAACGGGAGATACTATGCATGTATATTTTATATCCTTTACACAGGCAATGGTGTGGATTTGTCGAAAATTTTGGGGGATGGTTTGTAGTGTCGGAGTCGGAGTCTCAAACAGAAGGTCCTCGCTCTAAAGAAAAAACAAAGGAAAATGGCATCAATTTGGTGCATTCTGAAAGATATTTCGGGATTTGAGTTGTTCAATAGGAACTTTCTATTCCGATTTTCATCTGATCGATTTTGATTCTTTAATAAATCTATCTTACTAATCAAATTATGGGGGTGGGGACCGAGACCCTTTCGTCCTCCTCCTTCTGAGTTTCAGTCCTGAAACAATTATGCCTACCCTTATCGCCAACACCTTTTTTCTTTTATATAACCTCGCTCCAAATAACACTAATATTGGTTTGGGTTTGACATGGAGTATGTATATTACATAATAATGATTCAAAATGACTTACGGTAAACTTGGCCAAGGAAGCTTGTTTTTAAATCCAATTCCTCTATTTTCATTACACATGGCAGATACTATCTTCATCTTTATATCTGTAAGTAGGGTTATCTTATTTGAATTGTGTAATTGAGAGTTAAATTATCAATTACGACTACGATGTATCATTAATGTTTGGGGTTTTTTTTATTTTAATTTTATCACGTATCTTTATATGTTCACTCTCTCCCGTTTCACTGTACGTGACAAATATTATTTTAAGAGTACATAGGCAATTATTAGGCCTATATACATATATGCTTACAAAACACATGACATTGTCGGATGATTGTAAAAAACAGATATCGACGTTCAGAAACTATGGGGTCTTTATGTAACACAACACATAGCCTACCCAAAGATCACTTACCTTGCGAAAGTTCAGCAATTGTTAGCTTCGGTTAGCCACTATACAGCCTCATTAATAAGAAGATGATGTCCTCGTCATTTAAAAAAACAATATTTATATATAGCTTAATAGGTACGTATAGCTGGAGTAAATGATTAAATTTCAAGAGTGGAGAGATAAGCACAATGTGAAATACTTGAACAATATTTTATTGTCAATTTATAATAATTCGATGATAAGGAAGTCCGAAACCTGTCTATTGCAGCTGATACCAATAAAATATTGTTCACAGAAAGGTTCCAATAAGGCCGAGTTTCGGACTATGTGCATAGCTTGTATGGAAAAGGGGGGTTATTAAATTCAGTGGGATATTTAAGGGGGAGGCCACCGGTCCCTAGGGCCGAAAATTTTGCTATATCTTCACTTAAAATCGCAAAATGTCATGCAATGCCAATAAAACCGCACTTTAAAAAAATTCTCACTACGAAAATGTACGATTACTTTGAAACTTTGATCCATTACACAGCCATTCTCCTCATGGAAAATAATTACAAAAGAAAGTCCATAATGATCTGAACATTTTCTTATCGAGGTGGTCGATAGTCAAAGGTCAATTGGTTGAATCGGCCAAATGATCGGCCGGATCAGCAAATTACATACACCATTTATTGATTTGCTCTTCTTTGAAAAGTGCACGGAAGGTGGTTGTATACTCACATTTCTCCCTGCACAAGATGCATTTCTATACAGATCACATGTTTATATCCATTGTTACGGATTGAGGTAAGTGTAAGAATTCAATTTTTAAAACAATTATCAATTGGTTTCCTAAGAATGGTCCCCGCTGGTTCCTAGTTCATTGTTAGGTGGTATTTATTGATTTAGTGATATAAAAAGGGAGATAATTCTTTTACTTCAAACAACAATCAAGTATTTTTTAAAACGGAATGTTCACTATTTCTTCTGCTCGACCAATCATATTTCTAGTTCCAGTCCCAGAAATGTGAATTCTTTTTAGTTAAGCTAATCAGTCAGGACCATGTCACTTTGTGGAATTGGGCCTTAATTCAAGGCACCCGCACACGTTGAGACAACGGCCGAACGACGCAGTACTAATTATGCTCGACTGTTTAGTGCATCTTGTGCATGTGACTTTTGGTGTTCATTTGTTCACACATAGCAGTAGGCTACATAAGTGAAGAAAATATCTATTGGTTATTTCTAGCCATGTGTGATAACTGTGTGGGGGATACGTGCATTTCTTTCGAAGACAAGTAAAAATTATTATTTATGACAATTAATGTACTACCGGTATACCTTTGATGATATTTTTCTTTAAATGAATATTAGTGCTGGGTCAAATAATCAAAAACATTGTTTATCAATGCTAAGAATTTTAAATTTCATAATGGATTAAAATTATTGGTCAAATTTTTTTTATAACATTATCTGTTTCACAATTATCAGTGTTGCAAGAACCACAGATGTCGAAATGGAAATTTGAATGGCACAAATTGATGCTATCAGTGTCCCTGATACACATACAAAATTAAGAAAACCTCTTTACAATCCCTTTAATTCACTAGTACCGGTAATTTAATATATTATATTTGTATATTGCTTATAGAGTGTTTACCATTGGTCTATATGAAGATGTTTCAAGTTATATGTGGGCTGATCAAAATATTTGATCAACCATGACAAAATAGACACGCCTCAATTGATATTCATCTTTAGTTTTATTAGTTCATAGTTCATTTCATTCTAAATACTAGGCTACAATGTAATGAATGTGTTGATGGATTATTTATTATTTATATGTCTTAATTATGTATTAGCTTTGTCTTGAGACATTCATATACCGATAGTCTTATTAAACTTGTTTATTCCTGTTCTATGTTAAAGACATACCGGTAATGAAGAAAACAATCAATAATTACTAGATATCAACATGTGTTTTAGACCAGTGTTTTTTTATTCACTCTTACTAGTTAATTTTAATATTTATAAACTGTTTTAATATTTCAGTATAAATTATGCATGAAATATGTTGTTAAACAGGTTAAAAAATGGAGAAAACTGTGTTTAAAAGAATAAATTTTCAATCTGACTCATGCTATATTAACATGTGAGTATAATATTTAAATGTTTAATATCTAGTTGGTTGGTAGTTGACAAGATAATACCAGATACACAGACTATGTTGAATTTCAACCATCATGTGTTATATGTGATAATTTGAAGAGATAAACTTGTTGATTACTGGTAATTCTGGTTGATTAGCTTTTTTAAGTTATACTGAATAAAACTTGTTAATAACTTTAACCATTAAATAAAAGGACACTTCACAGTTGAGGTAATTGTATAGCTTCTGAATTATGATTATGTTATATGTAAAACTAGTTTGTTTTAGCTGGAAGTTATTCAAGTGTATACAGTTATATGTATAGTTACTGGTAGCTTATGTTTGATAAGATTGAGGACAAGATGCGGTCATAGCCGTAGGGGCCCACGACTCAACAGGGGGGCAGATCGACATATTGCCTGAATTTTAATGATAATTTGGCCCATTTGGGGGATTTTTTTGCCCGAAAACATAATTTTTAGGGGGGTAGCTGCCCCCCCTGCCCCCCTGTCTCCTACGTCTATGGATGCGGTGGACAATATCTCATTTTATTAATAATTAAACTTTGTCATTTATTCAGTTTGTCACGTGATCTATTGCGTTTACACACCATTTAATGCTAATGAGACAACGTTTAATTCTTAAATTTATATTCAGATACTTTTATAAATCAAATTTTGACTTTTTCATATGATTATTTGTTTGAATTTGCCACAAATCTTAGATTGCGTCATTGTTGTGCTTTGACGATGTCATAGTGTCATGTGACATATTTGCGTTCATCGAAAAAAGTGATAGTGATATTAGAATGTAAATATTTGATGATACCTCTCATTCCTTTAAAAGTGAAGACTTTTCACAAATCAGCAATTGAAGACACAACTTTTTTTCACAGTTATGACTGAAAATATTTTTTTTGTTTATTTGTTGATCATTATTGTTTATTTGTTGATTGTTATCTTGTTACTCCATATTGGTTTATGAAGTACTCCATTTTGTGATATGTATGGTATTGCAGCCCTTGTTATGGAGATATATAACATATTGTGGCATTGTTGGTAATACCAAGCACCTTTTAAGAATGGTAACGTAATTAAGAGTTATGTCCCTTTGAATAATGTTTGCGACTTAAAATGTTTCAGGTGATATATATACATATAAGTGGTAAATGAAGGATTTAACAAATAGACTTCAAAACAGAGAGACATAGTGGAAACAATTATGACGTCTTCAAATAACAATCTTCCAATAGATAAAGGATGGGCTTGGGTCATAGTTATTGGTATGTAATTTTCTTGTTAATCTTTTTTATACTGATAGACTGAAAATAAATGTCTTGTAATATGAAAATATCACTCTCGTAATATTTCATTTATTGGAAGCTTTAGTCAATCTCTTAGTAAACATGGCTACCATTACAATGGTGTTAGATTTCGATGACCATTGCTATTTGTTTTTTCAGGTGGATTTTTCAATACCTTCTTTATGGTTGGTTTAGCCAAATCATTTGGACTGTTAGTTGAAGAATTTATTCGAACTTTTGAAGTGTCTACTGCCATGGCTACTATGGTAATGAGTGTTGCCGGTATAGTTTATGCCTTTTGTGGTAAGTTTTAGCTGTTTGTATTATAAGAAATTGGTAAAATTGGTAAAATTTCTATACCTATTAGGAGAAAATTTTGTGGTAAATATTGTATTGAATAATATTTATGATTCTATTTTTTCAGCTCCTGTTTGTATCGTATTAGGAGAACATTTACTGCATTTGTTGTATATTTTTTTCCAGCTCCTGTTTGTATTGTATTAGGAGAACATCTTACTGCATCTGTTGTATTCTATTTTTCAGCTCCTGTTTGTATTGTATTAGAAGAACATTTTACAGCATCTGTTGTATTTTCTTTTTCAGCTCCTGTTTGTATTGTATTAGAAGAACATTTTACAGTATGTATTGTATTGAATAATATTTATGATTCTATTTTTCAGCTCCTGTTTGTATTGTATTAGGAGAACATTTTACTGCATTTGTTGTATATTTTTTTCCAGCTCCTGTTTGTATTGTATAAGGAGAACATTTTACAGCATCTGTTGTATTTTTTTTTTCAGCTCCTGTTTGTATTGTATTAGGAGAACATTTTACTGCATTTGTTGTATATTTTTTTCCAGCTCCTGTTTGTATTGTATTAGGAGAACATTTTACAGCATCTGTTGTATTTTTTTTTCAGCTCCTGTTTGTATTGTATTAGGAGAACATTTTACAGTATCTATTGTATTCTATTTTCAGCTCCTGTTTGTATTGTATTAGGAGAACATTTTACAGCATCTATTGTATTTTTTTTCAGCTCCTGTTTGTATTGTATTAGAAGAACATTTTACAGCATCTGTTGTATTTTTTTTTCAGCTCCTGTTTGTATTGTATTAGGAGAACATTTTACAGTATCTATTGTATTCTATTTTTCAGCTCCTGTTTGTATTGTATAAGGAGAACATTTTACAGCATCTGTTGTATTTTTTTTCAGCTCCTGTTTGTATTGTATTAGAAGAACATTTTACAGTATTTATTGTATTGAATAATATTCATGATTCTATTTTTTAGCTCCTGTTTGTATTGTATTAGGAGAACATTTTATAGTATTTATTGTATTGAATAATTATGATTCTATTTTTCAGCTCCTGTTTGTATTGTATTAGGAGAACATTTTACAGCATCTGTTGTATTTTTTTTCAGCTCCTGTTTGTATTGTATTAGAAGAACATTTTACAGTATTTATTGTATTGAATAATATTCATGATTCTATTTTTCAGCTCCTGTTTGTATTGTATTAGGAGAACATTTTATAGTATTTATTGTATTGAATAATTATGATTCTATTTTTCAGCTCCTGTTTGTATTGTATTAGGAGAACATTTTACAGCATCTGTTGTATTTTTTTTCAGCTCCTGTTTGTATTGTATTAGAAGAACATTTTACAGCATCTGTTGTATTTTTTTTTTCAGCTCCTGTTTGTATTGTATTAGGAGAACATTTTACAGTATCTATTGTATTCTATTTTTCAGCTCCTGTTTGTATTGTATTAGAAGAACATTTTACAGTATTTATTGTATTGAATAATATTCATGATTCTATTTTTCAGCTCCTGTTTGTATTGTATTAGGAGAACATTTTATAGTATTTATTGTATTGAATAATTATGATTCTATTTTTCAGCTCCTGTTTGTATTGTATTAGGAGAACATTTTACAGTATTTATTGTATTGAATAATATTTATGATTCTATTTTGCAGCTCCTGTTTGTATTGTATTAGGAGAACATTTTACAGCACGCCGTGTAGTTATGTTGGGTGGATTGTTGGCATTAATTGGTATTTCAATAAGCAGTTTATTAATTAATATGACATTCGTTATCTGTTTTATGGGTATAGGATTTGGTAAGTTTGTAACTTTATAATTTTAAAAGTGGATATGTAAGATATTATATTTCAAGGAATGTGCATGTACTACCACTATTAGTTTATTATATTCAAATATTCGAAGAAAAAGTTGAAAATTTAAAGGAGGTTTTCTATTCTTTATGTGATTGTTAGTTACACTGAAAGCAATCATTTGCAAACAATGTTCAATTAGATGTCTCTTTGCTATTTCATTAAAACTATTAAAGCAACTCCTAAGACTTAATAATATTAGCTTTAACAGTTTGTGGATGAAAGTAGAAATCATGCAATGACTCTTATTTTTTTTAATTCTAACTATATGCTCCTTATTCAATGTTATTGTAGGTATAGGTAATTCTGCAGTATATGGTAATAGTTTAGTGATGGTTGGTCATTATTTTAGAAAGAGAAGAACACTTGCTAACGGTATTACAGTAGCTGGTGCTAGTATAGGACAGTTTACTATGCCACCTTTAATACAGTTTCTAGTAGAAACCTATTCTTTAAGTGGTACATTACTAATACTCAGTGCAATATATTTCAATGTTACAGTTTGTGGTTCTTTATTTAGACCCACTTCATTTTACCTGAAAAAATCTAAAAAAATCCAGAAAAGTTCAACGAACACTGAGATCACAGAGGCTGAAGTACAAACTGAGGCATCAGATCAGCTAATTTCAAATTCTCTCAACGAAATTAATGAGGATATGAAATTACGTGCTCTAATGGCTAGTACTGGTAGTATAATGTTGGAAGAGGAGATAGAAATTGAAGACAGTAATGGTATCAATCAAATTGAAAAAGATAATTCATCGGAACCTTCATCTAATTTCTGTTTTTGTCAGAAAATATTTGACTTTACTGTTTTAGTCAGACCAATTACTATATTTTACGTTATAACAACATTTTTTTCGTTTTTTGGTTATTTTAATTTTATTTTATTTTTACCTTTACATGTTATTAGTAAAGGTATTACTAAATATGACAAGGCGTTACTGATTTCTATTTGTGGAGTTGGTGATTTGATTGGTAGACTAGGTAGTGGTTATATTGGTGATCTAAATCTTATAGCCAGGTACAAGATAAAATCTATTGCAGTTATTTCTTTTGGAATAGTTATATTGTTATTTTTGGTAACAGATAATTTTATATTTTTAGCCATTCTTTCTTCCCTTTATGGATTTTTTGGGGGTGTTTATATTAATTATATTTCTATAGTATTGATAGATTTTGTTGGTTTGAAAATTTTTCCAAAGGCTTTTGCTATTGTTTTATTGTTTCAAGGCAGTGGTGCAGCAGCAGGACAGCCATTGTTAGGTAAGTAAAAAAAAATTGTCATTCTTATTTCCTTCCATTTTGTTTTTTACTTCATTGTACGAATTAAATGAGTGGATAAATTCAGAGAAAATCAAATCTGAGGACTGGTTGATAGTGTCTCTCATAGACATGCCGAACTATCAATAGCGTTTCCAAAATTAAATCCATTTTATTTGTTATATTTCAGGTTGGATTAGAGATATTACAGGATCATTTGAAATTGTTATTGGTATATGTGGTGTATTACCTATTTTAGGTGGTATTCTATTACTTTTTTATCCTTTAATCAAGAAAAGGGACAAACAAACACAACTTGATATGACATAGTTAGTTATTAAGCAAATGAAGTTGTCTTTCTAGGTAGCTATATCATGTCCATTCACATAGAAGTGTAGATTTTATATTTTTGTTATGCATTCTCTAGTCTGTGGTTTTATCTATTTGTTGACAATGATCATACAACGCTAGTATGCTAGTTGTGCACTCAAATGTCTACGGTTCCTGCAATTCTTGTCAAAATATTTGTTTTATAGTGTCACTTTTGCAAATGAAACCTCAGGCTTTTTATATCAAACATTTAGTGTGAGTAGAATTGCAAATTGCAAGATCCACACTTTTAAAATTGATTATTTTAATTTGTAAACAATTAACTGAGATACAATTATAAATATCATTATAATTTATATATACAAACAATCAAATTATTAAGACTTTAGACGAACGTGGTATAATTTGAAAATGATGGTTTTACAAATATTTATATACTTTGAGAGTGCTATTATTTCATGACAAAGATTTGTTTATCATCATGACACATTGAATGATATCATAACCACTTATTATCATAGTTGAAAATCCCTGTTCTAAAGCATTTGTTTTATTTATAAAAGGGATTGTAAAGAGGTTTTCTAAACTTTTATGTGCATCATTTTATGCTATCATTGTCCCCGATACACATACAAAGTTTAGAAAACCTCTTTACAATGTATGAATCTTTCAATATCTATCCCTTGATCCAGCAGGTTGATGTTCTTGTCACAAATCCAAATCTGGACTTACAAAGCTACATACATCATAAATCCCTTTATACCACTAATCTATTAGTATAACTACTGCTTTTTTATTGCTGTAATATTTTAATTTACTCAATTGGTTTAGATTAAGGCTTGGTTTCAGAATATCAATCTGATGGATCAAGAATTCTCTATCTTCTTTAATAATTTTGATACTCAGGTAACATCCAACGAATATATTAAATAATCTTTATATTTGAGTATTGATTTTAACCAATGACGTTTAAGTATATGATATTAAAATATTTGTTTCTTACTTGAACCAGTCTATGCTGCATCATTTTACTTAACACACACATCAGTATTTTTCATATATAATTTTTGTTATTTTGTATGAGAATCAATTGTATTTAATGTGTTATAGAAATACAGTGAAATAACTATTGTGTTAGTGATTTCTTACTAGAAATAGTCGAAAGTGAACCGATTATTAAGAGACTGACTGACTACTATACTGGTTGCTCTATTTATGGTGGAAGCACGGGCGGAACACATACATAATATATTGTTTTGTTTTATCAAATTTTAGTTATATTTACCTTTTAGTTACCTTTTTTATGTTGTATAATTGTTCAACTGCATTTAAATACAAATATATGACAATGGCACAAATTAATCCACATTTACAGAATAAAGAGTAATTCCAATATTCATGAAATATTTACAATTATCAGACTTGTCTTTACCTGTGTAAGTTTGTTTCCATTTTGCATTTACACTTACTGCCCTTAGTTCTATGTTTTAAGTCTATGTTTATGTTATTTTATTATATTTGTACTATGCATTTTATATTAAACTGTCTCATTATTCATAAACTTACCTGGAATTCTGAAGATCTGATCTGAAATTCTGATCAAATAACCACCATTTATCAAATGTTCTGAACAAATGTAACTTATTTTATCTAGACAAGAACATATTGCCATTATCTGATCTAAAATTCTTAATAAATATCCATTGTTAATCTAAAATTTCTCTTAGGATAAAACTTAAGATATAATTTACTTACATAAAGATTATTTATATTAAAAATACAATAAGTTTTGAGCTTTTTGGGGATAAGGTGTTAAATTTAAATAGTATATTTTTATTGAACTGTAGTGAAGTTAATTGTTAATAATAAATGTGTGAGTAACTTATTACATATAATTTGGTTTTCTTATGGATTTTATGTTTGATACGAGTAAAATGTTTCTTTTTATTTCAAAATACTGTTTTATGTTTTATTATTTGTTGTTATTTTTTTCTGTATTAAAAAAAAAAAAATAAAGGTCTATTTTATTTACTTTTTCTGTTTTTCTTTTTCTGTTTTTCTTTAAAAGGCCCTGAGATTCAAGGTAGTTGGTAGTGTTTACTCAGCAAAATGAGTATGCTTGCAAGTTTCGTGCAGATTATATACAGCGGAATGAATTAATTAATTAAATGATGCATTTGATCCATAATTCAAAAAAGCATCTTGCATCGCAACAGGTATAATATGTAGTATGTATCGTTAGATTTGACATTTGGATATTGGCATTTTAATGTTCTCGTCACAGACTCAATACCAACCGAAAGTATATTTTGAACAAGATAGCCACCCGTTTCTGACTTGATATTTTCATATTATTAATGCCCTTTTGATTCTCTTTTCGAAGGACGATAGATCACAATAGTTTTCATAACCATATTTTTGAAATATTGATTATATTATATTTGTTAGACAACGTGGATTTCCTAATAAAAATGTAGTCTAATTTTTCTTTGAACGATGTATGACATGGTTTATAAGATAAAAAATATTAGGTCAAAATTTTAAAACAAATAATATTTCGGAAAATATTGTTCTCTGTCATGCTCGAGGCTGTTCACATCTTGGTTCATTTTGATCCCATGGTGACAGGCAGAGGCAAGAGTCTGTGGTTCATCTTAATATGCTTCGAACTTCGAACTTAAAATTCCATTCAACACTTTTGTCGTATAAATGTTATAGAAATTGTCAACTTAAATGCAGTCAAACCCACTCAAATGTCACTGCAGTCCATGCTTGATTTGACATACTTACGAGGGGAGGCTGAATAGTTCATAGCCTGATTCAGAAGTAGTTATGCCACAGTGATGAAACTTGGTATCCATTAAATTCAACATTTTCTGATACTAACGACATGGTTTATTTTTCAACATTGTCTCTCCTGCGGCCCACACACTTCTTCCAGCGATGTTGGGGTCCTTGGGTCCCGGTGGTATAGAAGCTCTCATCCTGATCACTATAAAAGTCCCCAACAGCATATTTGGCACCATCTGAATATTTTCTGTTCCCGAACATGAAAAAACACTTGGTTGGGAAGCGGTACCGGACTGACGATGAGGTCATATCTGCTGTTGAGGACTTTTTTGGTGATCAGGATGAGAGCTTCTTTTCCACCGGGGTCCAAGGACCCCAACATCGCTGGAAGAAGTGTGTGAACCGCAGGGGAGACAATCTTGAAAAATAAACCATGTTGTTAGTATCAGAAAATGTTTAATTTAATGCATGCCAAGTTTCATCACCGTGGCATAACTCCTTCTGAATCAGGCTATGAACTTTTCAGCCCACCCTCGTATATATACTTACATACTAAAGAAATCAAGTACTAACGATCCGAGCTGCAAAACGAACCTCGAAGTCCAAAAAGACACATTTGACGAAACATAGGTATAAGAGCTAGGAAACATTCCATCTTGATACGATTGTTAAATACGCCTTCATATCACAGTAAAGGGGATTCCAATATGTCTATATCTCAGATTAATTTACTACCTATCACCTATTGCAATGAACTTGGTTGATTATAGTAAATGTTTATCAGTGGACCTACCTGATGTGATAACTATAATATAACAGAATACTTATAATAAGAACAAATACACTACATTATATACAATTTGTAAGCGTTTTTCAATCGTTCTTAAATTTGGATGATAATTACTTAGTTTAAATATTCATTGAATAATATATTTCTACACGGTATACCGATATACATATTTGGGTTAGGTAAGGGCACTGGTGATTTCTCTAATTGACCGAGTTTGAGAATATATTTTATGCGCATTCTAAAAGGTGATTCAAGTTCTATAAAAGGGCTGATCCACATGACGTGGATCACAAAAACGTCTCAAGTGTTATTCATCTCTTACTTTATTAGTTTATAGTCTATTTCATTCTAAATACTACAATAACCGTGTAGGTAGTTTATATGAGTCAACTACAATAACAAACTAGTTTCATTGTTAAAGGACAGGTTTGCTTAAAAAAAATTGTGAAAAAAATTATTAAAATATGAAATTTAATACAACATCCAATGTTTTTGTTTTTAGGGGGTTAATACAATGTTGGCTAAGGTTTGTTGCGGTGTGATTATTGATGAACTCAAACTAGTTTTAGATTTGGACAACTCTAATTGAAATGCCCAAAATAAGTATTTCTCAACAATTGTGTGTATTATTCAAATCCGTTCATTAAGTTTCAAAGCTAAACAAAAATAACAAAAACAACCTGCTAAAAGGTAAGATCTTTCCTTTAAATAGTCTCAATTATTTTTCGGACCTATATATAGTCTTATTAAACTAGGTTTCTAGTGTTCTTTTGTATAGCCATTTTAGGACAGTGACCCAGTGACTAAGATATCAGCATGAATGTGTTTATAATCAAGAGACCAGGAGAGAAAGAGTTTATTTTTTTTACCCTTTAATATAGCTAAATTAGGAACAATTTTGGTTAAAAGTTAAAGAATGGATATAATTGTGTTTAAGATAATAATTTTATTTTTTTTAACTCATGCTATATTTACATGTGAGTATAATATTTATCTGTTTAATTTCTAGTTGGTTTGTAGATTAATTTTAATCATACTCATACCATATTTTCAGTTATTTGAATCAAAATAACACCTATTACACAATATCAACACGAAAAATTAGTTAAAATGTCGTGTTTTGTGTTGTACACTAACACAGAACTATAACACGAGATATGACGGCACCCATTGTGTGTCAAATAAAAATCCAACTCTTACCCTGACCCCACCACCAAAACTCTTCGGATTTCGGTAGCTAGATTTTAAAATTTCAAACTATAAAAAAAAACCAAAAAAAAAACCAATTGATATAAAAAAAAAATTAGAGCCAAGAAGTGGGGGTTCCATGGACCCCCAGAACTACCCCCGTTCCGCGGCCCAAGGTTTACATAATGTTTGTGACTTAAAATGTTGTAGGTTATATATAGATACATTTATGGTAATTGAAACATTTAACAATAGACATCCAAACAGAAGCATAGTGGAAACAATTATGACATCTTCAAATAACAATCTTCCAATAGATAAAGGATGGGCTTGGGTCATAGTTATTGGTATGTATTTTTCTTGTCAGTCTTTTTGAAAGACATGGTTGGAATTCAATATCTGAGCCATTCTAAGGGTTTACTTGTCCTCATAAAGGTTTGTCAACTTGGCATCCCTTTTTAGCGAATTGATAAACCAAAAATATGCAAAAAAAAAAAACGAAGCATATTTTGACACGTCCCATGTTTATATGAAACATCTACATGTATATGTTTTTCAGGTGGATTTTTTAACATGTTTATAATGGTTGGTTTAGCCAAATCATTTGGATTATTAATAGAAGAATTTATTCGAACTTTTGATGTGTCCACAGCAATGGCTTCCATGGTGATGAGTGTTTTTGGTATAGTTTATGCCTTTTGTGGTAAGTAGGTAACATTTTTCGTGTCATGTTTGTTTTACCTATTTGTATTCTATTGTTTCAGCTCCTGTTTGTATTGTATTAGGAGAACATTTTACAGTATTTATTGTATTGAATAATATTTATGATTCTATTTTTTAGCTCCTGTTTGTATTGTATTAGGAGAACATTTTACAGTATTTATTGTATTGAATAATATTTATGATTATATTTTCAGCTCTTGTAACATTTTACAGTATTTATTGTATTGAATAACTATTATGATTATATTTTCAGCTCTTGTTTGTATTGTATTAGGAGAACATTTTACAGTATTTATTGTATTGAATAATATTTATGATTCTATTTTTCAGCTCCTGTTTGTATTGTATTAGGAGAACATTTTACAGTATTTATTGTATTGAATAATATTTATGATTCTATTTTTCAGCTCCTGTTTGTATTGTATTAGGAGAACATTTTACAGTATCTATTGTATTCTATTTTTCAGCTCCTGTTTGTATTGTATTAGAAGAACATTTTACAGTATTTATTGTATTGAATAATATTTATGATTCTATTTTTCAGCTCCTGTTTGTATTGTATAAGAAGAGCATTTTACAGTATGTATTGTATTGAATAATATTTATGATTCTATTTTTCAGCTCCTGTTTGTATTGTATAAGAAGAACATTTTACAGTATGTATTGTATTGAATAATGTTTATGATTCTATTTTTCATCTCCTGTTTGTATTGTATAAGAAGAACATTTTACAGCATCTGTTGTATTCTATTTTTCGGCTCCTGTTTGTATTGTATTAGGAGAATATTTTACAGCATCTGTTGTATTCTATTTTCAGCTTTTGTTTGTATTGTATTAGAAGAACATTTTACAGTATTTATTGTATTCTATTTTTCAGCTCCTGTTTGTATTGTATTAGAAGAACATTCTACAGTTTGTATTGTATTGAATAATATTTATGATTCTATTTTTCAGCTCCTGTTTGTATTGTATTAGGAGAACATTTTACAGTATGTATTGTATTGAATAATATTTATGATTCTATTTTTCAGCTCCTGTTTGTATTGTATTAGAAGAACATTTTACAGTATGTATTGTATTGAATAATATTTATGATTCTATTTTTCAGCTCCTGTTTGTATTGTATTAGAAGAACATTTTACAGTATTTATTGTATTGAATAATATTTATTATTCTATTTTTCAGCTCCTGTTTGTATTGTATTAGAAGAACATTTTACAGTATGTATTGTATTGAATAATATTTATGATTCTATTTTTCAGCTCCTGTTTGTATTGTATTAGGAGAACATTTTACAGTATGTATTGTATTGAATAATATTTATGATTCTATTTTTCAGCTCCTGTTTGTATTGTATTAGGAGAACATTTTACAGCATCTATTGTATTCTATTTTTCAGCCCCTGTTTGTATTGTATTAGGAGAACATTTTACAGTATGTATTGTATTGAATAATATTTATGATGCTATTTTTCAGCTCCTGTTTGTATTGTATTAGAAGAACATTTTACAGTATGTATTGTATTGAATAATATTTATGATTCTATTTTTCAGCTCCTGTTTGTATTGTATTAGAAGAACATTTTACAGTATGTATTGTATTGAATAATATTTATGATTCTATTTTTCAGCTCCTGTTTGTATTGTATTAGAAGAACATTTTACAGTATTTATTTTATTGAATAATATTTGTGATTCTATTTTTTCAGCTCATGTTTGTATTGTATTAGGAGAACATTTTACAGTATGTATTGTATTGAATAATATTTATGATTCTATTTTTCAGCTCCTGTTTGTATTGTATTAGGAGAACATTTTACAGTATTTATTGTATTGAATAATAATTATGATTCTATTTTTCAGCCCCTGTTTGTATTGTATTAGGAGAACATTTTACAATATTTATGGTATTGAATAATATTTATGATTCTATTTTTCAGCTCCTGTTTGTATTGTATTAGGGGAACATTTTACAGTATCTATTGTATTCTATTTTCAGCTCCTGTTTGTATTGCATTAGGAGAACATTTTACAGCACGTCGTGTAGTTATGTTGGGTGGATTGTTGGCATTAATTGGTATTTCAATAAGCAGTTTATTAATTAATATGACATTCGTTATCTGTTTTATGGGTATAGGATTTGGTAAGTTTGTTCCACGAAATTCTCGAAGTATAAATAATACACTTAAGAAAGTTTATTTCAGTGTACCATGCCCCCTCAATCTGACGTCTGGGTCTGTGTTTACAGTTCCAGTCATGTTTAAAAAAAAGTGTGAATTCACTATCGCAAAGGATAATATTATATTATTATGTAATAAGTAGCTTCATAAACTTTTAGTTTCATTCAACTTCATAAACTTTTAGTTTCATTCAACTTCATAAACTTTTAGTTTCATTCAACTTCATAAAACTCTTAGTTTGAACAGCTTGTGGATGATAAGTGTCAATGTTCAATGATATTTGTTTGAATTGCTGAATTCCATTTTCTTTTATTCTAACTATATGCTCTTTTTTCAATGTTATTGTAGGTATAGGTAATTCTGCAGTATATGGTAATAGTTTAGTGATGGTTGGTCATTATTTTAGAAAGAGAAGAACACTAGCTAACGGTATTACGGTAGCTGGTGCTAGTATAGGACAGTTTACTATGCCACCTTTAATACAGTTTCTAGTAGAAACCTATTCTTTAAGTGGTACATTACTAATACTCAGTGCAATATATTTCAATGTTACAGTTTGTGGTTCTTTATTTCGACCCACTTCATTTTACCTGAATACTTCAACGGATAATGTGGTGACAGAGAGTGGAGTACAAACTGAGGCATCAGATCGGCTTATTTCCTACCCTCACCAGGAAATTAAAGAAAATGAGAAATTAAGTGCTCTAATGGCTAGTACTGGTAGTATATATTTGCAAAAGGAGGTAGAAATTGAAGACTATAGTTGTATCAATCAGATACCAGATTCTAATATCGGTTTTTGTCGAAGAATATTCGATTTGAGTGTTTTAGTCAGACCAATAACTATGTTCTATGTGATTTTATCTTTTCTCGGTTGTTTCGGTTATTTAAATTTTATTTTATTTTTACCTTTACATGTTATTAGTAAAGGTATTAATAAATATGACAAGGCGTTACTGATTTCTATTTGTGGAGTTGGTGATTTGATTGGTAGACTAGGTAGTGGTTATATTGGTGATCTAAATCTTATAGCCAGGTACAAGCTAAAATCAATTTCAGTTATTTCTGTTGGAATTGTTATATTGTTATTTTTGATAGCTGATAATTTTATATTTTTAGCCATTCTTTCTTCCCTTTATGGATTTTTTGGGGGTGTTTATATTAATTATATTTCTATAGTATTGATAGATTTTGTTGGTTTGAAAATTTTCCCAAAGGTTTTTGCTCTGGTTTTATTGTTTCAAGGCATTGGTGCAGCGGCAGGACAACCATTTTTAGGTAAGTTAAAATGAATATTTTATATAAATAAAGATATTTGGAAGTTGTTAATCAGAAGTTAGTATTGTGTTTAATTTATAACACAACGTACAGTATAATAGTTTTCCGAGTTTATCCTCTAAAAGTACTCGAACTAAACGAAATCGAACAATTCCTTGAATTAGACCTCTACTGATATCTTTCATTTTTCTATATAAAATTATGTGTTTTAAAAATCCCTTTAAGGAATGTGTAAAACAAAATTATGAATGATATCCATTTTATATTTTGTGTTTGTTATTTTTTAGGTTGGATTAGAGATATTACGGGATCATTTGAAATTGTTATTGGTATATGTGGTGTATTACCAATCTTAGGTGGTGTTCTATTACTTTGTTATCCTTTAATCAAGAAAAGAGAAAAACGAACAAAACTTGATAATACATAAGTTGCCTGTACACTGTCAACAATTGCATCACATGACTTTGATCCTCAATGAACTTGAAAGCTATCCTCAATTGCACTAATATTAAATGTTAAAAGATATTTATTTTCGGTCATGACATTCCAGACAATTACTTAACACGGAAAGGTTATTTTTCCATATTATTAATGTCCTTTTGATTCTCTTTTCAACGATATATGACAATAAATATATACATATTCTTTCGACCTAAATCCTTACTTGTAATGTATAATTATCCCTTATAAATGTGGATTTTATAATCAGAATGTACTTTATTTCCTCTTTCAATGGTATTTGTCCGGGACGGAATTTGAATTAAAAAAAACCCCGATATTTCAGGAAAAGTTCTGTTAAGAGGGTAATTGGGCATAATACAACTTCTGATGTGATATCAGATTTAAATTATAAGTAACACATAGGTAACACAACAAACTATTAACATTTCAACCTATAAGTTACGGTTAATATCTTTTTTGTAACATTGGTTTCGTTTTCCAACTTTTCAGCACTTGTCCTCACAGATCATCAGGAGCATAAAAACTTTGAAACTGGATTTCAAATGGCGGGAGCTTTAGAATAATCAGAAATTTAAAATGGATATAGGACACAATGGCATCTCTACGTCACACCACTCATGCCACTCAATGTAACTAGCTATGAGTGGTTATTTGTTCTATAAAGTAACTGTCTTTACCTTTGAATATGCGTTTGTATTTAATTGTATATGAAACTGATGTCAGGGTTACACTTTTTAAAACATATAAAGGTAATGGATAATTGGTTTTGACCACTATCAGTTGGCTAAGTAGAATAACAAAACTATATCGAGAACACTGCACTATTTCATATAAACCTCTTAACACTATGGAATAGGTACACAAAGGGCGAAGCTGAACAATATATTTTCACACAGAAAATTAGTTACAAGAAAAATCTATTGAAGACCAAGTTGTGTTTAGTTGACAAGTTATTGTTGGATTTCCAGATAGCGTCAGACCAGAATCACATTCAAATGTAACATTACTACTAACAAATGTATCGTTATAGGATGCTGTGGTATTTTGAACGGTTGGTGGTTCTTCACATACTGAAAAAATATACAAACGAGTTCATCATAAAATGATTAAATTGAACTAACAATGACATCAAGGAAGTCGAATACAGGAAACTTCCGAGACAGCTTTCCAAATGTTATACGGCAGATTACAATACGTTGCAAAATTATATGCCCTTACTTCTCTGGGGTAGGTTTTTATTGAACCAATTGAAAAATTCAAAAGGACATAAAAAAAAATTCATTTTCAGATTTAAATGCGGTACATACCTGGTTGACATTCAAATAGTATTTGTGACCAATGTCCGTCTTGCTGGCATGTTATAGATGAATTAGATGTTGCTCGGTAACCAGTAGTACAATTGAAGTCTATAATAGAGCCAAATACTCTTGGACCTGTTACTGGATAGGTGTGTGTTACGTTGGGTGGCTCTGAACATTCTAAAAGTAAGAATGTTATATTTCATTACATTATTCATTCATAATACCACTGGATTTTGCAGAAGAGTCAACATGTTTATGCAACAGAATTAATAAGTTTCTGAAGAATATATAACTGATGAATTAAAACGATTTACTTACGTCTTCTACAATCAAATGTTGGAGATGACCAGGTTTGATTTGATTGACATTCTACTTGTGCTGGACCATTCATTAAAACTGTATCATTAACACAACTATAAATAGCTACATCACCAACAAATCTATCTGTATTAGTTAGGTTGGTATTAGGTAAATTAGGGGCTTCTTCACAAACTGAGATTAAAAATCAAGTACAAACTGTAAGCATGTTAGCCACGTTTGAAAGTTACCAATACGATTCGAATTTAGTGAAATAAAAACATAATATTTGAAGGAAGGAGAAAGATCGATATACTTCAGAGAACATAGAGAACTGAGGAATTAAAGTACGTTCACGGTAAAGGTTTGTGTGTTAAATAAGAACACTATTCATGGTTGAAGTTTGTGTTGATTATATGAAAGGAAAAGAATTCATAATTGTAATGGAACATTTGAACTATAGCTCAAATCACACAATGCATTTCCCGAAAGGAAATAAATCGTACGTATCGTTGGATTTGAAATTTGGCTATTGGCAATTAAATCTTCTTGTAGCAGATACTAGCTTACATATGTACAACTGCCCTATTGATTCAATTTGCGAAGAAGTGCACTACTTTATTTACTAATATTTGTATGTGCTTTACTTATAGATACGTTTCTCAATAAGAAGTAATAATTATTTCTAAAAATACCTGGACGACATTCAAACTGAACTACGGACCACTGTTGATTGTCTTGACAAGTTATTTGTGGTATTGATGTTGGTTGATGTCCAGTTATACAGGTATAATTATAGATGGTACCAATAGTAAGATCTGTTGTTACAGACTCGGTATGTTCTACTGTTGGTGGTTCAGCACATTCTGAATATATAAACATTAACATCTTTATTAGGCATTCCTGCTTCGGCTCAATGAACCCGAAATTTTAAATCTCCCCCGAAATACGCCGTGACTACACTACTGAAGTAGGTAGGATACATATAAAATGCAAAAATGTAATAACATATTATGTGGTATGACAGAGTGAGAACTATAGTGATACATGGAAATTATTTAAAGACCAACATACGTCGTCTACAATCAAATGTTGGAGATGACCAGGTTTGATTTGATTGACATTCTACTTGTGCTGGACCATTCATTAAAACTGTATCATTAACACAACTATAAATAGCTACATCACCAACAAATCTATCTGTATTAGTTAGGTTGGTATTAGGTAAACTAGGGACTTCTTCACAAACTGGGATTATAAAATAATTGCATATTATAAAAAAAATGTAAATGTCAACTGACAACAATTCAGCCATATTAAACAATTTGAGAAACCAGTATATGATGATCGATAAAAGTTAATCGGTTTTATTTTGCTAAAAGCAGAGATATTTGGTAGGTTGAACCTAGAGCTCATAACACTAAGAAAAGAAGAAGAGAGATCTCGGTATTTCAGCATCGGTCCATCAGCTGCATTAACCTACCTGGACGACATTCAAACTGAACTACAGACCACTGTTGATTGTCTTGACAAGTTATTTGTGGTATTGATGTTGGTTGATGTCCAGTTATACAGGTATAATTATAGATGGTACCAATAGTAAGATCTGTTGTTACAGTCTCGGTATGTTCTACTGTTGGTGGTTCAGCACATTCTGAATAGATAAACATAAACGTGTTAATTAGTTAACTGTTTTAATTTCGGCTTCAATACGCCATGATCACATTAAACAGAATATGTTTGCCATAGTGTTGAACTTAAATTTGTATGTCAAAAGCGTAAATATTTTTGTCCTTCCATGTGGTAATTCTAGTAATACACGATAAAAGCATCAGATCAGATCGTTCCTTCCAAAATCCTTTATAGACCAACTTACGTCGTCTACAGTCAAATGTTGGTGATGACCAGGTTTGATTTGATTGACATTCTACTTGTGCTGGACCATTCTTTAAAACTGTATCATTAACACAACTATAAATAGCTACATCACCAACAAATCTATCTGTATTAGTTAGGTTGGTATCAGGTAAACTAGGAGCTTCTTCACAAACTGAGAAAAGAAAATGCTTTTATACTATAACTTACTTAAAGAAATAAAATCTTCGTCTTCAACAGATTTTATATAACACTTTAAAACAGTTCACCCAGTAATATAATCGATGTCAGAGAAAGTCGTGTCGGTTTTCTTGTGTCGAATGCGAAAGACTAAGGTAGATTAGAGAGAGAACAAGTCACAAAATTGAGAAACTGAAAGATTATTGCATTAGCACCGACCCTTAACCGCTTAAACACTCTGATCCGATCCTAATTAAATGTTTTCTGTAGAAAACTGGACACATTAGGAGAGTGACATCAGTTTGATGAAACGAGTAAGCATACAGGTTTTGTGTTGATTACAATTACAAGATAAATGACGTAATGAAGTGAGGGAGCACATTTTATCCATAATAAACACAATTTAACATCATCAAATACAAAGAATTTGAATAAATCATTAGATTTAGCATTTGGATTTTGGCAATTAAAAATTCCGTACCCACTATTCAATACCAGGCTTCAATTTATCATTGTCAATTAGGAACTTATGGTTAGATTGCAACAGGACAACTGTCTTAGAAACAGGAAATAATGTATTACTTATGGATATCTTTCTACATTGTAGTAAACTTTCTCTGAGAAATCCATGCTTCAATCAACATTTTAGAAATATTTCTAAAAATACCTGGACGACATTCAAACTGAACTACGGACCACTGTTGATTGTCTTGACAAGTTATTTGTGGTATTGATGTTGGTTGATGTCCAGTTATACAGGTATAATTATAGATGGTACCAATAGTAAGATCTGTTGTTACAGGCTCGGTATGTTCTACTGTTGGTGGTTCAGTACATTCTAAATAGATAAACATAAATATAATATAGCAAACCCGACTGTGTTTAAACAAGTATCAGAAGATCGATCTGAAGATCTAAGAGGATTTCGACGTCATCACTGTACTTTGCAGAAAATAATATTTTCTTTCTCCAAATGATTAGAATCACGTTTGTACTGAATACCGTCAATCATGATTATTATAAGTTTTCTTAACAAGAACAAAAATGCCCAAAATATGCTAATGTCAGATTCACTGAATTTTTATGATCTAGGGATTCGTTAGGCATACGTTAAAAGCATAAAGGTAAGTCTTTGTACTTGGAAATTTAATACATTGAATCTGGTCGTGACTTCTCTCCAAACAAAACTATCCATAGATCAACTTACGTCTTCTACAATCAAATGTTGGAGACGACCAGGTTTGATTTGATTGACATTCTACTTGTGCTGGTCCATTCATTAAAACTGTATCATTAACACAACTATAAATAGCTACATCACCAACAAATCTATCTGTATTAGTTAGGTTGGTATCAAGTACTGGTGGTGGTGACTCTATACAAACTAAAACAACAGACAATAGATCGAAATGACAAAAACTCAATTAAAACTAGCGATGAATTTCGATAATATTATTATTTTATCATCATAACAAATGTTTTCAGAAGTTGGATTCATTTAGAAATTGTTTTCACAGACCACTTACCTGGTTTACATTGAAAGGGTATTAACCATTGTTGATCCTGTTGACAAACAATCTGTGATGTTTCTGTTAGTGGATAAACATCATGTTCATCAATACAAGTATAGTTCAATATAGTACCAATAGTTCTAGCTGTTATCGTTATATTATTAGTGTTAGGTATAACATTTGGTACTGCACATTCTGGAAAGACGTAAAATCAATGAAAGACATGTTTTTTACTTTTTTCTAGAAAAAGAAGATGAAAGCATGCATGACAATATAGGATTTTCAAATTTGAACTACAATCTGTAACACCTGATGTCTTTTTACTTCTTGGTAAGCTCAACATAGCCTTTCAATAGTCAGAAAAATATCAATTTGAATTATAGTGAATGATTGAATTAAGGACTGATGTTTTCAGTTTTGATTGAATCAGGATGGACTTACGTCGTCTACATTCAAATTGTATAGGAGACCATGTTTGAGAACTAAGACAAGTTAATACAGTTGGTCCTCCTATTAAAACTGTTTCATTATCACATTGATATTCAGTTGTACCGTTTATAGAAGTATTAAATGATAGAATAGAAGAATCAGCTACTTCTGGTGGATCAGGACAAACTGAAAACAAATGAAAAAGAAATAATCATAACACAACATGCTTGATCTCTATAATTCACCTAGTGATGGGTTAAATCTAGAAAGAACAGTGGTTTCAACAACAGTCTAACATCTACTAATAATAAGAGACCGGCCGGGCCGAAGAGCATGTTGCCTCATATGCCTTGGACAAGTAACTGGAATGAACACACGTCCTTCAATTTTTCTCGCCGATACTGTTAAAGAAAATGCTTACTTGGTCGACAGTAAAATGTAATTTCAGTCCATGTTTGATTTGACATACAGAATATTTCTGGTGTTCCTTCCATTACAAATAAACTGTTACATTTATATGTTATAGTTTCACCAAGTGTTCGGGGTCCTGGAATACTTTCTCCATTGTCTAAACTTGGTGGTAGTGGACATTCTGAAAAATATACCAACAAACTAAACAACCGGTATAGTAAAAGTATCTCCTTAGATTTTATTTTGGCAACGTGTATCTGTGTAGTGGACAATTCAGTTAAAAAAAAGAATACAGGAATTGTTGGATCCACAGACATCCGATTGGAAATTGGAATGTTTAAAATTGATGCTATCAGTGTCCCCCATATTTATTTCAGATATCCTATATATAACCCTTTACACAATATGTATTTTTTTGGAGCGCATCAATGCAAAATACGTCGTATAATCTTACTTACGTCGTCTACAATCAAATGTTGGAGATGCCCAGGTTTGATCTGATTGGCATTCTACTTGTGCTGGACCAATCATTAAAACTGTATCATTAACACAACTATAAATAGCTACATCACCAACAAATCTATCTGTATTAGTTAATACACCATCTGGTACTGGTGGTGGTGACTCTACACAAACTGTGAATACATGTATGAAATATGTAAATGCATTATCAACCTTTATTCGCGGAGACTGCTGATAGTTTAAAAAGTAGTCTAGGAATCTGTGTCAACACAAATTTCAGTGTCACGTCTGGATGGAGCTATAAAGCTAGTCAATTTGTGGACACATCTAAGACAATTAGGTAAAACATTTGAATTAAAACGTTTACCTGGTTTACATTGAAAAGGTATTAACCATTGTTGATCCTGTTGACAAACAATCTGTGATGTTTCTGTTAGTGGATAAACATCATGTTCATCAATACAAGTATAGTTCAATATAGTACCAATAGTCCTAGCAGTTACAGTTATTGCATGTGTATTAGGTAAAGCATTCGGTACCGCACATTCTGAAAAAAATTACAAACGTCTTGATTTCAATCAATGCGGACTCAAGTTGATTTAAATCTTACGACCCAACTTACGACCCTTTCTTTTCCCGTATGCCCCCTCCCCTTTTTTCATATATAGATGTAATCCAGTCCTAAACCTATCTTTACATGTTCGGTGTCTCTATGAAAACCACACCTTGGCTACAAGCCACAAAATATTTTCATATTTGCCTTCTGGGTATCTAAAGGAAATATATGTAGAATCCCCACCACGAAATACAAAAGCTTTTCTGCAACACATGCAATAGTTCCCCCTGACCACCTGTAAATCTGCTGGTAACGAGATGTCGTTCTGACATTAGGCTACATAGAAGGAAACTAAACCCCGAAGTCCAACACCAAGGACCCTGATTTATTCCTGGTTCATATCACCACAAGCTTGAATTGTGATCGTGACCAAAGAAACAGAGCTACACCACATCCACGATGAGAATTCATATAACTTTCTGCTTGCCAACATCATTATATTAACAACATAAAAAGTGTAGAACCCAAAATCGAAGGCAACTTACGTCGTCTACATTCAAACTGTATAGGAGACCATGTTTGAGAACTAAGACAAGTTAATACAGTTGGTCCTCCTATTAAAACTGTTTCATTGTCACATTGATATTCAGATGTTCCATTAATAGAAGTATTAAATGATAGAATAGAAGAATCAGCTACTGCTGGTGGATCAGGACAAACTGAAATGAAGTGTTACCAAAAAATAATGGTGCAGAGCAATACAATCTGAATACTATATAGTACCTGGGTTTTCAACTGGTTTTGTCAAATGTCTCCGAAAATGCATATGGAAATGACCATGTCCCCTGAATTGTCTGAAGAAGTCACAGTAATTTTAGTTTTAACACAAACTTAAATTGTTGTCGTTTCGGGCATTGGACACTAGTGTTCCACGATTATAAAAAATATAACATATTTTTTCAGACCTATAGATCAGTTTGTGTCCCCTGGAGAATGTCCAAATGTCCCAAGTCTGGGACATGTCCCCCAAGTTTAAAACCCAGGATATAGTACAATGCAAAATGATTTTAATATATTGATCCGCTGAGAGAATCCGCAACTTTAAAAATAAATCATTCTAATATTTGATGAATATTGAACTATGAATGTAATTGTGATTATAGGGTCAAGTAGATGTTTCAATACGTTCAGAACGCTCAACAGTAAGACGATAGAAGATAACTTAAGTTTGTGCTCCAGCAGTTCATTTGAAATCGTATCCTTTCTTATATCAATATATTATAAAATAAAATATACTAACTCGGTCGACAGTAAAATGTAATTTCAGTCCATGTTTGATTTGACATACAAAATATTTCTGGTTTTCCTTCCATTACAAATAAATTGTTACATTTATATGTTATAGTTTCACCAAGTGTTCGAGGTACTTCAATACTTTCTCCATTGTCTAAACTTGGTGGTAGTGGACATTCTGAAAAAATTATTAATGATAATTATGGACATATACTGTCTACGAAATTTCACAGCAAACAAGACTAACTCAATTTCTAATCTTACTTTGATACTAATATATCAAACTCTATTGCGAATGTTAAAAAATAACGCTGATGTATTACACCTTTCAGCTCGGTAACTTACGTCTTCTACAATCAAATGTTGGTGATGCCCAGGCTTGATTTGATTGACATTCTACTTGTGCTGGACCATTCATTAAAACTGTATCATTAACACAACTATAAATAGCTTCATCACCAACAAATCTATCTGTATTAGTTAATACACCATCTGGTACTGTTGGTGGTGACTCGACACAAACTGAATAAAAATCATTTAGAAGTATCAGCGCTTGTAGCAGTAATGTAATACAAGTTATAAGCAAAGTTTGCAGCATCGTATAAACGACCATGGCCAGAGCCTTTTTGTTCGATGATCACAAGTATGGAAAATGAAGAAGATCGAGTAAGTCAGACCACACTACCCAGGGCCGAGTTTCACCGCCGTGTCGTTCGCCTCGACCAAATCTCACGAATTTTAAAATTTAACAACACAAAATCATCCAGTTGAACCAAGCCAACTACCAACTACTACGACTACTAACTGTTTAGTTTGCAATATCAACATCCGCTGAAAGCGAACGTTAACTTGTCACCTACCAACAAACCAGTCTTTATGTCCGATCAACCTGTTACAAATGATTTAGTTTTAAGGGGAGATATAGTTTTATAGCGCCATACCTGGTTTACATTGAAAGGGTATTAACCATTGTTGATCTTGTTGACAAACAATCTGTGATGTTTCTGTTAGTGGATAAACATCATGTTCATCAATACAAGTATAGTTTAATATAGTACCAATAGTTCTAGCTGTTACAATTATTTTATGTGTTTTAGGTAAAGCATTTGGTACTGCACATTCTGAAATTAAAATGAAACGTTTGCAAACTGCTGCTCAAATCAGCATTTATCAATTTTCTAATGAAGTATCGGGAACACGATTCAGCAATATTGTGGTCATTACTTTGATGAATAAGTCATCTTCACTCATAATTCCAATCCACCCAGCTGTAAATGGGTACGGATAATCCGGGAAAGATCAATGCCAAGAGGTTTGGCCAAGAACCAGCTGGGAGAAAGGATCCTCATGGAACCTAAGTTGTTATCCTTGTAAAATATAGATGTTTCTTTTTTTTCTTTTCTTTTCTTTCTCAAAACAACATGAATGTATGAACGCAGATTATCAAGTATACAATTCCCATGAAATAGAAGTTCGATTCAGACAGAACTAATACTCTGAGCTTAATGGATTATTGAAGAGATTTTATATCTATAGAGAATTGGCATCAACACACTTAATGGTATATTAATAATTCAATGTTGCGTTTAAGAAAATGATCAATAAACTGTTTTATTAACAGTCGAATTCGATAATCAACAGTGCAACACAGACATATTTGATCTGACATTCATATTCAATCTACGCATTATATTGTATGTTTTTGCCATGTATGTAATTATATCAAATCAGTTTCGCATTCAGCAAGGTTGTGCAGCTTATTATTGAAAGTGTAGATAGCAATTTGATGATGAAAACTTACGTCTTCTACATTCAAAATGTACTGTAGACCATGTTTGAGAACTAAGACATGTTAAAACAGGTTGTCCTATCAAAACTGTTTCAGTGTCACATAGATATTCAGCTGTACCACCAATAGAAGTATTAAATGATATAATAGAAGAATCAGCTACTTCTGGTGGATCAGGACAAACTGAAATGGAATATCACCACATGAAACATTCTGGTATCAATATCATGCAGACATCCTGTAGCACATCAACAAGTTGTAGCTGTGAAAATAAAGCAATTCACAATGATGTTAGAAATACAGGTTTAGTATAACAAAAAGATTGAAAGCTGGTTTTGATTCCAATATCTCCATACGCCGTATGGCATACGGTATATAAAATACACCACGAAACAGAAAGTTCCATTGCGAACATGTAAAAAGATATATAGAAAAGTGAAAATGCTTACTTGGTCGACAGTAAAATGTAATTTCAGTCCATGTTTGATTTGACATACAAAATATTTCTGGTGTTCCTTCCATTACAAATAAATTGTTACATTTATATGTTATAGTTTCACCAAGTGTTCGAGGTCCTTCAATACTTTCTCCATTGTCTAAACTTGGTGGTAGTGGACATTCTGGAAATAGTCAGAACTTTTAATGAAGATAATTCGATACGACCCATAGCAGTGTAGAAAGGGGCATCTCTTGTTGATTGTTGCTGATCTCATGATTTGAGTGCGTGTTTCGGATTTCAAATCTTCATCAGACACGGAAACGATTCTCTAAAGCAGCGAAATTCACTATAAGATTCACATTGCAGTGTAGTCATGGTTTGTATGTGGAACTTACTTCGTCTACAATCAAATGTTGGTGATGCCCAGGTTTGATCTGATTGACATTCTACTTGAGCTGGACCATTCTTTAAAACTGTATCATTAACACAACTATAAATAGCTACATCACCAACAAATCTATCTGTATTAGTTAATACACCATCTGGTACTTTTGGTGGTGAATCGACGCAAACTGTAAGAATAAATAAGCAGTGATTTGATTGGAACGTTGGCTTTAAGATACTGACAATAAGAGCTTTTCACAGCGTCCTCTGCAGACTGTTATAGAACTTCTAACAAATTATTGTAGTCACTAAAGTCAAAAGACACTCCAAAAAGCATTTGCATTTAGTATTCAGTATTAGTATTTTTTTTTTCAAATAAATCTTCCTTCTATAAAAATTCTTCCTAATTTCGTTAATATTTATATTCTATAACATACGAAACATTACATTTAAAAGTAGGAGATATTGAGGAAGGAAGAGTGTTTATTTCATTGAAAATTTTCATTCCATATTTGATGTCAATTTTTTTTAATTCCACAGCATTACCATTTTTAAATCTGTCCGAGCATTTTGTTGTCGAACATTAAAAATGAATGTTTTTGGGAATTGCTTTAAGCCTTTTAGGGATTGATTGATCATTTCCGAATAACAATTGTCAGCGACGACTTTGATATATTTGTTCGGTGCGTTCATGTGATAGGGAGTGATCCAGATGCTAAAAGATGGATTATGGGAATTAAAAGATTGAATTATTAATGAGTTTCAGAGTATTGAATATGTCCATGACTTCAGGAACTACTATATATATCTATATATTTATATTTGTTACCACATATTGCCATACCGATATAAAAGATGATCATTAAAGAAAGACTTTATTTCTGAATGAACAGCTAAGTCTCATAGGATATACATCTCAAATATTGGAAGAACAATACATCAATGTTTTCTGTTATACTCACTTGGGAAGCAGTCGAAATCTCCAACGGTCCATTCCTGATCATTCTTACAATCTATTGATAAAGTTCCCGATTTTAACATGTGACCAGCGGTACAATTATAAGTGACAGTTTCACCTAGTGTTCTGGGTCCAGGGTTGGCGATACTATTTGGATATTCTGGTGGTATTGGACATTCTGTAAAATACAAAGCAATATTGCATGAACTAAAAATAATTGGGTATGTTCGTATCAAATATATCAACCAAAAAAAAATTTATTGAACACAACAAGGACTGACCATTATTTACAGTCTGGGTTTTCAACTTGTTTCCTCAAGTGCCCCCGATTACGCATAAGAAAAATGTCCCTTGAGTCAGCGAAAGTTATCGAAAACATGCAATTTCGAAGCAATTTTAAACATTTTTCTTTTTCATACAAACTTAAATTGTGGCCCAGGTATAATGTATCTAGAGTCGTTGCGGGCAGTGGACACTGGATGCATATCCACTCAGATAATATAAACTATTATATAATTTTTTCAGACCCATAGATCCGTTTGTGTCCCCCAGTCTGGGACATGTTCCCCAAGTTGAAAACCCGGGATTTACAAGATATTATGTCTTTGAATTTATATATAAAAAAGTTCTTCTCCGTTAAATGAATGCTCCATTAATTTTGTGTCTCATGGTAAAGCTTATATTTTTAATCACTCAAAATTACTTACGCCTTCTACATTCGAATGTTTGAGATGCCCACTGTTGTGACTGAAGACATGTGATTGTAGCTGGTCCGTCCATTAAAACTGTTTCGATATCACATATATATTCTGCTAATGCTCCTAGAGATCTATTATATGTACTGACAGTTCCATCTATAACAACTGGAGGTGGATCTGGACAAACTGTAAATAATGTATGTTTTGTAAAAAAAAAAAAAAAAGAGCCTGCTCGGAAATACCCAGTTCAGTTAAATCATTGGCTCAACTGCTTCAGGGACTTGGACTTTCGACAAGAAAAACAATTCTGAAAAGAGTATGCGATAAACTCTCCCTAGCAAGAGGTTAGATTTCCTTCATCTTCATCACTTGTTGGATTTTGATCTGCTATAACTCATATAATTATATTCATAATTCATGGTACCTTCTATCCAAAAAATGAAATGAATGGAATTTTACGTCCTGTTTTCTGCACCTATATGGGGTAATTGAGGACGGGCAAAGTCATGCAGTGTGCAATGAAGGAAATTTTGTCAGGACAGTGGCATTAGCCTGCTCTTGTTTCCAATTTCCAACTGCCGAGGTATCTTTAACGGGCACAGTCATAAGCCCACGGGACCTCGGTTTATTATCCCATCCGAACGACTAGACGCTTTTTCCATGTCCGTTCTGCATCACTGACAGGGGATTGAAACATCCGAAGGTATCATCTCGACCCATGCCGGGATAGAACCCTGAATCCTTGACCTTCAGGTTACCGAGCAAGCGTCTAACTCACTGCTCCTCTTACATCTAAGCAGATATCTACAGACCTGTTATCATTTCGAGAGTTATATGATTTGACGCCCTTGGAGAGAATGGTTTAGATAAAATTAATAGTGTTACCTTTCTCACACCAAAACGGCACTGTTGACCATTGTAATATTGTTGAATTGGATGATTGAATACATGTAACGAAGTTATCACCATGTATGATAGTATCTGGATCACAAGTATAAGAAGCAACTGTTCTTACAAACCTCAGTGTCTGATCTGTTTGGGCGTATTGTACTGGCGGTGCTTCTGTTGGACATACTGAAAGGGAATACAGAATCATGGAACTTCTAATTTGAGGAGTCCACTAATTAAGAACTGCTTTTCTTGACTTTGCCATCCTTTGAACGTGATTTTTGTTTGTACGGATTTTTATCATCGGATTGCATCAATTAGAATTTTTGGTGTCTTGGTTTTTTTTTTTAAATCTTTAAATCTATGTAAGCAAAAGATGAACTAAATTTTCGGACATTATACTTTATTACATATATCATTACAATTTTGTTGGTCCCTTTAGTAGATTAAGCTACTGACCAATGACCAATAATACATCAGTAGGTCAACATCTAGTTGGTAATCCAAGATTAACGGAATGATTACAATGTACAAACCTTCAATACACTCGAAATTAATTGGTGTCCAGTTTGTGTCATTTTGACAAGTTATTTCAGTTGTACCATTATGTAAATACCCATCTTCACAATGATAATTGACTACAGACGTCAGAACCCTGTTACTGGTATCATTGATAGCATGTGGTATATCTAAAACTGGGCATTCTATAAAGAAAAACATTTTAAGCGATAATGGTTTAACTACCATTAGAAACCATGTCCATTGAGTCCTAAAAGACCTTGACCCGGCCCCTCAATCCCTCCAGAAAAAAAAAATTGAAGTAAAACAGTACCAATTAAAGTATTGAAAGGTTATTACACAATACTGAAATGGTTCACAACTTATGTTAGGGCTCTTCCATGCTCGTTTGGTATTTTTATGAGGTTCTATAGCACAGTGGTTAGCGCGTCGTTCTTGACAAGCATGACGTCACTTGCTTGGACACGAGCAAATGAAGGTCGTTATGTTTGAGAGTTCGGTTATCCTTGTAAAATATAGATGTTTCTTTCTTTCTTTCTTTTTATTATTACAATACAGTTGTACTTACGTTCGAGGCATCTGAACTGTATAGGCTCCCATAATTGATCGTCAGTACAAAACCTTTCCGCATTTCCTTCTAATAAGGTATCGTTAATACACTCATATTCAAGTGTGGTAAAAACCTGTCGTACATGGGTTAGCTTTCTGGCGTGAGTTACTTCTTCAGCTATTGGACATTCTGAAAACATTGTTTGTATTTTTACATTAACCACGTCAGATGATTTCAAAGATTTAAAGGGATACACTAACTAACTACTGTTCGACCAAAAAAACTTTCCGTCATATTGTTAATATCTTCTACGAAATTTAAGCCTTCAAACACATGTGTATCCAGAAATACCAGCGTTTGAAAGTCAAAAATACGACTCGTCGTTTAGTAAGACTATGACTTATATAGAAAACACATATACAGAAAATGAAAGATTACTGCTAAGGTACAGGTATAATTGAAGGGAGTGTGCGATTTTTGGACAATTCCAGTAAATCTGAAGGCTATTTACATAAATTCAAGACCCAAATCGATCCTCGAAAATGCCGAACATTCTCCTTTTAGCATTGGATATTTTCCACAAATCTCGATTTCTTTTTTAAGGAACTAAATGCCCTTACAAATACATTCAAAAAATATCAAAACTACGAAAGAAGCAAAAACATTATCTATAAACTTACGACGTGAACAGTTGAAAACTAAGGGACTCCAGGACAGGTCTTCTTGACAAACGATAAATGGTGTACCAAAAGTATCAGCTCTTGGGTGACATTGATAACCTAATGTAGTATTTAATATTCTAACTGTTGTATTTTTAGTGGCATCATTAACATCTGGAGCTGGTGGACATTCTTTAAAGAGAAATGTTCACTTACAGACGAAATAATTCAAAATTTAAGAGAATTGTCGCAAACGTATGATTAGATCATTTTGCGTTCAGTATCGTTTATCTTGGGTTTCTGTCATCTCGGTATTATCATAGCTCATCAAAATAATTGGAAATAGTCTAAAATTTATCGACTATAATTTCTCTAATTATTACAATGCTTGTTTTGATCTCTCATAGTTAAACAATCACTTTTCATTGATTAGTCTCATAACAAAAAATAATTTAACTTTGGGCATCTCCTCTTTATTTCACCCTAAAAAGTCGTTATATCAGAGAACACTTACGCCGAATACATTCAAATCCAACAGGAGTCCAAGTTTGATCTTCTTGACAATAAAGTTGGCTTGTTCCAAAAAGTACAGTGTTATTTACGCATGTATAGTTTGTGTAAATGCCAACAATTCTCAGAGGATCATCTAAAGCAGCATCAGGAACTACAGGTGCTGGGGGACATTCTAAAAGATACAATAGTATAAGCCGTTGACGTGAATTAAATATATATTTTACAATAATAATAGTCATATTCATTCCCTTATGAATAAACATAAAAATAGTATAAAATATTCAGTTCATACCATCCTTAATCCATATATAACTACTAACTTCCATAAGGCTTTTCTTGATTATAACTGGAGTAAAAATGAAGTCTCCATTAAATGAATGAAATGGAATGGAGCTTTACGTCCTTCTTTTTAACACCCGTTTGTACTAATTTATTTTTGAAGGACAAACAAGAATAGACGAGGTACGCATCTGATCACGTTAGAATCTCGGTTCCTAACCCGGGGTACTAGTACCCCTTAGGGGTAGAAGCGAACACCACAAGGGATACCTGAGAAACCTCTCAGAAAATTTAAAAAGTATGGAATGGATTAAATATCAAACTCCATCCAACGATAAATATCCTTTTACTTTTATGTTGGCTCTCCATGTAACTTACGCGGGCAAAGAGGTACCAGGTGATTGCTTGAACAAAATAGGGGTATAGAGAGTCCAAAAGGTTGGGAACCGTGGCGTAAGACGCCGTTTCGATAATTCAACACTGTGTAGAGGGGATATTGGGCACCGCCTTCCTTTGTTATGCGTATATTATAATGCTGATTTAAAAATTAAATTGTTAATATAAAACGTTTAGTTAGGAAAATAGTTTAATGTACTAGCTGAATCGAACCAATGATTCTTAAATATTTCTTTTTATGATTTTAAACTCACTCACGCTTAACATTCCTGAATAATTGAACACTTACGTAAATGGCATTTAAACAAGTCGGGCTGCCAATCTCCAGTAGTTAAACAACGTCTATCTGGTCTTCCTTCCAGCACTGTTCCTGGGTCACAGGTATATTGAGCCAATGTTCCTACCCTAGTTTCATCTACTGTCAGTTGACCATTAGCGACAAGTGGTGTTGGTCCACATTCTACAGAACAAAAACGATTTGAAAACAAAAACAACAAAATTTACGTAGGTATTTCAAGATATTACTCTTGCGCATTTAGAAGATGTTAACTATTTTAAAACATTATACCATTTAGTTAAATGAAAGCTACATCACTTTGTTTCAAATTCCAAGATTACCAGAAGGGGATACAAGGAATAGCTCTGCTGAAGATTTTTTTATTCTGAAAGTTAATGTTACCTGTTGGAATACAAGTTGTAGCTTCTTCTTTAGTAAAACACGACGAACCAAGCGAACAATTTAACTCGCTACAATCACTAAATAATCCCTAAAAACATATAATATGTTTATGACAATTTTATGTGGAGTCTATATGGATAAGTTACTTATTGCTTTACAGAAACTGAAAGTTTAATCGAGACCTTTTACTAGAAACCTGGTAACCACACATTCTATGAATTGTTACAGTGTACGCTCAATCTTAATTTTTAAACCAATGCATTGACAATGCAACGGAATTTTTCTCTTTTTTCAATTACATAGATTTTTAGAAATTTTAAATATTAACGATGGTAACCAATTGAAGGTTTTTTTTTTTTTTTGCTATTCTTGACCTCTGACCTTAATATATTTTGTATGCTTTAAAACGACTACCAACATTAAAGGGATATTTTCACTAACTGTTCGACCAAAAAAAAAAAATTCAGAATCTGGAATGTTTTAGCTAATCTAATCCATAATAATATTCACAAAAAAAGGATGATAAAAATGAAGGATAAATGTTAAGGTAGGGATATAATTGAAGGAATTATATGATTTTCGTGCATTAGTAGTACTTCTAAAGGCTATTTGCATATATTCAAGCCCCAAAGCTCCAATGGTCAGGTTAACTATTAGTAATAATAAAAACAATTCCGTTAATCAAATATCTCGTCCAGAGTATGACAAAATCGGGTGCAATAATTATATACATGTAGTAGTGGACTTCCTTTACGAGAAGTACCATCAGGTGTTTCGAAAAGATTAAGCATGATCTGCTTCACCATTTATCTAGACAATTGTATAGTGGAAAGTTTTGGTGGTTGGTGCATTATGATCGACTAAATGTATTGAGTGCTCAGATTCTCTTTAAGTTCATTTACCTCAAAATAAACTGAGAATGCTAATAACAATGTCTGCGATTGACTTGTTTATGAAATAATCTCAATCTCAAGTGTATTGTAATTGTTCATATTTAATCATAAATAAGTTCCAGACATATTTTTAATTGTCAACTATAAGGTAATGAAGTGTAAAAAGCTATATATGACCTTCTTCAACTGTAAAAATGCACTTGATGCATTTAACCACCCGAGAGTACCGAATCAATAGAACAGGATTACACTTTTAGATATTGCAGCAGTGAATACGTACATAAAAAAACAAGATTCCTTAGACGGACACATCTTGACAAAAATCAACATCAAAAGGCAAAGGATGGAAAAGATTGACATATCGATAGGCATCAATAAAGATTAACATATCAGTAGACAGCAATAAAGATTGACATACTAGTAGACAGCAATAAAGATTGACACATCAGTAGACAGCAATAAAGATTGACACATCAGTAGACATAAAGATTAACAAATCATGTCAATGTGGTTTGATGCCAATTACTCGCCGTATTGGTCTCCTCATATCCTTCACTCCCTAAGATGGTCATGTAATTATGGAAAAAGTAATATATTATTATATACTTTTTTGTTCCAGAAGCATTATTATTAAAGAAGCACAAAATATATGGATAAACTATTTCTGACATTTATTAACTCAACGTTTCACTTGCTCATACAGGTAGCGTTATCAAGAGAAAAATGCCTTCATGAGCATGTAAAACGTTGAGTTAATAAAAGTCAAAAACAGTATATCCACATGTCCTGTGCTTCTTTACCTATGCCTATTTCTATATGTCTTATAAACAACATTATTATTCTTAATATATCAACCTCATTATAACATGTTACTTGTTACTTTGTCCCAAACAAATTTATCTCAGATCATTTTAATTTTAGATAAACGCAGGAAAACGCATCGCAATAGGATGGTCTGATTCGCAACTTTGAAATTACACATAGGTGTAACAAGCCTACCAAATCTTACACAAAAATTCATTTTACTGCAACATTAAAAAAACCATTCATATACAAAAAAAGTTTATACCTGATTCCAATCTATTTTTTCACTATAAATAGACTCCTTTAAAGTACGAAGTTTATTAGGCTTTAGACCACGGTCAAATATTTCACATTTTAATGTTGGTCTTAAATGTGTGAAACTCTGGCATTCCGGTTTTTGGAAACATATTTTGGCACAACCTACTACTCCTATCAAGTCAAAGGAGGCATATCCTATCACAGTACTTTCCACATCCCATGTTACAGAAAGGTTCAAATTTACATCAATTTCGGAGAGGAAATCAGAGCATAGAATATTGGTCACTATTGTGATTAACAGAATCACCGGGAAACAAATTTTTTTAATATCACTCTCCATTATAGAAATCACATCTGATTTCAACCAAATCCCGGCGCAGAAATATACCAGAGAAAACGGCATCAATATTGATATAAATAATTAAAACTGTAGTTATAACAACTATATTTATTGACAGATAGTTAGGCCTATCAAAGAATAACGTCTAGCTTCAACAGACACGTTGTTGTATTTTTGCTGTCGTAAAACCTATTATTAAGATATATTTTCGTCTGATTATTATTTTCTTCACCAGCAAATAGACCATACCCTAACCAAATACGGCATTACTTAACAGCACTATTATGTTCAAGCTTGAACGATTCGATAACGAGGCTTTTAAATTATTAAATACTTAATGAACATTTTCCTTTAAACAAAACAAATCTTATTAATCCTTGTAAGACATTTAGAAGTATCACAGCACATTAAGAAATAACAGTTTTTATGGATATAGACTTCTATTTATTATTTTTTTTTAATGCAATCATATGCTCGGGGGTGTTGGTGTTGGTTTGGTAGGAATGTAAGGTCGTAATTCCAAGATACCCAGTTGCTAGTGGGGATATCCGAGAAAATTATTAAGAAAAGATTGACTGAGGACCCACTGGTTTAAAGGGTCCTATATTGAAAACAATATTGAAAAGACACAAAATGTAATGTCCTGGGTTTTTTTTTTTGCGAAAGTAACTACTTTTCAGATTAGCATTCAATTCCAATTAAAAATAGATGTTTTCCTATGTGTATGTGAAGAATTGATGTCCTATTTATCTGCGACAAGGTTACGAAAACCCTTCCACATGACATAAAACCAATCAGAAACAAATATCTTAATTGATGTGTTACACCCAAGAGAAAATTGTAATCTATGTTTTTAATAAATTTATTATCTTCATGTACTATTGATAAACAGGAATATTGTATGTGTAAATCAGAAAGGATGGGTCTTATATCATTGGGGAATTAAATTATTTATTAAGATAAGGCGTCGTGCTTTTAAAGACTATTTCTGTATAGGCCTTCAATCCCTGATACATTCCCCTGGTTTCTAGAATTAAATATACATCTAGATATATCTTATTCTGTATTCTCTTTAATTTTAAATGGTTGAAATAAAACAAAACAGAAAACGCAATATAACCTGGTTATTCCATTCAATAAATATGTTTCTGTCCGAACATTTTTAAATCTTTCTTCAAACCACGAATCATTTCTCTACAAAATTTGCACAAAATTGTCATTGAAAATACAGATATAAGATTTGAACGAGGAGCACATATAACAAAACACAAGACAATATTATGGAATATTACGCACTTCTTTAATACAGATAAGGCACATAACGTTTAATGGTGAGAGAATAAAACATAATATTGTTTCTTGTTAGTATATATTTTGTTCTGTTTTATTTTCTCACCATAACATCTGATGACGACACGTGTATATTGTGTTGAAACGTTATGTGCCTAACTGTATTGAAGAAGTGTGTTATATTCCATAATATTGTCTTGTGTTTAATTATAAAAATACAGATGATTTATAACTGCTTCTTCAACTTTGCTGATTACATCACACAAGATGTAAACTGTAAGAAAACAAGTTATGTCAAGTAAAAAACACTGGTGCCTTTAATGATTTTGACACTTCCTATAAATATAAGTCATTAATCAGACTAAATTTGCCGCCTATTAGTCCGTACTTTTTCTTTAATGTAATATGAATATGTGGCAATGGAATGAACTACTTTGAGTTTGTGTTTCAAGAATTGTCTATCAAAAAAAGGTCATAGAGGTTGATGGTTAGGAAAATGGTGACACAATAACTTATCTCTATAATGTCCAGTTAGCCAATCCAATAACAGTACTGTCCTGTTAGTCTGAGAAAAAAAATCTGTTGATAAGATTAACACCAAAATAGCCATAGATAGGCCTACCTATTGATCCCTGAGGGTATAAAAACTTGAGAATATTATACCAATTCCATTGCCTTCTTCAAGTAACAGACAATCAGTAAGTAGAAACAGCCTACCGTATTATAGTTGTTAAAATATACCATGATGTTTTATTACTCTAAGACTATTCTAACCTATGTTTAAAAGGACCTGATTTTTAAATAGTTTATTTGTAGAATGCCTTCTTTTAAAACTACCGCAGTATGAGCTTAAGGGTGTTAATTGGGCTATTTGACGTTATGAAAAAATGGAATAAGTATATGAAATAATGATTTCTTGAGACTTGTTGTGCATTTGTTGATGATTTGGGGTCCTTCTCGATAGTTTAAGGTTGATTTCATGTCAATCAGATTTTTTTTAATGAGTTGACAGCCCTTTCAAACATGTCATAAAAATTGGACATTTCAAACCTTTGATACAAGTTTAAAAAAATGTGAATGGATCAATCTACATCAAACTTGGCATAAATGTAGACAATTACATTGCCGAGAAACGTACAGAGCGATTTTCCAAAAAAAATTATTATTTTGGTGGTTACCATGGAAATACGAAAATTTACGAAAATTTACACGTAGGTACGGCAAACATTTTTCAGGGGCCAAACTGATTAGAATTTTCGAAAAAACTCTCTGTACGTTTCATCCTTATTGAATAAGCTTTCAATCAAGACCAAGATCGTAATTTTCCAATAAAAAATGGCTGAGAAATCTTGTATCAACCGGGACACATTTTGCTACTTTTTCCTAATTTTTTAGCAAAAACTAACGAAATACCTAATTTCTTTTCGGTTTTTGTCATTCTATATAGTTTACAAATAAAGTAATAATATTTATCTACAATCTGAGCCCAAACATAATAAGTAATTCGCAAAACTTCCATCTCTTGTTTTTTTTCTCGAACGCTAGCCCAATCAATACCCTTAAGCGATATCTTTTCTTTAAATCTTGGCATGTTGAGCAAATACGTGAATAAGAAAAGTTGGTTTTAGACACAAGCTTCAAACAGCAATTAACAGAACCCTCTCCTTTTTTTAGGTAAAAATGAAAGCTTTAGTAGCATTAACTCTCGTCTTGGCCCTGACCACTGCCAATGCTGGTTTCTTGGATAGTCTCCATAACGTATTCGCTTCCATCAAAGACAATATCTCTAAAGTCTATACCTCAATTGCCCCAGCACTTGGACAAGCTGCCACTAACATCCTTGGTGAACTGAAAAAAGATGGATCGATGATTTTATCTAAAGGAGTATCAGGTAAATCTTGCATATTCCATTCTTGTTGTGAAAATTACCTTGAACTGCCAAAATATAAATCTATTTGGTTAAAATTATATATGAAAAAATGCAACAGGCATACCAGAAAAGTGGACACAAGCAACAGTGAATATACAGTTTTGGATTTAAAAGCTTAAAATTTAATATTTGTTTTAATTTCGTATTTAAAATGTGCACTGTTGATACTGATTTGCTACACGGAATGATAATGTGGCAAAAACAGCTTCAAACTTGTTTTAAGATCAGTTGCTGACATGGGTTAATCTGACATTAAAATTGCTTTCAGCTCTTGCTGGTTCTCTCGGAGGTTCCAAAAGAGATACTGAGTAAGTATGTTAACTAATATCTAATTCTGTACGTTTTTACCAGTTGTTTCCAAACAGTTAAACTTATCATCACTATGGTAGAATATGTTGTATGCTTTTTTGCTACATAATGTTTTTGACACAGGTGTAGTCAATGACCACACAATATTTGTGAAATGTCTTAAATAAATACGAACGCAAATAGCAATGTGCATATTATATGTAAAATGTAACTTACAACAATACTTCTGTTTTGTTTTATAGAATCGGACAATTCATCCAAAAGGGAGAACAATCTATTGGACAACTCAGTGACCTCGTTGGAAACATTTTCAACAGTGCTGTAGCTGGACTTACCAAAGTTGCCCAGGAACTCGGAAGTGTCCATATCTTTAACTTACCTTTGACTGATATCATCAAGAAAATCGAAACCATCGTTGGTAAGTAAGACACCACCAAATACACATTTTGATACAGTTATCTTTCAAATAACTTTCCTTTAAAACCAAACCAATAACTAAATAAAATTCCAAATCTAACACTGAACCTAACAAATTTTTACTGGTTGAAAAGGGTGATTCTAGTTTTTAACAATTTTAAATCCAAATTATCATGTTTTAACCACAGAAAACCACACCATCCTCCAAGGAAGCATCTTGAAACAATTGATTGAACACCCAGCTGATATCTTAACTGATGCCGTTCAACACATCATGGGAGCTTTATCTCACCACAAGAGAAGTGGAGTTCTTGATTCTTTGAAGAGTATTGGAGCTCAAATCGCTGGACAATTTACCCCATTCATCAGCACTGTTACCCAAGTAAGAACATTTTTTTTTTATATTTCTCCTTGACTTATGAACATGTCAAAATAAATGTTTAAGAGACAATTTATGCTTATCAGAACAGGCCATAAACAAGATACTAAATGTCCTTTTCAGCACATCAGCAACATCGGAAATGCCCTCAAGACTGTTGGATCTACCCTTCTTGGTGCCATTAAACCAAGCATTGATGCTTTGAAAGGTAAACTCAGCACCCACATCGATACCTTGAAAAATGTTGGAACCACACTTTTGGGACATGGAAAGAACGCCATCAGCGCTCTTACTGATGCTGTTACTGATATCTTAGGTAAGAATATAATGGATTCAATCTAAGTATAGAAATGCAGTATATGTATAAACATCAAGAAATATTAAATAGGATTGACTTTGGACGTCTTTTATAGTCCTAGCTTGTAATCAAATATTTTAAGTACTGTATTACAAATATACTTGACAGTTAAACAATGTCTGCTTCTTTTTCGTTCAAACCCTAAAGTATACTTTTGATTTTGGACTTTAATATCATTTAAGACTCTCAACCTTCATAATATTGTCATTTACAGGTCAAACCTTCAAGAACGCTCAACCCACCATCCAAAAGGCTGTTGAAACCGCCAAGGATGCCGGTAGTGTTGCTCTTAACCACCTTACCAGCACTTTGACTGGAGGAAACTAAGCTACATGTAAACATTTTTATAATATGAACTAAATATTAAAAATAAATCTTTGGTTTTGATTTTAGCTTGTTACTACATTATCAGTGGAACAATCCTCAAAATATTCCATGAGATAATTCTCATGAATTGTAGGTTTATCTAAACAATGCAAAAATCACAAACAGAAGAATCAGATCAATAGTTTAAACTACTACTTGGTGGGGGTTATGTCTTGCTATTTAGACAGGCCCGTAGCTACCCTGCATACCTATGGATCATCGATTACTGTGAGGAGGCGGGGGATGCTATAGAACAAGCGACATTCGCTGTGGGGTGGCATTATGGGATCATACAAAACACCTTAGTTTGAATAACTTTCGCCAATTGCCAAAGGTTTATTAAGTCTTCTTAGAAAACCTAGACTCCGTCGTAACTGACTTTTGATTTTAAGTTCTTTGGGGTTATTTTGCTCAATCGGTTAGAGCGTCGTCCTTTACAAACATGACGTTATTTGCTTGGATACGAGCAAATGGTGGCTGTGTGCTTGAGAGTTCGGTTCTCGATCAGAGTGTGAAATTCCGACGACCTTGAATAAGTCATTTCACTCATAATTCCAGTCAACCAAACTGTAATTCGTAGCCTACAAATGATCTGGGAAAGATCAATGCCAAAATGTTTAGCTAAGGACCTTCTGCGAGAAAGGGTCCTGATGGAAACCTAAGTTGTTATCTTTGTAAATTAAAGATGTTTCTTTCATTCTTTGCCTCCTGTCCGGAATAATGATTTCATGACGTCACCTCCATAGATCTTTCTATAAGTCTCTAAAGATTCTTGGATCACTTTTTTATTGGATCATAAGTTTTTAAAATTACTCTAAGTTCGGGATATTTAATTCAGGTTTTAATACAAAAAATTATCCTTATCAAAAGAAACGTGATATTATGCAACGTAAAGTTGTTAAGTAGACATACTGTGACGTCATAATTAATATACGTTATACTTCTATTGTTGACGAGCGGTTAGATTCGACGTTCTCCTTCAAAATGGGTCTTTTTACTCAGTGTTTTTGTTGTGAAGCGTGGAAAAATAAGTATCACCAATACAGAAAACAACCGTCACCGAGAACGGCGTATTTACCAGGAAATATCGAGAAAAGTCATTTTGTTTATTCACCAAAATTATCACTAAGAGAAGATTATATATTTCGACCATCTATACAACAACTAGCTCAAACATTTGCTGTAGAGAATCTGCAGATAGATAAACCTATAGGATTGCCGTTGTCCTCATGTTATCTAGATTTACCACATATATCAAAACCACGTCCAGAATCATCAAACCCACGTCCGGAATCATCAAAACCACGTCCAGAATCACCAAAACCACCTCCAGAATCACCAAAACCACGTCCAGAATCACTAAAACCACGTCCAGAATCATTAAAACCACGTCCAGAATCACTAAAACCACGTCCAGAATCATCAAAACCACGTCCAGAATCACCAAAACCAGGTACTGGATCACTAAAACCAGCTAAGGATATTGTCGGTCCAAAAGAAACAAAACTGATAAAAGTCAAACCAGCGAAGGAATCTATGTGTCTTGTAAAAGAATATTATCCTGTAATTGACGACAAACAACTAACAGATTTAAGTCAGGTAATGCTATTAAGACTTATTAGATTATGTCCAATCGCACCATGTTTAGCAATACGTATAACTTCTGGATCATTTCAGCTAAAAAAACATTCAAACACTGAAACATATTCTTAATAACTTGTATTGGTTTTCATTGGTTTAGGTAGTTGATCATTATTCGACAGAAGAAGAAGAATTTAAGAAATCGAGCTCTTTGTTACTGGATAATAGTAATAATAATGTCTGTGCTGGTATCTCAACTATCACTCTGCAAGAATCTTCATGTGAACCTCAGCCTCATCCTCGACCAGTCGCAATGTTCTGTGTCACAAGAGACGAGGCTTGGAGAGAGCAGTTGATTTCAGATAAAAAACTCCAAAACAAGAAAAAGACAAAGAAAGACAAGGTAACTGTCAACAGGGACGTCCATATTGGGGTGTGGGGGTGTAACAGTCCCTACAAAAAAAATACACAGAGAATTTTCAGGAAATTGCGTTTCAGGATGTCAAATTCTTCAAATTGTCTAGAAAAGGTCCTTTCACAACTCATAAAATCCTTTTCCCAGACGTCCTCAGCAACAATAAAGACAGCACTATTGAGGTCATCACTGTAATGCGGATCAATTCACCAAGATTTCCAGCAGGTGTTGGAAACAATTTGTTGTGGTTCATAGCTTTTGGTCTCTTTCTGCACAAAAGACACGAGTTATATCATGATGGTATGATTGTATGTATTTGTATATCTTGTTATAATTTATGATACAAAAAATGATTAAAAAAATTATGTTTCAGATAACATACACGAACATAGAAACATTTGTCGAACCAATGGACGAGGAGATTAAGAAGAAGAATAAGAATATTTTTAAAAAATTACTCCACAAGAAATATTCTGTACCTGATAGTGATAGAATTGGAACTTCCAAGTTAAACATGTCTTATGATATAGGTAAGCTTAATAGTGAGGCTGCGTGTCTAATGTGAAAGACACCCTTCTTATACTGGTATCATCAATCAAGCCAAGAAATGATATTGGTATTCGTGTTGCATAAATGATGTTCGGTATAACGTGATCACATTTGTTTTTGATGTTGATGCGATGAAAGTTCGAGAGGTTCATGTTTTTTTATATATTAGTTAATAATAAGTGATTGGAAGTATTCTTCTCTTTCAGATATGTCATCTTCTATGTTGGATTGCGCCAAATATTATTCACTTTTGGCTGAACAGTGAAGATAGGATTGTAGATATTTAATGACACACAAGAATAGACATTTTTCGTCGGAGCGCTCAAATGTAACTGTAAATTTAAGAGCTCCGTCAATCCGTGTGCTCCTTTAGATTTAAAATGTTAACTACATGAGATTGAATATAGCTCGCTATGATTGTTTCTCGTTTTTATCAAATATGTATTATAGCTTGTAAATAAAGATCTATTAACCTTATCATATAGAGATAGGTTTTTTAAATAGAGCTGTGAAAAACCAAAATGTACACATTTATGTTACTGAACAAATCGGGAGTTAAAATATATTCGGACTGCCACACTATCATTATTTGTGATCGAGTAGTTGATCAAGTAGCTTCTGAACAGAAATGATAAGCTATAATTGAGAATTAAAATCCTGCATTTTACCAAATTTATGAAAAAGGAAAAAATACCCGCCTACCGAAGGATGTAATAAAAAACGGCATTGATCTATTTTTTAATTTACTTTATTCTTTAAGTTACTTTGTCCAGAAATTTAGTTGCCTCCAGTCAAAGTGCTGGTAAGGTGGTTAAGAGCAACACTACCGGCATCCTTGGCGGTTTCAACAGCCTTTTGGATGGTTGGTTGAGCGTTCTTGAAGGTTTGACCTGTGAAAGACAATGAAGGTTGAGAGTCATAAATCATATTATAGTCCAAAAACAAAAGTATACTTTAGGGTTTGAACGAAACATGAGAAGGCATTTTTTAACAGTCAAATATCTAAATATTGTTCTGTGATAATATTAAACGAAGCCACATCTTACCTAAGATATCAGTAACAGCATCAGTAAGAGCGCTGATGGCGTTCTTTCCATGTCCCAAAAGTGTGGTTCCAACATTTTTCAAGGTATCGATGTGGGTGCTGAGTTTACCTTTCAAAGCATCAATGCTTGGTTTAATGGCACCAAGAAGGGTGGATCCAACATTCTTGAGGGCTGATCCAATATTGGTGATGTGCTGGAAACAAAAAAAGTGTCAAGTACATCTAATCTATTTATATATAAATAAACATCACAAATTATATTTACTACAATATCAAGTGAATTGAAACTTCAACAGAAACTAGTTCATTATAACCAATACGCTGGTAGACGTCCCTTAAGTCCCAAAGCTAAATCCTTTCACAGAAAAATAATAATAAATCAAAGAAGTTGGTAAAAGCTTAAGGTAAAAGTAACTTACTTGGGTAACAGTGTTGATGAATGGGGTAAATTGTCCAGCGATTTGAGCTCCAATACTCTTCAAAGAATCAAGAACTCCACTTCTCTTGTGGTGAGATAAAGCTCCCATGATGTGTTGAACGGCTTCAGTTAAGATATCAGCTGGGTGTTCAATTAATTGTTTCAAGATGCTTCCTTGGAACATGTTGTGTTTGGCTAAAAAGTCAAAATACGTCGTAAACAGTCGAATAGAAACGATAGAATGATATAGCTCTGAAAGATCTTAAAGAATCACCAAGTAATTGGGAAGCAGCAAGTATCATTTCGACAAAGACTACAGGAATGTATATAGAAATGGTGCAATGCTCCTTCTATGTCCACTGGAATGAAATAAAGTCATGCTTACCAACAATGTTGTCAATTTTGGTGAGGATGTCAGATAAAGGTAAATCGAAGATTTCAACTTCTCCCAAATGTTGAGCAACTGCGGTCAATTCAGTTAAAGCTTTGTTGAAGATGTTTCCGATGAGGGTGCTCAGATCACCAATGGCACTTTCTCCTTTTTGGAGGAATTGTCCAACTTTATCGAGGATACTGAAAACATATTTTGAAATATAACTAAAGGAACTTTGGTTGTTTTGTGTTTTGTGTTTTTTCGGTGCTAACATTGTTCATTAGGATGTCAAGAGGTTAATGCCATACGTGAATCTCAAATAACGATCATTGTACCATGAGTTTATGACCTAAATGCTCAGTGTTTTTTCTGATAACATTTTCGATAGTAAGGTCTTTATCCTTCTTAAGGACTAAATGACTATAACAGCTGTACTTACGCAAGATCTCTTTTGCCAACGGAGCTCGTTAGAGCTGAAAATGAAAGTATAACAAACATTATAAAATAATCAAAAGATTAACATAACAAATCATTTTTCCTTGAAAGGTATTAGCATATACCGCAGTTTTCACCAATTAACCTATAAATGATTGACAATGCTTCTATTGAGTTCTATTAAAAAATGTTTACACTGTCAAACCAGGGAAATATAGATAGCAAGTCCATCGATGGATAACTAGTATGTAAAAGAGCTTCATTCATTAAAATGATGTTAAAACTCACCTTGTAATCCCGAAGACAATATCGAGGCACCATCCTTCTTCAATTCAGATAAAACGTTGTTAGCAGCTTGTCCAAGGACTGGGGTAATGGATTTGAAGACGTTTGAGAATGTGGACTTGATTTGTCCAAATGTTTCTTGAATTTTATCCAAGAAACCGGCATTGGCGCCGGTAAAGACCAAGACAAGGGTAAGAGCAACTAAAGCTTTCATATTTCTGATGTACTGAAATGACAACAAAAATATTGTTAGTAACACCATTCCATTGGTAACTCTGAAGCACTGGTTTTATCCGAATATTTTTTTTCAAATTCTCTGATATTGAGAGCATTGGTAAAGTTACAAGTTGAGAATTTGAAATATTGTCAAATATTGAACAGGATCGTTGGAAAATAAGTGATTTAAAGATCATCATACTTACTGATTGTCCGTGTTTCTAGGCAATGTCCAATACTGGTCACACACAACCTTTTATACCATACTTTCCTTATCATTCTGTTATTTTTAGATATTTTCTGTGAATATGACACGATTATGGTCAATCTTATCATCAAATGTGGTATACTTGTGGTCATTGGACGTCAAGCACTCCTAAAAATAAACAAACCATTTTTTATAATCATATTTCTATCAAATTTCATCATTACTGAATTATGTTATTGATAGGATTGGGTTGCGTTGGTGCTTCAGAAGATTACTTTTTCCAATAAGTGTTTAGGGGATTCAAAGGAGATCTGTTCATGGGTATTGAAGACAAGTTGTATCATTTCTGTTTCCCATCATACAAGTCCATACAACATAGATTCTCTCCGACCGATGATTTTGATGGATAGCTACCTCTCTTTGGCGGATTTTTATAATACAATTTGGTTTAAATTTGAATTAATTAATGCGAATAAATGATAAATTAAAAGTTTACAAGATAAAAAAAAATGATAAATTAAATAACATTTTATTATGCATATGCTTTCTGTCTTAGTGAATATACTACTACCTACATGACATGGGACTGTAAATTAAAATACAATTTTGTTATATGTTATTTTATTTTTAAATGAATATGCTTACACCTACATATCTATGGGACTGTTATGTCGGTAATATTTTGGGTATGCTAACTCTTTTAGACACCGGATACCACTTTACATTATAAAATTTACTCATTTATTAATATACTTCCTCAAATGAAAAGTTCATTAGCTGCTACCAATGTAATGCCAATAAGTTGACATGGATTTCGAGATTTGTTTTACGTTCGTGCTTGGATTTTATTGTTAGATTGTGATCGATTTTAGAAAAACAAGAACGCCCTTAATATGAATTGTAACCCTCTCCATCCTTCACCACAAGGGGTGCCGTCAAACATTCAACTGCTTTCTTTCTGTCTTGATTATTGAGAATGGAAGGGGCATTGTTGTTGTAACGTAGAGTGGGTACGAAAAGTTAAAAAACCTGCTGAATTTTAAAGTTTCACTGAAATTGCTGATTTGCTAATTATGATGGGTGATGAAGTAGTTTAGAATAGTAATAGGTAATACAACAATGGCTCAACAAAATTCAAATGGATCACTATATTTAATACCATTTCTTTGTGTGAGAAATAAACGCATGTGAAAGTATGGCGTATAAAAAAAAAATAAAACAATTTTGAGCATGAAAGTAGGCTATCAATATTGTAGCCTACGTGATTGATAAGCATATAGGGGAAAATATAGAACTTTCTACAGATAGTGACAACCAAACCTTTTTAGATAATTAAGTTAATTTGACCTCGGTAGTGTTCTTAAAACAATCTTAAAAAATAGAACGGAATTGTGTAATAATCCGTTTTGAATTGTTAATCCTCAATTTCTGTTCTATATAATTCAGTAATCCACAGATGAAAAACCGACACAATATTGCCTAACTTCATTAAAACAGTTTAATATAGTTACTAAAATAGTGATGCTGAAGATTTTTAAACAATGGGTGCATACTGACATGAATAGAAAGTATAAAGGTGTTTTAATGACTTGGAACAGCTTAATAAGATAAGAATTTTTGACCGAGTGGCCGATCAAGAAGAGTCAAACAGTACAAAATGAAAATTCGGTGTTTCCTATTACCCGCTTCGGCAAGTTGCTTGTTTCCATTGACAAATCTGAAACTGTACTTGCCATAGATAAGTTATATTGATGAGATATGGTCATGTTCGAATAAAAATCCATACAAGCAAAACAATTCCTTTAATCAAAATCGCATCCAAAAACATGGCAAAATCCAGAGTAATAGTTGTATAGTAGTGGACTACTCTAAGAGCAGTACCATCAGATGTTTCGAAAAGAGAAAGCATGGACTGCTCAGCATTATTTTTCTGAATGGTTTTCATTGCATTATTAAAGTATTATTTATGAAATTTGGTGCCCAGATGACAACATATATTACATCTAGAAATTTGATTCAAAGAGGAAACCTGTTGTGTTGCAATACTAATCAACACAAGGCCTCACCTCATCGTCCAACTTATCGCCAATGTCGAACTTGAATAAGAGATCATCGACATGCCTCTGTATGTTAAAGGGGGTAGGAGAACATTCGGCATTTTCGGGACTGTTTTGGGTAGTGAATCTAGAGGTCGAGTTTTTACTTTGGCAGGGTAACTTAACACATAGACTTCAGTTAGGAAATGTTATGGTCGTTATAACGAACATAATAATATAACAAATCTGTTTCTTGCATATTGGCCTGCAAGACCTGATTCAAAACATGTGCGTTAAAAGTTTCATCTTAATACTGTATGATAGATCAGAATAGAGACTTATCACCAATATTTCGTGAAAAGAACGTGTAAAGAATGAAGATGAGCATGGACCACTGTTAAGCAAATCATGTGCCTCTCTTACCTGGCTTATCTGATCTCCAAGCAGCAAAATGCCAAAAACTTGGTAATAAATTGCACCAAAATATGTCTTCTGATAAGATAACATGCAATATTTTTTACCTCCCAAACAGCTGTTATTTTATCTAGATTGCTGATTTGCTTCCCCGATCAGTCACCTTAATGTTGACGTTCCCTTCATCCAAACTTTCTACAATAAGAAGCATGATTTGGTAGTGGACAGACTTCTGTGATAACAGTTGAAAACCATGGATAGATGGTTCATTCAACTGCTAATTACATAATATATAACACTACTTTTACAAATCGTCTTGCTGCCTGCCTGTTGGTACTTCTATTTCGAAAAAGGATATGTTTTATCGTCCAACGTTCTTTTGACTCATATAGGCTGAAATAGTTATTTGTTTTCGAGATAAATATTGTTTGATTCACTCACATGTACTGGCCTTGGTTGGTAGTGTTTCCGTAACCGAAGACGTAGCAAACGGGTTTTACATTTTGAGAAAGATCTGTGAGTAAAGATGGTGCTATTAGCTATGACGGGTATTCATCTTTAATTCTTTGGCATTGGTAGAATTATTTCTGTCGCATTATCAGCAAATAAATACATGTTAGAAAAAAGCATGGAAGAATCGTCATATGTTGTGCACACGAAGCACGATTAACTGCAATAAAAGAGAAAGACATACAGTGATCGTCATTGTTTCACAGAAATTGCAATCGTAAACAAGGTAACTAAATATTAAATTTTTGTTTGAAGTGGATTTTAATATACTGATTTTATTTATATTGGGTTGTTCGTTATTTTACTTCAGAAAAAAGCTTTGGTTTTGATTGTTTAATCATAATGACATCTTAATATGATAATAAAAGACAATCATCAAAAGAAAGTAGTCAGTATTGGCAACCAAACATGACCATTCATATTTCTCTTTCCAGAAATAGCAATGAAGGCCTTCGTCGCACTTTCACTCGTCCTTCTCCTGTCTGGAGCCGCTAATGCAGGTTTCTTAGATGAACTGAAGAGCACGTTCAAAAGCATTTCTGGAACATTCAGCAATGTCCTCCATCAAGTATCACCCATTATTTCTGAAGCTGCCGGTCACTTGGTCGAAGGTTTAAAAACTACTGGATCACAATTGTTATCTAAAGGTGCACAAGGTATGTGTTAGATATATAATGTTCCATATCAGTAACTAGTTCCCACCTGGGGGGCATGACCCCTTTGGAGGCCAAGACAAATTTGTAAGGGGCCATGGGACGTGAGGACATATCATTAGCCCATATTTCATTTAACTATATTTCGCTGTGCAAAGTTTGTAGTTGCAAAAGCATCAGCATTTTCCATGGCACTGCTCTGGGAGTTTCATGAATAGGTGCGGTGGTTTGAAAAAGGATTGTAACTTCGGTATTAGACATATCATTCCATTAAACCAGCAAAAGGTGGGAACATTGAGAGAGTTGTAATTAATAGTACAACTTGATATCAATGTAAGGAATTTGTTCTAATGATTTAATACGACCTTTAGCTTTTAGTATATCTTTAACAATCTATGGCAATTCACTTTTAGCTCTTCTGGGATCTTTGGGAGGTGGTGTTACTACTGCTCCAGCCACCAGAGATACAGAGTAAGTTCACTTATTATTTTTACTCATGTATATTTCTGGCAAACTGTCGCTGATGTCGCCTTTTAGGCATTTTTCAGAGACGTTATTGAAGAACTGAAAAATAAAACTAGATATTTGGGCATGTGACACGATTCTTTTTCTGTTTTTGTAGCATCATGGGAAAACTCCAACAATTTGTCTCCAAAGGACAAGAAACCATCCACAACGTACTTGATACCGTTAAGGGTCTTTTCAATAATGCCTTGACCAGATTGGGAGAAGTTGCCGAGAAATTCCACCTTGAAGACCTTACCCATCTCAGCCTTGCTAAACTCATCAGTGATATTGAAGGAATTGTCTGTAAGTATTGCAATTCATGACCATAAATAAATAGTGGGAAAAAAAGAGAAAATTCATTACAAAATGTAAACTGTTTGTGATAATTACTGCACTAGAGAAAACTGACATAAGCATAACCTGAAAGGAAATGTACTTTCTAAAGTTCAGGGTTACAATAATTGCTTCTGTTTCGGAAGTATTACGTGCAAACGAGTATTGCAATCATTTGTTTAAATCTACTCATCATAGTAACATGTTTGCAGCAAGCCACGGAATCCTCCAAGGAACAATCATGAAAGAATTAGCTGAAAAACCAATGGAATTGTTAACTGATGCTGCTCAACACATCATTGGAGCTTTATCTCACCACAAGAGAAGTGACGTTGTCGATCAATTGAAAACCATTGGATCTCAAATCGCTGGACAATTTACCCCATTCATCAGCACAGTTACCCAAGTAAGAAAGATTTTCATATATTTTTCTCTTTTTAAAAGGCCTACCAAAATAAATGTGTCTAAGACCGTATAAGATAAGATTTAAGATATACATGTACGTATGTTATAAACAAGCTAATAATTGTCTTTTTCAGCACATCAGCAATATCGGTAATGCCCTCAAGAATGTTGGATCTACCCTTCTTGGTGCCATTAAACCAAGTATTGATGCTTTGAAAGATAAACTCAGCACCCACATCGATACCTTGAAAAGTGCTGGAAACGAACTTTTGGGACATGGAAAGAACGCCCTCAACGCCCTTACTGATGCTGTTACTGATATCTTAGGTAAGATTTGTTTTCAAAATTGTGTTGGAAAGCTATTTCAATTTTATCTCTTGTGAAAACCCAAGGAAGTTCTATATGTTTCAGATAATTGACTGTGGATGAATATGAATTTAATATCTTTTTCAGGTCAAACCTTCAAGAACGCTCAACCCACCATCCAAAAGGCTGTTGAAACCGCCAAGAATGCCGGTAGTGTTGCTCTTAACCACCTTACCAATGCTCTTACTGGAGGCAACTAGGAAATATAATTTTCTAATAAATCTTCTTTAGATGAATTTGTTTTTTCCTCTGTATAGAAGACAGGCTATATGACCAACAGCATCAACAGCAAACACCAAAGTTAATCTGATATTGCACACTATTAAGAAATAATAGATAATTAATAAGAATTAATGCTGTTGCTCCCATTCAGCAAAAAATTCCTTTCCGAGATTGATATTAGGGTTTGTACCCGGGATTCCCGGAGTTTCTGGCGAGTACTCATTCCCGGGAACAGCACTCTATTCCCGGGAATGGGAACATAGATTTTTTCACGTTTATTTCACCATTGACAGTGGTAAATTCTGTCACCTGGAGGGATACAAATCACCAAAATTTCCTTCATCCGAGCCTCAGAGCCCTAATCCGCCCCTAACGGCAGTAATGGTGGTGATACCGCGACATCTGTTGAAATTTCTTTGGAAAAAGAACTTATAAAAACTATCGACGAGGAACTCAAGTAATGTCAGAAAGAGAATACATGTATTACCACTTTCATTTGGGAATTTAGGTCATTTGAGCAGATAGGCCTAAAGACTTTGACATCGAATCTGGAATTTATACATAATGCTCTGAAGTCAATCAATCCGTAATCAGTCGCAGCCGAATAAGGTTTACTGTTGCAGGCAATTGCTCTCGACTAGGGGTGAAATCATTGTGCGCGTTGGTTTTCCTAAAACATTGGTTAGATTCGTCGGTAACATAATCCACTTCCACCGCCACTAATCAATACTAAAACCTATTTGCATAGAGGTATTTTGGGTTCAAAAGTTGTTCTTAAATATTGCAAATTATATGAAAATAAAATTTGATATGAAACTACATAGATAGCTTTAGCTATTATGTCCTATATTTTTGTAACGGTTGCTAGTTTCACTAGCTCTTATATGTTGAAATTGATTCCCGGGATTCCCGGGAATCCCGGGAATAGCATAAATTTCATTCCCATTCCCGGGAATGAGATATCCGGGAATGTTGCAAACCCTAATTGATATGATAGCATCATTCAATTCTGATAATACTTTTAAGAGCCTAGCCAAAATTTAAAAAAAACTGCAGCCCCCAGCTCCTTGATCTAATTGAGCTAATGAAAACGGCTAACACCATCCAATGTGCGCTTAAGAAATTTTGTCAGGCTCCTTAAAGGGATATGTTCACTAAATGTTTGACTAAAAAACTTTTAGTCTCAGAACCTGGAATTTTTCGATCCTTGAAAGTGCTGAACATCCCGCTTTAACTTTATTACTCCCCCATTTTCAATAGAGAAGATCGTATGAATTGCTTACAGGACATCAAACCAAATCATTGTAAATATTAATAATTAGTAAATTCAAATGCTGATTACTATTCTCACTTGCATGAATTGTCAAGGGTTAGAACTTTAGACTGGCTTTCTGCAACTTCCTTGAGTGGCATTTAGTAATTGAGGTAAAAATATATGAACAATTACTTTAATAAATAACTTCTGACGTCCATTTGTATCCATACAATTATGTATACATATACTTTCTGTAACTGTTTTTGGACTACAGACCAGTTATAAGTTGCGAAAAGACTTGTTACTATGTATTCGGTGAAGGATTGTCGATACAGTAGAAGAAAGAAGCAGCGAATATACGAATTCCGGATCGGAAAATTCGCTTCCTCTTCATTCCTATAAGCAATACCGCTCTCGATACCCTACTCCACTTTATTTTTTTCTAGAAAAACGATCAATTAATTACTACTCTTGAAAATAAAAACTACCATAGCCCCATTTCATAAAACAAAATCTCGCGATCAATATTTTTTACCATTTCACCATACAGACCTGTCAAACATATTTCACAACACAAATAAGACTCGGGTGGGGCTACGTATATTTGTTTAAATATAATTTATCTACTTAATTGAAAATGATAGCACCCGATTTGGGAGTTCTGAACTGGTTCCGTTCGTAAATTCTGGCTCAATCAATTAGTACTGAAGTACTAAAGTGCTATTCAAAAGTTATCCATAAATTTCTCTACTATTCTTTTTCTTAAGGGTATAGAAAATATAAAATATATTACAACAATTAAATAACTGATTGGATAAGGCTCATAAAATATTCCATTTCCCATCAATCTATGTTTAAAGAATTGGGCTTGTCCTATGTAATAAATGACTTGTGCAACAGCAATTAGTTTGAATATTTTATGATTGATAAAGAAGTTTATTGTTTACTAGTTACAGTTACAATCAAAGCAGCACTAAAACATAGATGGTTAGAACATTAAAAAAATAATGCCAACCGTTTCATAAGCATAACAATTGATATTTTCAGCTAATCAACCTAAAAGTGTACAGTAGATAAGCTTCCATGCATAAGTACAAAAAAGACAAAAAATACAGTGCAACAAACTTTTTCATGAAAGCTAATAACTGATGCTTAATAGTTTGTATATTCCCATGTGAACATATTGATCCCCAATATTATCATAAAGAACAGTCAATCATGTTGTAAAAATATGGTAACCAATGAAGGATTATCAAAGAACACTGACATTAACATAAAACATAATTAACATTAGAGCTTTAATTTTTTGATATCCTGATAACCCTAAAAAAATGAAGATAGTCTACCCACTTGCATGTTTACTGTGTTCCATTAATGGATATGCAGGCTGCTATGCTTTAAGGTTTAACTAATGGTACATACCATTATGTTGTAGAAAAGACGATATACAAAATGCCATTTGATAACTATTTACATTATGTTATTTAATAAACATACAGCTCAGTCAAGCTCAGTGGTATTTGCATTTAATTATCAATGTACCAGTTTTGATGATGAATGTATATGTATAAATAATACATATCCAAAAGATCCATCCTACAATGAAATTTCGTTATCTAACTGAATTATACATGTATAAGCAATACACATTCAAAAGATGCATCCTACAATGAAATTTCGTTATCTAACTGAATCATAAAGAAATTATTTCTATTTTCCACATTTTTAATTGAATCTAACTATAACCTTGGGTTGTGAATAGACAAAAAGTCTTTATTCAATTTTTGAAAATCATGAACTGATAATTAAATGCATAACAGTATATATAATTCGTTCTCTTTGTTTACTTCTTTCTTCCTCCTCTTTCTTTTACTTGTAAATCTACTACAGCACCATTAGTAAAGTTATAAAACGCCAGTGTGTTTGAATCTTTGATAAATATACCCTGGAAATATAGAGCATTTCATATGAGTTTCAAAAGTGTAATGTAACATCTGTAAGCTTTAGTAAGTCAAGCATAATGTAAGACCCTTAAACTTGAGGTTATAGCTTTAACTTGAAAAAATCAATTATCTGCACCATAATTCATGATAAAATGAAATCAAACTGATGATTTTTGACAATAGACCTATTGACTGATGACGTCACATTTCAATAAACAACCTTCGCGCTATGAACTATGGGATTGAATTGGGGTAAAAGTGTTACAAAATGGCCGAACAGATATTGATATATAGAGAGGATAGAAACCCCACTTCATTCCCAGAATGCACAGCTGGCTAAATTTGTGACGTAATCAGGCTACACGGTTATTTGACACAACACAACAAGTAATTTATGTTGGGGTATCAATAATAATTAATATACTTACATCAAATTGTAATTTCTGTTTACCAGCTGGCATACCTAGAGCTTCATTCAACTTAGCTTTAATAACAGATACCTACAGAACAATATAAACAAATGATAATCTGTACAGAAGAACACACTTCACATCCTGTTAAGTTAAAACACCTTTGAAATTTTTTAATTTGAATTTAAGACAAATATAAAATCTGGGATATGGGTATATCAGTATAAAGAAAACTCCTTAGGTTATATATAAGGTATAACACTAATACACATAAATATATTATTTATATAAATAATTAAAAAACTTACAGAATCAGTTAATGGTAGTGTAAAATCTAATTTCTGTCCATTAAGAGACCATTCTGGTTTATCTGATACATTAGGTACTGATACAGATATCTTTACTGGTCCCTAAATATACAAGAAAAAACTTGATGTAAACATTTAAATTGAACTTCTAATTAATACAAAACTTTTAATGTAATTAATGTACTAAATAATCAAGAAAAAAAAATCCTCACCCTCCCTTATTGCTGAATGAGAAAAAGCCGGCTTTTGTGTTCCACTGAGTAAATGCTAGGTCGATAAACTAGATAAATTGCAATTCCCAGCAATTGCACAGTGGAAACACACAAAAGCTATCTTAAAGCCGGCTCTTTCAGTCAGTGGAAAAACAGTTCATAAAACCCACCTTATTCTTCCTTAAGAAAACCTCCTCTGGTATCAAATTATCTTCAGTCTTAGCCTTCTTACTAGGAGGTTCATCATCAGATGATTTTTTATTAGGTACAGGAGCTGGTGGTCTGGCAAATCGCTGTGGAGTAGGAATACTCATTGGCTGTCTTACAAGAGGGGGTGGTGCTGGTATACCTGAAAGTATTAATAATATTTTAAACCAATGTTGAAGTAATACATATCTTACATATATTATCAATATAAGGATGGTCACTATATATGCAATGAACCAGTTTTTTTTAACAATAATGTCTTCAGATCAAAGCCAAAGTGCTCCCAAGTTACTCTTGTTTATTTTAAGATTTATTCTAAGATTTTCCTTTTATTGATTCATCATTCATTCATAACAATAACATTTGTACAAAATTATATAAAACCTACCAATAATAGGCATAGGGGGTCTCTGTTGAAGTACCATTAAATTAGGTTGCATCAATGGTTGAGCTGCCATCAATGGTGGTTGAGGGGGAGGAGGAGGTCTAGATTGAGGGGGAGGATTAAGAGAAGGAGGTTGTGAACTGGGCGGTGGTGGCCTAGGTTTAGGTAAAGGAGGAGCATTTTTAGGCATAGCTGGTCCAATCTTTTCTTTCTCTTCATCAGGTCTGAAATGAGACAAAACAATTACATCATAGACATTATTGACATATTAAAAGGATTGTAAAGAGGTGAGTAAACTGTGTATGTGTACCAGGGATATGACTTTGCATCATTCCAATTTAAGGTTTGTACCCGGAATTCACCTTCCCGAAGTTTTTGGTAAGGACTCATTCCCGGGAACAGCTACTAATAGACAAAACCAATCAATGCAATATCACTTATTTTTTAGTATTATTTTGTGACTAAAGGATGGACAAACTGTAGGCATTAAGTAAGCAATGAGTATTGGTTTCAACTCCCATTTGGACATTTACAATGGTCGATCATTTGCTGCTACTAAATACACTTATATTTACAACTATTTACTTACAATAGACCTTTAACTTTATGTATAGTAGCAATCTGTTCTTCAATAGAAATATTTTCACGAGCTTTCTGTGAGACTTTCTCCATACTAGCTGTATGTCCATCCCATACAATCTTTCTCTCTTTCTGTTCTTCTTCACCAATCTACAATAACAGTAGAGAAAATCCAATGCATACAAGTTTTAAATATAATCCTAAGTTATCAAAAGATATACTAGTATCAAATAGTGTTGGGTATTGCCAATCATTCCGCGATATGATACGCATCGCGATACAAAGGTCACGATACAATACGTATCGCGATATGGGGTAACGGTACAAAAAAAAAAAACTTCATCTTCAAATTTCCAATATATATTTTTGTAAGGCTTTAATTAATGTGAAATTTGTTAATTTAGCTGTAAGGAATGGTCCATATATCCACGTCTTATAAATATTTTCCAACAATTTCAGTCAAGTAAATCATCATTTTTTATGAAATGAGAGGTATCGTAAAGTATCCATACACTACACCGCGATACGTATCGTGGCATGTCGTATCGCAATACAACGATACAACGATAAATCGTGCCAACACTAGTATCAAAATTCTTTGATGAATCTGAAAGAACCAAATTTATGGTTCAGCAAAATAAAGTTAATTCATATGATTTACCTTTTTACCAATCTGAGTTTCTTCTGTACCCACACCAAAAATATCAGTACGTCTTTCAGCAAGTTGTTTCAAATTAATATCAATAGATGATCCAGCAGCATATACTTCTTCTTGTTCTCTCTTCTCTTCTAATGTTCTCTGTCGATCTTCTATCCACTTAGGATTCAATAGACCTGTTTAATTCAAAATCATTAAATTAGTAGATATTTCATAGATCAAACATTGATACTACACTTTACACAGTTAATTTTACAAAAATATTGGTCATGGTACTCTATTAGTAGGCCTATTTAGATTGGAGTCATAAAAAAAATATATCAAAAAACTTTCATACTCTTTGATATTATTTATTTTTACTAAACTAAACAAAAATGTAAAACTTAAATTCAAAGAATATAAGCTACATACATCTCTAATCAATTTTACGCGTACCTTTCAATAGTTTATATCATTTATTCGGATTTAGTTTAATTTATTTTCTCATAAAAAAAATATAACTTACCAATTCTCATATGTTCAGGAACCTTATCTGTAGGTATCTTCTCTCCAGTAATAGGTGATATCATAAACTGATCTGATGGTTGTTCACTAACCACAGCACGAGCTATAACATCACAGTATACAATTAATACAAATATTTTAGCATCATAATTACTAAACAAGCTCAAATTTAAACAAGAATCCATTGCTCAACTTGTTTGCTATCTACATTTTCTGTATGATATAATACAACTATGTTATTGCTATATTGGAAATTTCCTGGCTAATAAACTAAACGAAAAGTGATATAATTAAGTTAATTCAACATATACCTTATTAAGTTATTAATTTCAGTTTCAGTAGATTCTATATTCAATACACATACCTTTAGGATCATAGTTCTTCTTAATAATAACATTACCAGGTGTTGGAGGCATAGGGGGAACATCTGATGGTGGTGGGGGTGGGGGAGGAGGTGCACCAGGTCTTCTCTGACGTACCACATCTGATTCTTCACCCATATCCTACATAGTAAATATTAATAATGTCTGGAACTTATGTAGGTCTTTTTTTAAAACTAAGCCAATAACACTCAACTTTGTGAGATATGAAACTAATGAGTATAATTTAGACATTCAAAGTACTAAGTACAGTTGTATGTTATGCAATTAAACATAATACATGTACATCAATGAAGTAAACATATATAAAGAGTTATTATAAATATAGTTTCTTTTCTATTGTACTTCCAAAAGATTATGATCATAAGAAACAGTTTAGGACAAAGATAAAATTTGTGTACCTGTAATTGTCTGTTATCTTTAGGAGGAGGTGGTAGTTTAGGAGGTGCTTGTTCCTCTGGTGTTGGACTACCAGGTTCGGATTCTTCATCAGATTCTACATCCATCTCATCTGGATCTACAGCCTGTCGATAAATAAAGTTGCAACCACAATATAGAAACCACATCAATGTTTGAATAATGACTTAATGATTAATTCATTTTACTTGATAATGTTACCTGTATGTGTTTCAAAACGTAGTATGTAATAAATGCAGAAGTAGTATATCCATATATCTTAGTGTTTTTAATTGACTTAAATTTTAAGAAAATTTTTAATGACTTTTTAATGTAAAATTGCTGTCCATGAATACTGGAGATGTACTCCTTATTTCATATCAAAAATCTTGAATTAGACAATTTTACAAAGTTTGAGATTTACCTTTTTAGAAAGTCTTTCTTGAGCCAGCATTCTAGCACCAACTTCATCTGGAGTTGTTGGAGGGGGTAAGTTACCTACAATCATAAAAGTATGAATGTATATTATGAACCAATATTGTAGAATAATACATATAAGTATTGTTGGCTTTACTTATAAAATTCAATGAAAATTTACTGATGCACAACAGAAAATCTTACCTTGTTCATTAGGTTGAAAATCAACTGTTTCTACTACCACAAAATCATGCCAATCTACTGAGGCATAAGCAACTGAAATGTAAAGAAATAACAGAATAATTATATCAGAGAGCATATGAAGGAAAGTTTGATGATCGCAATCTTTTATATAAAGTTCAGCATGTTTACTATGTATCAAATTCTAATTTTTATCTATAATAAGCCTCTTGACTAAAACACTGTAAATTTGTGAACTTCTTAAAAGTTGTGTACCTCTTTCCTTTTCTTGTGCTTCTTCTTCTTTTCTCTTCTCTCTATCTTGATGTTTAGCCCATTCCACCCTGTATTTAACTTGATCTAAACATGTTTTATATGATTCACAATCTTTAGCTAACTTCTCACGTAGATTCTTTGGTGGAATTAAAATCTGTCAGAAAGAAAGACAATAGAATTAGACTTGTTATTATTCTTAACTGAAATTCCTCTTAATCCTTACAAGAGAACCAAATACACCCTGTCAATGCTAAAGCTTTGGGATTTAAAACAACTATTAGTTTCTTTGTCCCAAATAAAACCCCGATATTAAGGATCAGGGGTCTTATTCTCGAAAACTTAACTTACAATGATTTTAGTGTTCTAGTCATCTGATTGGACAATCACTAAAATTGATTTTAAATACTGCTCTATTATTTAATCAGATAACTGTATTTCTTAAAATCTTGATTTTATCTAAGTTAAGTTTTCAAGAATATGGCCCCTGATACTAGGACCTTTTTAGATACCAACCTTAGTATACTGCTCTACTAGTTTGGTAAAGTAATTAAACAAGCTGTGTTGTGGTCTTAGAAAATCAAATAAATAGTTTCTCTGTTCTCTCTGCATCACTGTTGTTAAAAACTGACGACCATTTCGAGCTACAAACTGTGCTGTTAATTTAACAACATCACTGTAAAATTCAAGTGCAAAATCATGATGGTTTCTAAATTAATTTCCAAAGTATTTTTAGTAGAGTACTTTTTATCAGTAGTCTGTCTTTCTGGTAATATTCCACACCATATCTTACAAAACTTCATTCAGAACATGTAAGACAGTATTATCGATTAAAATAGTTTTATGGCTAACTGATTTTTTATTTCCTAATTGACATAAATAAAGTGATGTGAATTAAGTCAAAGCATCTCTAATTCATAGAGCCTTTAGTTTTAAGATTTTTTTTTCACTATGCTTGTACTTACAGATCATAAGCTGATATTGATGGTGGATCAACAATAAATTCAAACTCTGCTGGAGGATCTTTAGGAACAAACACTTCAGATATCTTACTGATACTTTGTTCTTGAGGTTGTCTAGCCAATGATTGAAACCCAGGCTTTGGTGCTACTGGCTCTTGACCTAAAAAAAACAAAATAATACATATTATCATCATACATAATCTTGATAAAATTTTTTTCATTGTCCTTTATGACAATGTATAACAAAGGTCAGAATTTGATGCTTAATGCATTCCAAAATTCAAAAAACATATTAAATATTCAGGCATAAATCTTCAATAATTTTAGAAAAATCATTCATTCCTTGCAGCTTTTCTGTCAAGTCACTTAATACAAAATAACAAAGGTAAGAAATTGATTCATAATATGTTTCAAAATTTTAAGATATACGTGTATTTACCTCTCCCTTCTTTGAACTCTTTAACTTTGTGTTGATAATAGGCATGATATGCATCATTTTCATTCAAAAAGTTAAACTTTGGATTGTTGACTTCATTTTGACGAATTCTGTTTTCAAATTCAGGTCCATTTCTAGCAACAAAACTAGCAGTTTTGTCAACAATGTCTATTTAGATGATGTTAAAGGGAATGCTAAATAGTAAAAAATATTTGATCAAATTCTACATCTTAAATTACAAAATCAAAATGGACTAGCTAAAGCTGATATTTAGTGTGTCAAATGCCTAATCAAATTTTACAATCTAAATTGAACCCTGAATTGTTAATTTAGAATTTGGAACTACTCTCTTTCTCTCATGTCTTACATAGACAAGGGTATAAGCTTATAAAAGGGATTTTCATTTCATTTGATTTTTATGGAGGGAATGGTGTTAATATCACAGATTAGGGAGTGTAGATTTCAAATTAGGGTTGCTATTTCACTATATGCATGTTTGGTTTATTGATTTTATCTACAAAACAAAAGATTTGCCAAATTAAATTTCAACAATTCAAGTGTAGACAAAGATCGAGTTCTACAAAGGGCCATATTGACCTTTTCAAGGGACCATTTCACCCTTTTTTCAGGGGCCATTAGGTTAGGAGCTAAGTCGCCCAAGTTGACTATTATTTTTAAGGATGAATGGATCATGGTCATGGATGTTTATTTTACAATTTTTCAATTTTGTGAAGGATACTTCTGACTTCAGGTGGAGGATAGATGATGCCAATGACTGGCTTTGATGGAGGTGGAATCCGTTCCTTCTCAATGTCAATTTCTCCATCATTGATGTGAGGTCTAACAGCTTCTAAAGCTGGCATATTTGTTTGGAAACTTTCAAAATTATTTTTTGTTATAAATAAAAATGTCCTTTCACTGTACGTTGTTTATTTCCGGTAAGGAAAGATAACTCTAAAAAGTAGTTCTTGCACATTTTGATTAATCCGCAATTTATAACCTGTCTCCACATTTTACAAAGAAACATTTTGATTGCTGCTGAAACAAATATTATTCTCATCAGTCATAATCAAGTATTGACTTTTTCAATATTTTTGCTGTTCCCAAACGATGCGTTTGTGAATTACTTTATGGCGAAGTGTTTTCCGCTTGCTCCTGTATGAAGTTGTTCGGTCGTTATCTGTACCGGTTCTCTGCAGCTTTCTCAAAGACTCCCACACCTGCACAGATCATTAATTTAGGTTGACATAGTTCAATTACTTTAGAAATTTATCATAAACCCAAAGTCGAATGTTACTTTTTACGCTGCAACTATTGACATCTGTTAGCTATGCATATAGCCTACTTATGTCATGTTATGTTATTGCTGGGGGGGGGGGGGGATTTTTTTGTGTAGACATTAGGCTACTTTTTTAAAGGGATTGTAAAGCGTATTTTTAAACTTTGTATGTGTATCAGGGAAACTGACAGCAGCCATTTGCGCCATTCCAATTTCCATTCTGACGTGTGTGGATCTTACAATTCCACTAAAACTAACATGTATGACGTCACTGACACTGTGATCTACCCTCCGGTACTATTGATATTTATGCAGAACACTGTCAGTGATTTTATTTCATATCTATAGAAATGTTCTCTTTCTACAGGCACTGGTATCAAAATGGCTGAATTAACTGAGGTATCATCAAATAAAATGTTTGGAGGATGGCAAAAGGTCTTTTCTCATCAAAGGTATTGACAGGACTTTACTTTACTTGTAATCTCACCTATCAAATTACTTCGCCATATCTTTGTCTGATGGTAGCCTTATCTAAATTGGATCTTTATAATGTATCAAGGTCTTTTCAAGAGAATTGTCTTAATGTTAAACTTACTTTCATTTTACAGTAAAGAGTTAAAATGTACTATGAAATTTGGTATTTATTTACCTCCAGCAGCTAATGGTGGTAAAGTACCAGTGCTATATTGGTTATCAGGTAAATTTGTAAATTGTTGTAATTTACATAGCGGTTGGACTAAATAAAATAATGTTTTTGAAGATGACATTTGAAACAGTTTGTATAGCAATAGATACACTTTCAATATTAGACCAAATTTTGTTGACGGTAGATTTATAATATATGCTCATTTAAGAACATTGTAGTTGTACAAGCATCTACCTTATTTGTCTGAAACCCAAATATATTGTGGCATGTCCTTTATTTTAGGTTTAACTTGTACAGAACAGAATTTTGTAACCAAAGCCGGTGCTCAGAAATACGCCTCGGAACTTGGTATTATAATAGTAGCTCCTGATACAAGTCCTAGAGGTGTCAATATAGAAGGCGAAGATGACAGTTATGACTTTGGTTCTGGTGCAGGATTTTATGTTAATGCTACACAAGATAAATGGAAAAATAATTACAGAATGTATTCATACATAACTGAAGAGGTGACTTTCTTGTAAAAATTCATTGAGTTGAAAGATTTTTCTTTTAACTTTTCAAAGCAATATTTGCTCAGCCCAGAGATGAGAGAAAATTTAAGCTTTCCAGTAAATGTGTGTATAATGACAGGATTATTCTGTTTAAATGTTTCAGCTTCCAGCTTTAATTAAGGAAAATTTTCCAGCAATGCCCGAAAGACAGTCAATAACAGGTCATAGGTCAGTTGAAATTTCAATAACATTTACTCTATTTTAAATAATTCATTATTTCCAAAAATTTAGCTGTCAATGACTTTGTTATTGTTGAACAATTTAAATTTTCAAACAAGCAGTGAAGCCTATGTCTAATGTGCCAATAGTAAATATTTGTTGTTGTTTTAGTATGGGTGGCCATGGAGCATTAATATGTACTTTAAAGAATCCTGGTAAATACAGATCAGTCAGTGCCTTCTCACCTATATGTAATCCTATAAACTGTCCCTGGGGAGAAAAGGCTTTCACTGGCTATCTTGGCTCTGATAAAACAGCTTGGAAGGTATGCAAGATGTATATTGATTGTTTGAATGTGATTTAAATTATTTCTATTATGGATCAGAATAATTTGTGCGTTATATCCTGAATAATTAATCCAGCTCATTAAGCCATTTAGAATTTGAGGCTTTTTTTGAAATTACCAAGTCAAACTATATTAATGACTGAATTCCATATCATGTTTTGTTTTAAATAACTATGTGAATTTTTTTGTTTTTAACAGGAATATGATGCTTGTGAGTTAAGTAAAACATACAATGGACCCACGTTAGATATACTCATAGATCAGGTATTGTCATATCACAAGTTACTGCCCTTGTCCATTCATCACTTTTGTGTTGTTTCTAAATATTGAGTTATGAAGACTGAATGATAACAATAGAGAACATAATTAAAGAACGTTTATCTAGAGAGGATGTTGTAAATTTGTTCTGACATTTTTGGCATTTGTTACAGTTCCAAAAGGTTTCTGTGAAACTAGTATGTTTTCAAACTCACATTTCTAATTATTTTAATTTCTAGGGTAAAGCAGATAACTTTTTGACTCAGAATCAACTGTTACCAGAAAATCTAGTAAAAGTTTGTAGTGATAAAGCTATACCAATAGCATTAAGAATGCAAGAGGTAGATATAAGAATTGTTCTTAATATTCATTCATTAATCTACCCTTCAGAATGGAGTTGAATTAATTATACACAACTGCTTTGTCTTGAAAAACAAAATTACGTTCTCAAGTGGTAGTAGGGCGTTTCACACCCAGATAATTCCCGCCCGGACAATTCCTATCAGGACATTTCTCACCAGGATGATTTGCATCAGGACAACTTCCACCTGAGACATTTCACACCCGGTCACTTTGCACCCAGAACAAATTCCACCTAGGAAAATTTCCCAACGGGACATTTCATACCTTGAACACTATGACAATATATGAGTTAAATTTCTGATGCTAAATCATGTGTCTTGTCAGTGAAGAGCTAAATGATATGAGTAACTAATAAAGAGTAATGTACATTATTTTTTATTTCAGGACTATGACCACAGTTATTTCTTCATAGCTACATTTATAGAAGACCATATTAAACACCATGCTAAATATTTAAAAGCCTGAATGTATGTGATTGTATAGTGTTATCATGATGGTGCTTTAATAATAACTGATAATGATATCCAGTTGATTGGAACTGTTGATTTATAACTGATCAGTGCTAGGACTGTTACTAAATTTTATCCATGAAGATTATAAGCTGATGGTTAGATTTTAGAGGTCATTTGGTCTTCAATAACCTTTTTATCCAATTGTTTTTTTCTGTTTGTCCATGTTTTCTACATAGGACGAAACTTATGAAACTTACTATCCGTGCATATTCTGACATAAGAGAGAGCTAAGAAATCCATGCGTCATTTTAAGGGCATTTAATTATTTCCCCAATACAGTAACCTGCTCAGTTCGTACAAATTTTTATTAATGATGATGATTATGAATCTGCTGTAAGCAGTAATGAATGTCAAATGATTGAATAATGTTTGTTAAATTGTATTTTGAATACAGCTTCACATGTTACCAATAAATCATTTAACTGCTATCAGGTGTATTAAAACTATTCCTCTCAAACTACCAACAGTTGCTATATCTCTGAGACATTGAAGGTAGAAATAGCTCAACTTGTGCTATAAATCTACTAACATATTTAAATTTCATCTAAAAACACAGTTTAAAGTCCTACGAATTTAAATTCAGTCCCTGACTTGCACTAATCTTATAATATTTCCACTTTAGTTTATGTGTTCAGCATAACATAGGGTGTTGTTTGATCCAATATCAATGTCCTAACATGAGTCCTTCCATTTTCTTACGTCTCATTGAGGTTAACTTTGCTATCCATCTTTCCATTTTCTCTTCAGGATCTACATATAGCTGGAAGGAAAAAAAAAGACATAATAACAAATGCATAATATGCTTCAAATTTAAATAACTCTTTATATTTGGACACTAGTGGCTAATCTACTGTAAATGACATGATATTTTAAGCTGCTGCATTATGCCTTTAAACTTATTTCTCAATAATAGTATTGTATGCCAGAACTATATACTTAAATTCCAACTGAACAATTTTTAGCCTCAGCTATTGCTAGAAGGGATGGTCAATAAAACTGAAGATAGTGGACCACGGCCATATACGCCTAACGAAAAAGTCGAAAAAGGAAAAAATTTAATCAGGAGAAAACAAAACTTTCTCAAACCTTTCGATTTAGCTCCAATAACATCCATTTTAAGTTTCATCAAAATCGGTTGAAAACTAAGAGAGTAATAGCATATTTAAGATTTGGGGCAAGGGCAATAACTCTGCTTGTAACAATCGAAAATAGCTCAAACTGAACTTGATCTTTGTTTTCTGATCATATATACACATATCAAATTTCATTTGATTCCGTCAAAAACTCTAGTTTTTAGAGCGTTTACAAGCAAATGTTGATGGTCGGACCGACGGATTTGGGGCAAGGGCAATAACTCTGCTTCTAACGATCGAAAATAGCTCAAATTCGAACTTGATCTTCGTTTTATGAATATGTATACACATATCAAATTTCATTTGATTCCGTCAAAAACTCTAGTTTTTAGAGCGTTTACGAGCAAATGTTGACGGACGGACGGACGGCATGACGGACCGACGGACGGACCGACGGACGGACGGACAGGGGTGACTACAATATACGTCCTCATAGAGAGATGAGGGCGTATAAAAAATACAAAGTGGAATACTTACATTAGGATGTGCAAGTGTATTAGGGTCTATAGTTATAGGTTTATTGAATCCTGGTTCTGTTTTTATATCTAATCCACTAATACCAAACATAGCTTGATCATGACTATCTAATATCTTCTCTGATGGATCTTCCTACAAAACAAATATTATTAATATATAGATGGTTATACATTCATTTGTAGGAATTGTTACCTTGATGTCACACTTATTCAGAACTGTAGTATACCAAATACTTGTCCACTTTTATTTGAACAATCTGATTAACATAACCTACAGATCTTGAAGAGGGGTTTGCGAGTAACTCTACTTGTCATCAATGATCTGATGGAAATATGCAACATATGACTTGAGTCATCAGATATTCATTAAGAATTTACAGGTTCTTGAAATTCCACTAAAAGTAATGCGTTTTATGACATCACTACCAGTGATCTACATAGATATCAATAGTAGCTTCCAGTAGATCACTGTCAGTGACGTCATAAAATGGGTTAGTTTTAGTGGAATTGCAAGAACCACAGATGTCGGAATGGAAATTGGAATGGCGCAAATTGATGCTATCAGTGTCCCCAATACACATACAAAGTTTAGAAATACTCTTTACAATCCCTTTAAGATTTCAAATGAATCTGCTAATTTACCTTTTTCTTTGTAGTTCTACTAGATTTAAATGTAGATGGTGTAAATCCAAAATCTTCTATTTCAGCTACAGCATTAGAAAATGACAGTAAATCTTTTGGTTTTTGATCAGGATTAGTCTCTGCTGTACTTGAAGAAGCTTCTTCTTGTCTAATTTTTTCATCAGCTGCAGCTATAAAAATGAAAACTTTTATTAACTTATGTAAACATAAATTTCCCTGGTAATATATTTTTATCCTTTTTGTGCTTAAATATGTAGAAAACAACAAGTTTTGACCAAAAAAGATATTATATTCATTACCTGCTGCTTTTAAAGCAAATTGCATTCTAATTTTAGCTTGTTCATGAGGTGCCTAAAAACAAACAAATAATTATACAAATATCATAATAACCTCACATATAAATAGAAGACTACAGTGCATGAGGGTAAAATTTTCTTCAAAAAATAAAATAAGGCTGAACATACTACTTCTCTTTTAATGTTAAAACTTTTAACAGTGGACAAAGTTTTATAGTGTAAAGTAAAGAAATTTGATTGACACCATGTTCATCAGGTTAGAAGAGATTTAATTTACTAGTACCAAACTTACCATATCTTCAAAACCAGGAATATTAGACACAGGATCAGACCTAAATAAAATATATTTCAAAATCATAAGGTAATAGAATAAAATTCAATCCAATAACATGGAAACTAAAAAAACACCTTTAAATGTTTAAATTGAAGTTATCTTGACCACCCAATTTGTTGTTAAATATATACTTACTTTTCATCAGTTTTATCTGAACGTCTTTTATTATCGCGATATTTATCTTCAGAACTGAATTTAAGAAAAAAACAATTATTGCACAAGATTAAAGATGTTGATACTGAATCAGGCCCATAACCAGCCCAGTGCTTCAAGGGGGAAGAATGTCCAAACAAGGGGGGCAGTTAAGGTGACTAGCTAAGATCCTGTACCGAATTGATACGTTTATCAATGAATGGTTTAAACAAAGAGCTATAAATAGCATATTATCTTTATCAAATAGAGCTGAAATTAGCTGCGCCTACTAAGCCTGTACCGTATGTGAAGTTTATTTCAATAGCAAAATTTTCATGACTTGAAAATACCTTCTGTACCGATCTCTACTTCTTGACCTATGACCTCTATATCTATCTCTACTTCTGCTTCTTGAAAGAGTTCGCCGGTCATATGTCCTTGACCCTGAGCTCTTATCACGACCTCTACTTCTTGAGCGTTCTCTACTGTATGACCTTCTTCCTTTACTATATGACCTTCGACCTCTACTATAAGACCGTCTGGACCTAGAATATGACCTACGTCCTCTACTTCTGGACCGTGATCTGCGATAAGCTCCACTGCGACTGTGAGATCTAGACCGTGATCTACGTCTCTGGGGTGAAGGACTTCTGGAATATTTTTTTGCCTTTTTTTTCTTGGATTTTTTCTTTGACTTTGAAGAGTAAATACTGCTAACACTGCTACTTCTTGATCTGTTAAAAGAAGCAAATGATGATAATTTTATTTATATTTTTTTAACCCAATTTTGCATAACCCAGTTAAGCAAAGTCATCAAGAAAAATTGTAGTCTGTAGTGTAGTAGGCTGTAGACCTAAGTTTAGTATTGTCATCAATAAGCCCTTGGCCTTTATATTTGACAAGGGGTTAGCTTCTTTTACATATTAAATTAAATTTAACTCCATAGGCCTACTTATCAATAGCCTACCACAAGTAGTAGTAGCCATTAGCTGAGCCAAAGTATGCTATTCCATTTTTTGTCTAGTAGGTAAAGCCACAAATGGGAACCTTTTTTACCCTAGAATACCCAAAATAAATTCACACTTTTTGATGTAGGCCTGCCTACAGCTGATATAAAAATCTACAATTATTCAATTATTGTATGAAAACATAATCAAAATCAAATGCCACCTCAACTGTAATAACTGTGTAAACAAACTAACCTTGATCTCCTTTTCTTTTTCTTTTTAGACTTTCTATCTTCATCACTTGAATATTTTCCCATTTTGAATTTCAATTTCTGAATCTGAATAATATAGGCCTATATATAACATAACTAAATATAGAAATAAAAACAAAAGAATTTATTTGTGGTCTAGAAAACCGAATAATTTCAAAGAAGTAACCTGTTTGATGCGAGCTATTTTTTTTCATTTAGGCGATGTACGGGATATTGATTTACTACAGTAGATCCTGCTAGACTAGTCTGACTTAAATATTTTCGTATGAAAAACAAAATAAATTCAATGTAAAATAGATAAATATCGAAATCTTACCTTATGTCTGAGAGTTATCTGTTCTTGTATTCTGAAATTAATGGTAGTGCGTAAAATACGGTATTGGACATTTTTTAATGAATTGGTATAAGCGGGATATATTAAAAGGTTTGGATCCGAAATGTGTCCAACCTGTATCTGAAAAGTCATGTCCATCAGCCATGCCAAACGATATCGTTTTTTATGAAATAACCTAGGGCTTGCAAGACAAGGTGACTTACGCCAGCTGTCAGTCGTTATTAATGTTCGCCTGCATTCGTTTCTGAGCGTCTACTTCTCCAAATTTTCTACATATATCAGACCCGACCCTAAACAGATAATTTGTAACCTTAAATCCGCTTGGAATTGTCATGAAATTCCGTTTCCGGGCGTTTATTCTTAAATTTTTCTTGTGGTGGTCCTGCAATTCCAATAGAAATAACCGTAAAATTTTCCAGGAAATCGAGTTTCAGGGAGTCAAATTCTCTAATTTTCTTGAGGAGGTCCCCAAACTTAAAACAAAATGTGTTTCCAGGCTTACAATGGGGGTCATCGTCCTATATTATAGAGAGTACAATAGCTAAGTCGACTTTAAGTGTAGGCCTATGCAATATTAGTAAGACAATCTCGAAGTCGAACATTGGACTTAAACTTAGTTAAATGCTAAGAGGAACCGAACCCAGCTGTCTTTTTAGGCAGTGTCTACGTTTAAACCCCAGCTTGGAACCATCAATTTGAATAAAATATAGTCTTGGCTATGAAGAAAGCAACGTTTTCACTTTAACTTTGGCTCAGCTAATGGTTTTAACAATTTTTTTTTTTTTTTTTTTACAATTTGTCGCAATGTACTTAATCGCTTGAGGATAATATGTCCATTTAATACACATGTACTTGTGTATATTGCTATATTGTATATCTTAAAAAAAATATCCAGTAGCCTGTGGTCATGTATTTGATCTCTAAATCATCAAATTCTGTACACTAATCGCTTGAGTATGTCCATTTAATACACATGTACTTGTGTATATTGCTATATTGTATATCTTAAAAAAAAAAAAATATCCAGTAGCCTGTGGTCATGTACTTGATCTCTAAATCATCAAACTTTGTACACAAATTTTTTTTTTTTTTTTTTTTGGTGTCTATATGTTGTATATTGTATCTATGTTTGTCCCCATGGGCTGGGTGTGAGACAGGACCGTTACCACTCGTGGTATAGGGCCTAATTCTGACCCATGTAAAATAAAGAGTTTATTATTATTATTATTACCTTAACTTGCGGATTTTTTTTTACATTGGACAGCAAATGAATGTCAATAGCCGACCTTTGGCCTTCTGTATACCGGTAAATGTATTGTCTTTAATTCTGTCAGTATATACTATTATTATCACACCTACAACTACTTTTCATATCACTGTGACACAATGTCATTATAACCGAAACACCCTCCACTTGGCCTTCCTTTCTTAACACTGTAACTTATGTTTTTCTTACCACAGTAACTGTCTACTGAAATATCATATCCGTCAACGAAATACAATTCTTAAAGGGAACATTGAGCATTTTTGAGGGTTGATTTGTGTCATATATAATGTAAATAGCCTTAAAATGTACTATAACTGAATCATAATCCTTTGAAATATACCTCTTACTAATTATTTGTCTAATAATTACATATTACATGTTGTTTTCTATATATACATGTCTATGTATGATTAAAATAAGATTCGTATATTTGACTTTCAAACGATTAAAATTGTGGATACACATAGATTCCATGGCTCAAATTTCAATAGGGATAGCTGTTGACAATATTAGAACTTAATGATTAGACTAGCTAGGTCGAACGTATGGTGAACGTGTCCCTTGCAATGGGTAGGCCAATGGAGATTTACGCGCTACTTCTCAACAAATAGACCGGGCAAAAACTCTGCAGTGGGCAATAGGGACATTTTGTTAGGACAACGACATTAACCTACATTTTTTATTTCAAATTGTGGAGGGATCTTTAACGTGCACAGACACTAGTGTCGGTATGTTTCGGACTAATTAACACGTAAAAAAAAAGTTAATGGCGCCAAAATATTTATTGTTTAATTCAAGGGAAGTAACTTGAGCTTATTTTTTTAATGTTGGAAGTAAGTCAATGTAATTTCAAAACCCGCTCACATCTGTATTTAACAACATGTTGTCTAGTTAAAGCAAACTTTTGAACTTAATATTTACCTTGAAGTCCCGATCGGCTTTTTTTTCTCATAGGCCCATGTTTTCAATCTTTCAGTGGACACATAGGCCTACTCACTTAATATGAAATAGGCCTAGGCCTACTTCCCTCTCTCCATTTTTCTCCAGTGTAAACTACATGACGTTGTCCGTCTTCATTAGCACAGTACAACGTTAGAGAAATAATATCTTACATAAATATACGTACATATAATGCATCCATGTAGATTTTTGTGTCAACTTGTAAGTCATGTTATGTGAATGGTAAATGATTTAATAAATTTATTTTTTCTCGAGGCAAATCAAGTTATAATTATCACAGTTTCTCCTCCTTAAACGTGATGTCCTTTTCTCTCAACCTAAACATTAATTTACCATGCATAACATCATTTATAATATGATGTCTGTATGTTTATCAGCGATATATATTTACCACCACGTGGTAAGATGTTAGATTGGAATTGAGATTTTCTACATTTTGGGGCATCTTTAACATTCACAGCATGTTTGCAGCATACGATGCCCCGAACGGGTTATTGCCCTATCCATGTCATTATTATTATTAGTAATTCTTATGACGCTATTCCAAACACCTGATGGTACTTCTCAGTAGAGGAGTCTACTAGTATTCAAGTATTTCCCTTTAATTTGTCATTCTTGAACTTAGTTAACGGAATGGTCTTATAATGATATTTTTTAAACGTGACATATCGTCATACATTTTCACTAATTTATAGGGCAATGTTTGAATGTTTCCATTCATGAAACTTTTTAATGAAAAAAGTTCAACTAAATTCTTTGAACGTTCATTTTACATTCAGGCAGAGTTACCACAGAGCAGTCGTTATATTGCCTTGTTTATTCTCCCGACGATCTACAATAACAAATTTTAAATACCGAGTTAACTTCACACAGTCTTTAAGTTATTGCCACATTTCTTTATGACCTTAAGAACTTTCGAATATTTCCTACAGCCTTCATTGGTTATATAAAATAACGAAGTATTTCTGGGAGCGGTAAAAGACATGTCAACAAACAATAGACGTTCTTCTAATCGACCACAATTAACTTTCTAGCTCGACAGTTTAACTAGATGTTGAGTAGAAAATCTTGATTTTTAATTGGCAAAACCACACGTCAGATTTCAATAGACTAGCACACAGTTAGCGGTAAAAACCACAAATATAACGAAACGACCATCGCCTGAGAATCTTGACGAGATCTAAACGTATCGCTTTGATTGGAGAGAGTCACTGCCTACAGAGAGAATAAACCACTTGTAAATCACTTGACAATTTCCCAATAAAAGACAGTGAGTTGAAGTGACCTATCATCTTAATTTCAATAGAAGATTTCACCAGACGAAAGAGTCGCCAAATGAATTGACATTTTCTAAATTAATGAGGATTTGTTGAAGAGGACGAAGTTCATTGGTCCGTACTGAACGATTGGCGGTACCTTTTATTCGATTAACTATTGAGAGACGCGTGTTGCCTGTTGTGATCCTGTGGACATAAGACTACTGCTGTGGTCACACTGTTATAATCTTGGCATTTAATTCAAACAAAGCAATAAGCTACATATTTATTTTCATACCACTCACCAAATTTATCAGTACATCGACAATTTTTCTTATTTGTAATTATTGTAAGCAACATTGACGAGTGTCCGCTCACATTGAAGTCGTGGTGTTGATTCAGAGGAAACATTTCTTCCGTCAGTGTTGCTGGTCAAATGAGCTGATATGGAAAAGCGTTCAATATCTTAGATTCAGTGGTTCCCATCCTGGGGGCCATGGCGCATGATGATATACATAATTTTTTCTCAAGCCCAACTTTTTTTTATATTTTGTTGTGTGAGGTCTGTAGATGCTTGTGTTCAAATGCTTCCGACCTCCTGATGATGAGGAGGCACAAGACAACAGCCCTTGCGCTATATTCCATATTTTGCCCTAGTTTGGAATAAAACAGGGGGTCATGGTTCTGGTAGCTTCATGGATTTGGGCCACAGCTTGAAAAATGTTGGGAACCACTATCTTAGATAGATTCCTTTCGGTTTGAGTAACATTATCATATATATCATTAAGGCTATTCAATCTGTATACTTGTGTACATTGTGTTGTCATAAATTTAATAGAATACTTTCCTATTTACCAAAAAACAATATTTAGTAAGATAACATCTGTATAAATATGATACATGAAGTTTCCCATGTTGACGTTCAAAATAAAAATGCTACATTCGTCTAGAACAGTCCACACAATAATAATACGGTCAGGTTTCATGTTGTAAAAATATATGATTATAATAACAGAATTTATATTGTGTTGCACACTGACCCCTGTGCACCAAATACATTTTAATTGTATTCAAGAATTTTCACTTCACATATAAGAGAGAAAATGCATATAGTGCGCAATTATTTTTAATTATAACTTCAACGCCTCGAAAAGGTTATTGTCCTATAATTCGACTACATGCATAAGGGATATGTTCACTAACAGTTCGACCAAAACATTTCTTGTCTCAGAATCTGGATATTTTTAGCTTATCTAATCCGTTATATTGTCCACAATTCTCCTACGAAATTTAAGCCTTCAAACACACGTGTACCCATAAATATCGGCGTTTGCTAGTCAAAATTACGCCGTTTAGTAAGACTATGTAGAAAACACAATATTCAGAAAATTAATAATATCTTTATTGGGACATAAATTAGGCCAGGCCTGTTTACAATTTAGCCCTTTAACAAACAAAGGATGAATAAATGAAGGATAAATGTTGAAGGATAAAAATGTTAAGGTAAGGATATAATTGAAGGAATTATATGATTTTCGTGCATTAGTAGTACTTCTGAAGACTATTTGTATATATTCAAGACCCAAACCGACCCTAAAAAATGCTGAACATTCCCCTTTAAAATGAATTTAAAGTCTACAAGTGAAATAAACTCAGTTACATCATCTCTGTACATACATGATGCATCGATGTGTTGCATATGTTGTTATACAGCACGTAAATGTACGAAATAGACATCAATCTTACAACACATTTATATATAGAATTCAATGCACGACATTCAAGTATAATTAGACTTCATTTTTAAAACATTATGTAAAACAAATTAACTCCTTGATTTTCATCACCAGCATGAATTTTAATCATCTGAATGGTTCACAGGATTTGTCAACACACTTCTGTGGTGTGATTTCAACTGTTTGTACAATTATGTACTGTATCGTGATTTTCCGAAACCTCATGATGAATTATATTTGAGAATATAACTACACAGATAATACTACTAATGCCTGAAGTTGGTTGGTGATTTGGGCGTTATCGCTTGCTTGTGCCTCGGCAAGCTTTGGACAAATTGTCCAGATTGGTCTTGAATTAGTTTCGTTCAAATATATCAACACGATCTCCTCTCTTGAAGCAGAGCACACCAAGGATGAACATGGAAAGGAAAGTTGTACAGTTTAGTTGAAGTGACCTATCGCCATCTCTTTCTAGCCAAAATTTAAAGGGAACAGTCGTTATTTCCTGGAATATTTGTTATTTATTAATACATTTAAAAGTAATATTACTGCACAATAATCGCAAAATCCTGAAGACTTAAGTAGGAATTTCACTTTCTTTTTCTATATGTGTTTTTCTCTATGGAGAGTAATAGTATTAGAGTAATAAGAGAAATACATGTATATCTTTAACTTTCACATGCGGATAATACACGTGGATGAGAAGGCTCAAATTTCGACGATGAGCTGTGAACATTATTACTAAATAGCTTTTGTAAAGTTTCTGAGATTTAATGTACGATGTACAGATGGTAAACGTTGTACTTTAAAGTATCTTGTAAGAAAAAAAATAACAATATTTGCTGTTGTTTAAGACGTAACGTAAAATTAGCTGAATAAGCTAGTTTCTTTACTAAAGTATTTGAAGCACCTGTTTGAAAAAAATGAATTTATTTGTTACTCAAAAGACTAATTAGTTTTATTTCGTCAGGTGTAGACACAAACTGGGTTACAAATAGTCCGAAACTTCCACGTTTACATTAGTTCTTGGTTAGAATACAGTGAAGGTGTAAAACAAAATGGGTAGGGAAACTTCTTGAAACGGATAGTTTGAAGCTATCTTCTCAGCAGGTTTACATACTAATCAAAATTTGCATATACATACCTAACTTTGCCAGTGACATTGATTTTGGCTAATGGTACGACTGTTTTATTGCTTTGATTATTTTATCTGCACTAGTTTCAAGTTTCAAGATGTTCATTATCAAAAACGTAAATTGTACCCAAAAAGATTTGATCAACAAACACCATCAACCAGCACTAGAAATAGTTACCTTTTAAGCAGTTTTGGCATTTTTAAAATCATGCAACCAATATTTGAGATTGGACTATCAGGGTTTTTTTTAAAGCCTTTTGTAGTCAACCATCAAAATAGGCATTAGAAACTGTTAGTCGGCAAGTTTCGGACTGAGATAGATATATTGTATTACTTAGTATTTATTTAGTGTCAATGTAACAATACTGAATTAACTCACTCCATTTCTTCTACAAGAACAGTTTCTAAATAGAACGACATAATCTAGACAATTTTAGAGTTCAGCATGACTGAAAATATGAATAGAAAAAATGTTGATGACTTGTATATATGTGTAGAATGTTTATTTATCGCTATGGTACTAGATTTCTAAGTCTTTCTACAAGGAAATGTTTAGACTATAAAATGTTTTGGTATGATTTGGTTGTGCTATAAAGATTGTAACGACATAGGGTACACAGTGAATGTAATTGTGTTAGCCGTGTGAGATCGGTCGTGGGTGGATGCCAAATATCGACATAGAATGTTGGAATGCTAGTGATCCATGAATGAAATAACGTTTATAGGGGTCTACTGTATCTAGTTTATCTGACATTGATCTGAGACTAGTGTTAATAAGGTTCACATACTTCTTACATACCCAACAGTACTTGGAATTGCATAAATGTGCGCATTCTCTCGGTGTATTTGTGTATAATTTGTATGTGATATGTGTTTTAGTACACGTCAGCAGGCATTTTCCACTTCCTACACCACCCATAATCACTATTTAAACTATATTTATCTATCGGCGTGTGTAACAAGCAGTGAATTTATAATACTACAGAATGTTTCAATAATAACAATTTATGTTTTAATTCTACTTAAATTTCACATGCAAGTAGTTAGAATCTAGGCTAATAGGCATTGGAGTGCCTGTTTAATTTATTAAATTCTGTGAAATTTGCTGACACCTCAAAACAAGTTAACTTGTCGAGTTTAAGACCTTGTGACTACAAACGAATATACTGCCTATTAAAATAAGTGGATATAGCGTGTTACAGGAGTCAGTTGTGTACATGTAGAGACGGTAAAGAATTTCGTCAGGAATCAGGCGGGGTAACGGTACCATATTGGTGATTAGTTTGGATAAAATGAAAGTGTTAGTTATAATTATTAACATACTTCTGTATTGTCAGGCCAGTGAAAAAGAGAATAAATTGAACTACTGTGAATATAAATTTATTGTGCCTCAAAATGATGATCCACGATGTCACTCGGTGCTTCCAATGGCAGACAGTGAAGGTGCTCAGGCGGATGTTTTCCAAGAGAGTACAGAAAGGATTAAACAACCAAAGTTTAAAAATATGGATCGGTTGGATTATAAGTTAAGGGATATGGAAAGCCGGTTATTGGATGAAGTCGTGAAAAATAGAGAATTGAATTCTACTTTAGAAAGACATGAACGTTTATTACAAAAAGGCGATTCTTTACTTGCTACTTATAAAACTAAATTATCTAAAGTTTTTAGAGCCATTATGTTAATGGAACAAAAATTAAAACGTCAGAGAAAAATCAGCCGAAATTTAAATCAGAAATTATCTAACGTTGTTTTAGACGTGGTTGAAGTTAACAATTATTTAATGAAAAGAGTGCCGAATGCTAACTTGGCTAATGATAAACAAATTATTGTGGAAAGTATTGCTGACTCGAGAGTTTGTACGGGCTATGACGAAAATGTTAAAATTTATAAGGATTGTTCTGAAGCGTATGATGACGGTCATAAAAAGAATGGTGTTTATTTTGTTAGACCAAGTTATGCTCCTTGTGCTATTCCAGTATGGTGTGACATGCAGACTGCACCTGGTGGGTGGTTACTCGTACAAAGACGATACAATGGTGACTTAGATTTCAACAGAGAGTGGCAGGACTATAAGAAAGGGTTTGGTGACATTTCGGCCGAGTTTTGGTTAGGAAATGATAATCTGTTTCTATTGTCTAATCAAGACCATTATGAATTAAGAATTGATCTATGGGATTTTACTGGAAACAGAGTGTACGCTTCTTATAATACATTTAAAATTGACGGTGAACGAGATAACTATCAACTACATATTCATGGATTTAGTGGCAGTGCAAAAGATAGTTTATTTAAACACAATAGAATGTCATTCAGTACACCAGATCGGGACAATGATGCTCGACGTGAAGCACATTGTGCTCGTGAGTGGGAAGGTGGTTGGTGGTTCAATAACTGTTGGTTTGCTTATTTAAATGGACCGTACCACAATCATTCTGACATTCAATGGCGTGGTATCGCTTGGAATCATTGGAAGAGAGAACAATTACAAAAATCAGAGATGAAAATAAGGCCTGTTGCCACGAAGCCAGTTTGAGACTATCCTTACACTGTGAACGGATTCGGTGTTGCTAATGGGTATATGGCTACATTACCTTCCTTCGATTGTGCTGTTGGAGCTTTTTAAAACGTAAAATCGATTCGAAATCTCATAATATTGTTGGTTATGTCCATGATTAATGGTGGCTGTATATAAGTGGAATGGCTATGCTATTCCTTAATATTTGCAGATTTTCGATTTGTTTCACAGACTGTCTCAAAATTAAGTGATTCGAACAACTTGGCACAATGCAATTAATGAAATTTTCTCTCTTTTGTTTATAAGCTATTTTAGACCGCATTAAAAGCTTTCAGAAAATGAGAATTTGACGTCTATGTTATCTCAATTTTCCAGACTATAGTATTTCATTCTTTCTTATAAAAAATAATCCGGAAGATTGAGATCTGCTTGTATAATAAAAAACAATTCCAAATAATGTAACATAATATTATACTTAACTGCAAACAGTACTGTTTCGACCTTCTGAGCATCATCAGTGCAGTGCTGATACTGGAGTTGTTACATGTTTACGTTGGAATCTCATTTGACAATTGTTTTAATATGCTATTGTAATCGTTTATTATGTTTAAAATTATGCTTAATACCGAAGACTTAATATTTAACTAATATTTAGTTAAGAAATATGATAAACAGACAGGACAGGTTGCCGAAATGGAATATTAAACATGTATTAGAGTTTTAAGAAGCAGTGGTACTCTAATTAATTTCACAGTGGTGGTCGGTCAGATGATACGTATGGTAGTAACTCTTTTGATAACATCAACTCTTTTCATTACCAGTTTATCATAATAACAGGCTGAAATATAACCTTTGGAAGCTTAAAGAGCTTAAGATGTATAGACGTTGTCAGTTCTTAAACAATTTGATAATAAAATACCAAAGTAACATTGTGCATTAAAATTAACTTGGTTCGTGTTGGAGTAAATGGAATTACGGTTTGCGAACAGACCACTTGGTAAATTCCAATGGCAAATACATGTACTGCCATTGTTCTTAATCAAAATGATATTTTTTGTACATTTAAACATTTCTTTACTGCTTGAAGCAGCATTCAAACACCAATCATTAATATTTGTATACGCCCACATCTATGTGAACGTATATTGTCGGCACCCCTGTCCGTCGGTACGTCCGTCAACATTTGCTTGTAAACGCTCTAAAAACTAGATTTTTGATGGAATCAAATTAAATTCTGTATGTGTATACATATTCATAAAACGAATTTCGAATTTGAGCTATGGTCGACCGTTAGAAGCAGAGTTATTGCCTTGCCCAAAAATCTTGAATATGCTATTACTCTCTTAGTTTTCAGGCGATTTTGATGAAACTTAAAATGAATGTTTTTGTACCTAAATCGAAAAGTTTGAGAAAGTTTAATTTACTTCTGATTCAAGACTTTTTCAAGATTTAGGCCTCTTAGACTGTTACGTCAGTTTTGAGGAGTTATCGCCCTTTGACCTCTATACAGTTAGAGTGTTTGAAGGAATCAAATGAAATTCGGTATGTGCATACATATTCATGAAACGATGGTTGTTTTTACTATCCGCATGTCGTGGTGGGCGTATATGGCTATCTTTAAAATAACCGTATTGGCTCATCAACTGTTACTCTATTCAACAAAGGTTACTGATATTATACAAAATAGAGAAAGACTTAATTATATTCTCCTAAAATTAATTCTAATTAGCAATGTAACATATCAGCTGTTATGCTGCATCAGAATACCAATTATTCATTTAAAACCTGTCAAACTACGAACTGAGTTTTTAAAACGACATCTGATAGGTGCGCTTGCACTTCCAAAGTTAAATTATTTCTGCTGAGCTTTGTATATTTTGTTAATTCGATTAATTACAATTTCATTGTTTTTTTTTTTGGTTTCATGCATGATATCACTTGAAGAACAATTTGTATTTTTGAGAAATAAAGGTGTATATATTATAATGTATTCTAAATTCTATTTTGAAAGTTTTCTCACATACTTGGAGAACGACGTGCTAACATGTAACAATCCGACTTATAAGCGGAAGATATGAGCTATCCGATCCTGGTATGCAATTCGCTTGTCATGTCACAGGCAATCGAGTCAAGTCTATCAGATGAGAAGAATTTTGAAGAACTTTGTTATTTGTCATCTTTATAAGATTACCTTTTTCGATTATCAATGAAGAGGACGTACATATCAAAGAGTATAAGCAGCAGAATACCCCGTGTGCTTCACACCAGTTTTCGTAGGCAGCAAGCAATACGTAGGTGGGATAATTGAAATAACCTTTGATTGGAGGTCAGAGATAGTAAGAAATGTGTAAATCTTATAGATTGGAATACGGCGGCCATTGTCTCTGTTATTGTCCGTAACGAGAATGGCCGACATATTTACGATTCAGATTGGAAATGATAGTGATATCTTATATCTTCACAAAATAATCGTTCTGACATTATTGGTATAAATTATCTCCCTTGAACTTTAACATTTACTTTATAATATTAGCTGACCTACTAGTAATTACATAATTATATTCATGACATCTCTACACGTCACTCAGATACACATACACCAGTAATTCTTAACCTTCTCGGTCTCTCGAGGTTAGTTCCTACGTTCCTAGTAACCCTTGCCCATCACTCGTTTCAACTTCGGAACTAGACATGCTAGATAACCTCGTATATTATACAGTAGTTGTCATATTGAATAAATTATAGTTCAACCAATCACAATTATTCTTCAGAATGTATCACCATCTTTAGCGGAAAAAAACAGCCAATAAAGATCAACCTTGAAACAAGAGTTGTCTTTTCCTGCCCAAATACCGGGAAAGATGGTCGTCTCTCATGACCGAGTCATTATATAGTCTCAAACAATGACGAGGTTGAGCCGAATGCCTTGTCCACCTGACGATCCGAAATTGCAATGAAAGCTCTGCAGTGAACACATACATTGATGTCGATATTTACAACAAAAAAAACCCATCAAATCAAGACATATTCTCGTCCACAAAACAATTGTACACTAGTGCAGAGGTTACTACAGTCACAAAGTCACAGCATTTTTCGTTTTAAACTTAAATTTTGGTCGTTGCAGACAGTGGACATTGGTGTTGCAAGATAATACAATACGTAACATGTTTTTTTCTTCAGACCTATAGATCAGTTTGTGTCCCCTGGAGAATGACCAAATGTCCTCAGTCTGGGACATGTCCCCAAGTTGAAAACCCAGGTCTTAGACCGAACAAAGTTTCCTTTAAATCAAATTTGTCTTATACGTATATGTATATACATTGGTATTGATTTGTCTGTATTCAAATGGAAATCTAAATGGGTTGAGGAAAAGGGTATTTTAAAACCCACCTCAATGTTCGAATCGGCAGAACCAAACAGTAATATTTTAAGTTGATTAAAAATACTATATAACCGAGTTAAGTAAGAAGCCATAATTAGGGATAAAATTAGTTCAGGGTTTTGAGGGGTAAGGATGAGTTCTGATCAGGGCAGTGGCGTGGTGGCCGGGGGGGGGGGGAACCAGGGGGCGCCGAAGTTGCAAGGGGGCGCCAAAAGCCCTTCGAAAAAAAGTCGGTCGGTAAGAAAAAATAATCATTTTCGAGCTAATTCTTTTAGTCCCAATAACACTCGGGCCCTCCCCCTTATTTTTGGCCGAATAATGTCAGAACCCTCTATAAAATTGCTGCTCCATTTTAAGCATGTTATATTTCAGAGTCCTCCCTCCCCCCCCCCCCACCTTTCTCTAAATTATGGATCCGCCCCCGTTATTGATATCCGCAATTGAACAATATTTACTATGAATTATTGCCCTCGTTCTTGAATTGTTTGTGGACCCGATAGAGAGTTGATTTCTTGTTGTATTTTGATGAAACTTGGTGTGAGTGTTTGTAATCACCCAAGGATAAAGCCTATTAAGTTGTGATAAATGTGATAAATGAAGGGAGTGAGCCGAAATGTTACATTTCACTGTCTATTCAAGGGAGACAACTATGAGGGTCTCTCATAGGTCCGCGCTCGCTACAAGCGTTCACTATGACAAGTGGTAAAATTGCTTTTGTACTTCAAAATTAGGTCTTTCCGGTCTTCCTACGGACTGAATTAATTATTTTGGCTCTTTGAATTTTCTTCTGGGGTCCAAAGCCTAATTTCAATTTTAGAACAATGTTGAATTAACCCGCGTTTATAAGGACAATAAAGACAAAGGTGTGAGTTTGTATTCACCCAAGGATTAAGCCGATTGAAAATAAGAGCAATTGAACAACATTTTCTATAAATTATTGCCCTCGTTCTTGAATTGTTTGTGGACCCGATAGAGAGTTGATTTCTTGATGGATTTTGATGAAACTTGGTGTGAGTGTTTGTAATCACCCAAGGATGAAGACTATTAATCCACTTGAAGAAACATGTTAACAAAACTCGTGTAATATAAACAAGTGGTTGCCTAACAATATACGCCCACTTACACTACATAAATTGTCAATATATCAAGGAATGTTACTATCTTAATATTTGTTGGATGGTGTTCAGATTTGAATTCATCCAATATCTTGTTAATATAAAGCATCTAATTTCATAACTAATAAAACTCCGTAAATATTTGTTGAATCGATCCAGAATTCAAACTTGTCCAAAATTTTATGGATATTATCCTACACACAAAAGTTTATTAAATTCCTACCACAATTGTGGTCTCTTTCATGTTCACATGTCATTTTTAACATATTTTAGGTGTAAAACTCCGTAAATATTTATTGAATCGATCCGGAATTCGAACTTGTCCAAGATCTAATGAATATAATCCTACATACAAAATTGTATTCAAATCCAACCAAAACTGTGGACTCTATCGCGTTCACAAGCCATTTTTTAACGTATTTTGGGTGTAAAACTCCATGAATTTTTGTCGCATGAAACCCAAATTCGAACTTGTCCGAGATCTTATGAATATAATCCTACATACAAAATTTTATTCAAATCCAACCAAAACTGTGGTCTCTATCGCGTTCACAAGCCATTTTTAACATATTTTGGGTGTAAAACTACGTGAATTTTAGTCAAATCAAACCCAAATTCGAACTTGTCCGAGATCTTATGAATATAATCCTACACACAAAATTTTATTCAAATCCAACCAAAACTATGAGGGCAGACAGACCGACGGACGGACCGACGGACAGGGGCGACGACAATATACGACCACATATTCATGTGGGCGTATAATAAAACTAGCCCATTTGAATTGTTAATAGTAAAGTGAAAACAAAGTACAAACGATCATAAATGAATATGTAGGCTACACTACTCGTTCGATCAATAAAATTTTAGTCTCAGAACCTGGAATTTTGTTAGCTCATCTAATGCGTATAGAAAGTAATGGAAGAATATCAATATATTAGTTAATATTTCATAATCAGCGTCTGTCTGGCGCTGAATATTACGCATCACTTAATTTAAAAACTATCAAGGGAGGTAATTCTGTTTCGAAAATCGTTATTTTACACATTACGGGAGATAACTTCGTCAAAATTTAGTAGTCGTAAAAAAATTAAACGATAATAATCCTTGAAACCCCAGCCCCAATGTTTTGGCAATTAAAGCACTTATTATAGCCTAATTATGGCCTGAGCAAATGAAACAAAATGTAACTAATTATAAAAAAACAAACATTTGTGAAAAAATTGTTAGCACCAAATAAACTATACATATGATGAAGTATCGGTTATATTGGACTATGCAATGTTCGTGCAGTTCTAGTACGTATTTACATATATTCAAAACACTCTTTTTCGCCTACAACACGAGACCCAAATCAAACACGATCATTTTGAATTGCTTATGAAATTCATGAGATGCTCATAAAAAAAATAATTGTTTAGCCAAAAACCAAAAGAATGTCTCAGAAATTAAAGTATACAGGATATCGAGATACCAACAGTATAATATTGGATGTTAAAAAATACTGTGGACTCTCTGAAAGGACTAACAACCTAACATAATAAACCATCTATAAGCGTGTGTAATGTTTCTAGTAACAGTAGTATACTATACCAAGTGTAAATATATCAACAAGCTTTTTGATATAAAAACACATTTATCTCATCCTCCCTTGATGTTAGCCACTAAGAACTTAATAAAAATATCTTAATGTAAATATTATCATATAACACAGGATAGTCACGCGACTGGAAATCGGGGCTATATCTTACACCTCGGGTTAAAAAAATTACACCTAATCACTTTAAACTCGCCATTCTAATCAGTAGTTTTCTTCTTTAAACTAAATCAATTAATAGTTCTTAGATAGACCTAGCTCAATTTGAAAACGATCAAGGGAGGTAATTCTGTTTCGAAAAAGGTTAATTTTACACATTACGGGAGATAACTCTGTCAAAATGTGTTTGTTGTTAAGAATTAAACGATAGTAATCCTTGAAAACTCAATGTTTTGGCAATTAAAGCATTTAATTGTAACCTTCATGAAATTATGTAGGCCTAATAATGGCCTGAGCAAATGAAACTAAACGTAACAAATTATTAAAAAAAAAAAAATGGTAGCACCCAAAAAAACATACTTATTTACATATATTCAAGACACAAATCACTATTTTTCAAAAGTGTACAACATGAAAATTGTGAATTGCTTATGAAATTCATGATATACGCTCATAAAAAATGTAATTGTTAAGCCAAAACCAATATAATGTCTCAGAAATGAAGAGTTATTATGTTAGAATCTCATAATTATGCTAATACATGATATCAAGACACCAACAGTATAATATTGGATGGTAAAAAATACTGTGGACTCTCTGAAAGGACTAACAACCTAACATAATAAACCTACGGTGGCCCATATACGACATTCCTTTTTTTTTAGTTTTCAGTTAAAAATTCACCCGGGTGAAAACTCAAAATAAAAACCAAAAACCCCAAATAAGTTTTAGGTTTTTATTTTTTAGGTTTTCAACCAGCCTTCAGAATTTTTTTTTAACTGAAAACTAAAAAAAAAAGGAATGTCGTATATGGGCCACCGTACCATAATAAACCATCTATAAGCGTGTGTAATGTTTCTTTTAACCGAAGTATACTAACCAAGTGTAAATATATCAACAAGCTTTTTGATATAAAAACACATTTATCTCATCTTCCCTTGATGTTAGCCGCTAAGAACTCAATAAAAATATCTTAATGTAAATATTATCATATAACACAGGATAGTCACGCGACTGGAAATCGGAGCTATATCTTACACCTCGGGTTAAAAAAATTACACCTAATCACTTTAAACTCGCCATTCTAATCAGTAGTTTTCTTCTTTAAACTAAATCAATTAATAGTTCTTAGATAGACCTAGCTCATTAAGAAAGACAGCCCAGTCATAGAGCCAAATACGACTGTACAACTCAAAATTGTTTTTGTTATTGAGATATTTTGCAACACTTATACTGATTTTAAAGAGCTTTTCCTTATTTTAATGCGTATCCAGAACACACAAATTTTCAGCATTCCAATTTTTCATCACACATCTGTGGTTCCAGCAATGTTTAATGACAAACTGCAAAATATGCTTGTATCGGATAATATCGTCGAGATCACACACACAAAAAAAAAAGATTACAAAAATCTCTACAATCTCTTTTATTTTTCTCAAATTCTTTTTTTGAAAATTTAAAGATTCCTAATTTTTATGTACTAAAAAAATGTACACTCTACAGTAGCTCAGCCTATATGATTTTTTTTTTCAGTGGAATTATTCCTGTTTTACTAATGCATTATTGATATTCATTCAGTTAAAAAAGACTAATTCCAAATTTCTTGAGTAATAGGATTTATTTTATTCCACAACTGAATAAATTATTTTTAATATTTTAACTACCTTATCAGAAGGAGCGGTTTTGGTTAAGTTAAGACTTTAATGTGTGAAAAGTAAAAACACAAATAAAACATTTGTATTTTGGTATGTGATGGATTTAAAGGTTTAAAAACACATCATACATTTGATGATGCCGCCAAGTATAATATTATCTTATATTCTAACCAAGATTAATTAAAAGAATGATTTGGTGAGCTCGATGTCCCGTTTAAGATTCTTTTCTTATTAAATAGATTTCAACAATGTATTGGCCTGTACGACTGTCTGCTGCAGAGCTAATATCCTGTATTGAAAGTTTAAGGCATCCATTTTGTTTAAATGTCCAAATAAAACCCCAAAAGTCCCATATCTACTGAATTTTCACCAATATCATATATCTACTGAATTTTCACCAACATTGATATGATATAACTACTGAATTTTCAGCAATATTAATATAATATATCTATTGAATTTTCACAAAAATCAACATGGTATAACTACTGAATTTCTACCTATATCCATATTATATATCTCCGTAATTTTCTACTGATATGTATAATATATCTACTGAATTTTCACCAATATCAATATTATATATCTACTGAATTTTCACCAATATCAATATAATATTTCTACTGAATTTTCACCAATATCAATATAATATTTCTACTGATTTTTCACCAATATCAATATAATATTTCTACTGATTTTCACCAATATTATATATATAATATTTCTACCGAATTTTCACCAATATTAAAATTATATCAACTGAATTTTCACCAATATTAATATAATATTTCTACTGATTTTTCACCAATATCAATATAATATTTCTACTGATTTTTCACCAATATCAAAATAATATTTCTACTGATTTTCACCAATATTATATATATAATATTTCTACCGAATTTTCATTAATAATCATTTTGTTTATCTGATGGAGGGATTGCTTCTACAAATAATTGTTTATTATGTTCCTGTTGAATTAATTCGCATTTTGAGAGATTTCGGAATGTTTTCTAAAATACGATTTTCGTGAATTGTTCGAGTGATGAAATAGTTGACTTGAAAATCTTCTTGATGTAAAATATTTTATATTATGCTGGTGCTGTTCTCTTCGATCTTGGTTTTTTTTTCAAGAATATATTTACATACATTGTGTGAAGGAACTAGAAATAATTGTGTCTTATTTTTAAGAAAAAGAAAACGAAACCTAGTATAAATCCTGCTTCTTAATTTAATTAATTTCACAAGGAACAACATTGTCCAACAGGCATCTATAGTCCAATTGTTTTTCACGGGGATATTTTCCTGGTTTCCATTAAGATTAAATGAAGAGCAAGTAATGAGATTAATAAATTGTTAAGAGAGAAAAGTTCTACTCGAGTGATATAAACCTATTACATATCTGTTGTAAGAGATATCAGGTGAAAAGCTGATATTAATTTTAGTTTTGCTCTGTTACGTTTACAGAGTGAAGATCTAGAGAGATTGAGTGTGATATTTGAACAATAAATGACTAGATCAAACCTTTCTTACGATAATCCGCTAACTATTAATCTGTAGCTTTGATCTAAAGACATTATTATAAGATATTGCCTAGATTACTCCACAATATCTTACAGAAAATATCATTCAAATCTAATTAACCATTTCATAATTTAACCAGCGCGAGCAAAGATTAACCAATCACAGACTGGTATTTGGCGTACTTCAGATAATCTGACCAATGAAAATCGAGAATGACGCGTGTTCGTACGCATCTGCATAATTTCACACGCGACAATTGCCATATATAATTAAAATCTCCGGACTTCTCATCTTCATTCCAAACTTGGATAAAATTCCTGGGTGTTATTTGCAAGAGCGTCTAAGAAGAAATTGAACGTTGCAAAAAAATTATAATTGATGAAATTTGAATGACTATTTTAGTTTTATGAATGTTATAAAGTATTGAATGTATCAGAAAATGAGTGCCATAATAGATTCACCGACAACCGGTAAGATAATTTCTTTTATAACGAAATATTTTTATTTTATTTTAATGCAACAATCCAAGCACTTGACAACAATTTCTAATAATTCAATGACATGATCATGATGAAAATATTCTAAGCAATTTTGTTTAGTTCCATAGAATCTAAAGAATTATGTGAAAGAATTGGAAATTATAATTATTCCAAATTTTGATTAAATTATTACTACTGTGTATATTCTTCTAAGATTAGAGAAATTAGATTTTCACGTAGTTTTTTATGCTCAAATGCCTCCAAAATTCGAACTTCAACCTCATCTTGATCAAAATTTAGGATTTAATTTTACTTTCAATTGTTTAATCGTTAGAGCGTCGTTTCCTTTCAGATGAGTTCTTTATTTCCTCGTTACAAGTAGCTTCAACTCATCTTCTAACATCCGACATCATTATGACGTTACCGCACGCACGTGCACTACTTGTGCACCGGCACGTGTACGATTAATTGCGCGCGTGTTTCAAACGACGTATTTAATTTAACGTTAAATACCGCAAAAATTGTAACAAAAAAATGGAATATGGTTATTGTCTACAAAAATTGTCATTTTCCATCAAAGATTAAAAGAATAAAAAGAGAATAGGACATGCGGTTAGTTAATGTTTCGTTCCATTGATTTGTTGGTTAACCATTTTTACAAATTACAAACTGTCTCTTCATGTCATTTAATTCAATAATAAAACTTACGTTTGTTGGGCGTTTTCGCATTAACAAGAGAAACATATTCGAGAAAGTAATTTAAAAACTGTTTTATATCTAAACTCAACGAGCGCTTGCCGAGAAATTTCAATCATTCAAAAAATATTCTCAAATCTCAATCTCAAATTACGAAGGCATTCTAAAATTAACCTTTATAACAGAGGCATTTCAAAAGATACATTACTTTGAATGGAACTTAACAAAGTATGAATAAGGCATTTTTTTCAAACAGAAAAAATATCCAACAAAAATTTAATGAATTTATAATCACGTGTATTCATTCAATTAACCGTAAAAGTAAATAGTTTAGTAGCAAATACCAGTGAAATACCAGTTACCTACTAAATTAATACTAATAATTAAACAATAATGAAATATTACACCTAAAGTCTTTTATCATACCGCCAGGTGATAACTTTTACATTTTACCTGTCATACAAACACTTTCTAATACTATGGTGTCTAACTAGAAACATATTGGTGTGATCCTATTGTCTTTAACAGCAAGTTGGGGGTGAAAGATGTCACTTAAATATTAGTACTACCAGTAGGCCTAATTAATTTATTGTTAATTCAATTGCGTATCGTTTTATTTGTATCCCTTTACGATCCTTCTTTTGTACAATACCGATTTCTTTATAGTTGGGGAGAAAGACAATGCTTTTTACCTCTGACGACCAAATGAAAGATTAACTAAAGATAACAAAATTAATCATGCGAAGATTATCTTCTACGAGTATAGATCTAGCCCACTTTAGGGACCTAAAATCTTTAATTCCCAAATCTCTACGGAGTTTCGTTAATATTTTGACACGTTATCTAAACGGTAAAAGAAACTATACAATACATTATTATTAGTGAAGTGTGACTCTTGTATAATCAGGTGCACATCGTGCTCTTTATTTTAATTTCAAAATTAAAAAATTATTTTCAAAACATCAAATGGTAAAAGGAAACACACTTAATTTATCTAAAAAAAAAATAATATTTAAATTTTTCTTTAATGTGCCCTAGCAAGAGAACATTTAATTATAGCCTATTAGGAAAATGTATTTCAGAATATACAGTTAAAGAAATTTTCGTAATTTCTAACTACGAATATTGAAATTAAAAAAGACTTTATCACAATATGGGTCCTGCAGTAGTGTTTTTTGAGTAAGAAAAAATAAAGCAGCTCAAAAATAAATACTGCCAAACAATCAAAAGTTAATCTGAAAATGAGCAATATTATTATCACGATTAATAAGATTATATTCAGATATTATATTTATTAAATCATATTATTATTTATCTGTATTACACTGTTTAAACCATGCAACACCTAATATTACATAGCTGTTATAGCATATTACCAATAAACATTCAAACGATTAATTCTCTTTTGATAATATAACATGATATTTATCATCCATGACAAGGGTAAGCATTTCCCGATACATCTGTTCTGCAATTCCTAACATGAAAATGTATTGCCATCTATTTGGAAATTAAAAATCTCGTAAACCATCATTGCATGGGATTTCCACATCGATTTCAGCTTTCAGGTACATCAATTGAAAAAGAGGTAACGGAAAATAGTAACTTTAGGCAATCTGAAAGTATATTTCTTACATACTTAATCATTTTAATCATAATATTGATAATTAAGATATCTATTCTGTAAACAATATAAACTGTAAAAAAATACAATGTAGGCCTATTCCAAAAAAAAAAACCTGAAACACTGGTCAATTAAAATGAGAAAAATTTAAAGGGAAAAAAATTCTACCTATTCTTAAAAATAGCTATTTATTTCAAATCATATTTATTACAATATTGGTTGCGATATAACACATGTTATCGACATTGATTAAAAGCGAAACGATTAAAATTATCTGGGGGTTTGAATGAACATTGTATGTAAATAGTTTTTGAAAGTCCCGCACTTTAAGTCCCATAATCCTAACAAATTTCCTACCCAAAGGGAAGTAATTAGTTCTAAAATTTCCTAATGAGTAGATCAGTATGTAAATTATGTACAAAATAGAAACATAATAGATTTTTTTGTAGTAAAACAAATCTTTTTTTTTTTAATTTGTTAATGATTCGTGGTGTCGACCATACAACTATTACACATGTTTTTGATAGGATTGCGCAATATCAAACATGTCTAGTCGTGCATATTGGACAATGAACCAAGAGCCTGCATGCTGCAGGTTGTGCACGTTAAAGATCACTCGACAGTTTGAAATGATCAAAAAGAGAATGTCGAAGTTTTATCATTGCACACTGCAACCAGGTCGTCAGAATTTTTCCTGATATAGTTTTAACCCTTTTTATCTTATTTCTTGTAGAAGTATACAGTAATAGTAAGAAGTTAGAAGCCCTATGTTTAGTATGTGGTGATAAAGCTTCAGGAAAACACTATGGGGTACAGAGCTGTGATGGCTGCCGTGGTTTCTTCAAGAGATCTATCAGAAGAAGTTTAGACTATGTTTGTAAAGAAAATGGTAACTGTACAGTCGATGTTGCAAGAAGAAATCAGTGTCAAGCCTGTAGATTTAGAAAATGTTTAGATGTTAAAATGAACAAAGATGGTAAGTAATGAACAAACGATTAAATTGAGAGAAAAAAATGCACATGTTGCGTTAAAACTGACTTTTCCTCTGACAAAACACTGTTTTCAGCATGAAATGAGCTTTTACATTGAGTTTGCTCATTATGCTCATTTTACTCTCCTTCAAGTCCGATGCTGGAACATTAGTGCCTAAACTTACAGCACTAACATGACTGACTCGGTATGCATACAAAAAGGGTTATTGGGGTGGTATGAATTCATCTGTAACATAACAAACGAAATGGGCGTTGGACACTAATCTTTTAATTTACTACAATTATCGTTATCATATCTTCCATTTATATTCACATTGTCGTAGTTGGCAACCATGAAGTTTATCGTACTTCAAAATGATTTTACAATTGTGACCTATTTCAATAAAAAAAACTAAGTTAAATTCTATTCAGATTATTGCACTAGTTGTCTGCAGTCTGCACTTATAGGCAGACGTTTTACATTCCACAATCTGATACAATTACAGGAAATACGGCGCATATTTCTCTATTTTGGTATCACGTCTGGCTCATTTCCACCTTTCCAAATATTGCTATGGTAGTTCCTGGGTATACCGATTGTACATGCGGAAAGAGCCTATTTTAAGGCTACGCTGTCTAACCATCTAATGTAGGATTTACTCCCCCATAACTAAAATTATATAATGTTATTATAGATTAAATTTCTAAAAAAAAATTCTTCTGAAGTGCGCCATGTTATTAGGTAGACTAGTTAACTATAAAATAAGCTTAACGCACATTGAAAAATAAATGTATTTATAGCTGATCGTTATTGCATTTTATATATGAATATGATGTCTAAAACGAAACATTTTATTTCTGAAATTCTACCTGGGACAATCTCTTAATAAAACATGGTATGAGGAATATGTGTAGAGAGAGAAAGTTCTAAATGGTTGTAAAAAAGACACGGAGTAATTGAGCTACGATTTGGAATTGAAGGAGATAAAACGTTAGGCTGTCAATGACCATGCAACAATTAAATCTAGGATTTTGTTCTTTAAGTAGATTCTTGTCAGTTGATTTAATTCAAGACGTTCTGAAGCCACACACGGCACCAATTAATAGAGAACTGGCCAGAACTGTGTATTATTGTTAGTGACACCTATTATACGACATGAAATCAATTATGATTTATCGTATTCTAACAGATTCTGTTGATATTTCCACTTGAGTTCAGAAATGAGCCGAAAGCCTTTTATCGCCAGTTGTTAGTTTTCCTAATTTCAGCTCAACAAAAGTCCCCGGTACTAACTTTTCAAGCGTATTTCTATTCATCGAGTGATATGTCGATTTGCTTAAGGGTGGATTTATTTGTGTAATTTGTCTCGTTAACGGTTTTACGTTATTCAAATATGCACTCAATTAAAGCCCGACTTATTTAGTCACGTATTAGACACGAAGAGTAGAGTTATAGGAAGAGATTGATACGCAACTTGAGCTCAGATTTCAACCACCATATGCTATTAAGTCAAAAGTTCCCAACCTGTAGCTGTATGATTAATGAGAAATCAGAGGTATCTGGTCGATACCTGTCCTTAATTAACTTGTCTTATAATCACAACCAATCTTCCTTCAGATAAACATTACACTTTTAACATTACATGCATAATTATATAGACAAGACAATCAAACAAAGGGAAGTCGTGCTAACTCAAGTTTTTTTTAGATAAAGGAACACCACAACTTTTATACTTAATTTAAATCGAGAAATCTTAATTGATAACCTAAATTTCTATTAATAGATTAATAGAATTGATAAGGAATAAAAGGCACACCTTACAGAACCTCAACTGTACGAATATTATTTTGTATACCTTCTAGAAAACTTTCATTATTTAACGATCTGATAGATCACGATTTTCAAAAGGGCCGACATACTTAGAGAAAGTTTTGATCAAAACTTCAACAATTTTACTCGAGAAATCAAAATTAATATCCATCGTCATGAACAATTGTAAAGAAGTTGAAGAACTCAAGTGTCTCGATGTAAAACAGCCAACTTCAACACCTGTACTGACGAAGGCACGTGTCGGTGTCTCAATTTCAATACAAACAAAATCGACAAGCGAGTAAAGCGCCTTAATTTGTACGCGTGTATTCCATTACCCGTTTGATGTTGAGATGGATTGAAATAAAGTGTAAAACAATAGATAGATGTATCATATAACATATTAACATTATCCACGTGTCCATATTTAACCATTCGGGATTATTGAAACCAAAATCACTTGATGTTCAATTGAATGAAAAGAAGTTGCTGAGTAAAATGATATGATATTGTTGAAGATATTTGTCTTCAGTTGTCAGAACTAAACGCATGTTCAAAATCACACCATTTCTTCTTTTCATGCACATGGATATTCTCAACAAAAGGGTATTGGAGCATCGTTTCGCGCCAATTTATTTCAAGGGAGATAATATTGTTATTAAGAAACACCCAAATAAATCTAAGTTTAACATAATCAGGCAATATTTTTGGACATATTTAATGTTGTATGTTAACGTTGTGATTTTTTTTTGTAGCTGTACAACATGAACGAGCTCCACGCTGTTATCAGTATAAAAGGGACAGTCCTGAAAGCATTCAATTGGATGAGAAGGGAATGTATACCCCATTATCAGAGTACATGGATAGATCTAGGTACGTCTGTTATTTTTATTGAAGGCATGTGTTGTGAAAAGGAACCCAATGTGATTTTAATGTGGATATTTCCTGTCCCATATTTCTGTAAACCGGGCTGTATATATTGCACTTTGTACAAACCTTTTCAGCCTTAAAACATACCCCCAAAACGGCCCATTAACATTTAAAAATCATCATCGTTTTATTACAGATTTGAAATGGCACAATTCCCTCAATACAGCCCACCTCTCGGTGTACCAAGTGAATATGGATATCCAACACCACATTTATTTCAACCAATTCATCTTCATATGGCAGCAAGTCAAGGACGAGGTCATCTCTACCCTACATCAATTCATCCATCAGTACCACACAGCTTTCTTCACGTGACACCACCACATAATACTAGTAGCATCAATACGAGTACGTCAAGTCAAGTCACTAGTAATGTTAGTAGCAGTTCTAATGAGAGTTTATCTTCTAGTGAAACTAGTGATCCTGATGTACGCCCACTCAGTGATACCAAAGATATGTCTGCAGACTCTTCGGCTGATTCCAGTACCAATAAAAACAGAACACCCAGTCCTCCACCAGTTAAAGTAGAAAACACTAAACGTAAGTAATCATTATGTTCTTGATGACTTCGTTATTTATCACCTAATTTGACTTATAAATCTTATGTGTCAGTGCTTCAAGAAAATGTTGTGTTTCATTTATACATCTTAATACTGAGACAAGTTCAACGTACAGAAAAACCCCGACATAGAAAACAGCCCTTGTATCAATTATTATGTTTTTTCTTTTCAGATTCTTCACCTAACAGTAATAACAAATTATCATCCAACTTGACTTCAACACCAATCATCTCATCATTTCATCAACCATTCCTTACCAAGATGACACCGACTCATCCAATTCCACCACCTTCTTTTTCATCTCCCTTTACTTCATCGACATCATTCCATCTACCTAGCTCAGTCCAGGAACATAACTCATACGTTAATGCATCGTCTGAGAACGTTTTCGAGACTGCTGCTCGTCTGCTGTTTATGTCTGTCAAATGGGCGCGAAATATACCATCATTCTTACAACTTCCGTTTAGAGATCAAGCTATATTATTAGAAGAATCGTGGAATGAATTATTCATACTCAGTGCATCACAATGGTCGTTGCCGTTAGATGCAGGTAAGAAAGGTTTCTATATATATTACAGTCGAAAGTTTTCGTTTCAAGGGAAGCTACTCTTTTTTGCATTAAAGGTATCTGAATTATCTGTATCATGTAAACTGTTAATATAACCTATAATGCATTTAAACAGAGCAATTGTGATCTGACAGTATATTTTGTAAATCTAACTTACTATTTCGTCATTGATAATGTTAACAACGATATCTAATCATTATGTCATCTAATGTTGATGCTCTTTCTTTCTACAGCAACTCTATTAATGGCAAGTGGAGTAACATCTGAAAACTCAACAACAGAGAAAAGTGTGTATATGTCTTCACAGATTAGAAGTTTCCAAGATATCATCAACCGATTTAACTCTTTACGTGTTGATGCTACAGAATACGCTTGTCTTAAAGCTTTAATACTCTTTAAGTCTGGTAAGAACTAATATACTATTTATTATAATCGATGAGAGAATTGCAGTATGTTGTTCATTATGGTATTGCATCATGTTTCTGAACATTGGTCGTTGTCCTTTGGCATCTACATTGTACATGATTATGATTTGAACGGATCACGACAATGAACAAAGTCTGCAACTTGTTTTTATAATTAATTGTATCACTCTAATTACTAGTACTTATTAGCACGTATATTGTGCACAGTACTTGCAAATGTTTCAATACCATTTTCCATTATTTTTTTTCAGAAACCAGAGGATTGAGAGATCCTTCTCAAACAGATACACTTCAAGATCAGGCCCAACTTATGATGCACGAATACATTCAATCTCATCACCCTGGTAACAGAGCAAGATTTGGTAAATTGTTACTGCTACTTCCAAGCCTGAGAGCAGTAAGCGCTCGTACCATTGAAGATATCTTTTTTCGTAGAACGATTGGAAGCATTCCCATAGAACGACTTTTATGTGACATGTTCAAATCAAGCTAAAACTGTTCGAGTTTCGAATAAAGATAGATAGTTAATCGCGAGGAAATCCGGAAATCTCATCTACCATTGTTATGGATGTGGCGTTTTCATTTAATGATGACTTCCGGTTTTTACCGGAAATGAATTCTACCTGCAATCATCTTAATGTCACCAGTTCAATAACATGTTGTTATATTTCGGAACTAGAACCTTTTTGTTATGGTGTACACACCTAGTTAGTTTGTATACCACTTATTGTTATGTTGTGACATTGTTAAGTTTTTATTATGGTGCTACGGATCGGGAAGTGCATGTATATAACTTTTGTTTCAGAGGCAATATCTTGACGTTTGAGACCAGACTGACATGTGGACTAAGTTGACCCCTTTTTACGAAACACGATGACCTAACACGATTAAATACTTGTTGAGTTAATAATAGAAGCTGTTAAATTCTTGGTGAAATAATATCTGTCCAAGAATGGATTATTGGCATATTTATACGTAAAATAGTTATTAATTGATATCATAAACATTCATTCACTACATTAGCGGTTATGGTCTTGTAATCTCTAAAATGCGAATCATCTTACAATGTCAACCTTGTTCTGTGTTATAGACTGTTTATGTTCACAAACCCGCTAAAGGAAATCTAAAAGATGGCTATTGCATTATGTGAAGATTTTAAAGCGTTTGACACTCCCAGTGAATGACTGCAAGCCCTTTTCTGAAAGGTACATATATCTTACTTTTGTATCAGCGGATGATTAAAATCCTTACACAAGTGTATACTTTTTTGTGTATAGCTTGCAAGTCTACATTCTAATGCATTTTGTATTCTAATACAGATGTCTTGTGTTGTATAGCAAACACCCCCCCCCCCCTCTTTTGCGCCCTTTCTTTGTCTCTTATCTTAATCTTCTTTCTAAATCTGACTTTGGTTATGAATTGTATATTAAAATTATTGTATAATTGGATGTAATTGTATATATTGGTGTTTGTATTATTTGTATAGTATTAAATGTAGTATCGTCTGATATTATTTTGTTAATAATGCCTGTGCCACCACCGAAAAGAAATCAATATTTTTAGTCAGAAAAGGCGGTGGCTTCGAACCTTTGGGGTAAAAAAGGTACTGAAGGAAGACGGTAAGATTGAACGTCCACATTTTCAGAACTTAAGATAAAAACTAAGTTTCTGTCCGATATGCCAGTAATAAGGTCAACCTATATCTCAACTCAATATCTACCCATCCTTTCTGAATTCCCGTTTAATTTCTGTAGCTCATTATTCAAGTAAAACATATGATGTCACTGATGACAAATACCATTGGCCTTGAATAATACATGTTATTGTTAATAGCTTTATTAATATAATATGATATTTTATTATTCAATGACAGTATATTATTTACAGTATACATATTGATATAAAATAAAACTCAGGAGCTGTCAGTGTTAAAATATTTAGTTTCTTCCTTTTTATTCCAGACTTGACAATGGCGTTTCACAGAGCGTTCCTCGTTTCCATAAGCTAAAAACAGTGTTTGGTTTACTGTAAATTGTTCACTCTTTAACCCTGTTTCTAATCTTCCTCGGTGAATTCTGATATGAGAATAATAATCTGGTGAAATCTCACTGAAATAAAAACACAGTTTTCTGTGTAGATATGTATCTAAAATATGTAATTAAAATAAAATGATGTATTAAGCAATAAAACTGTTGTTTCCCATAATCTTCACTTCCGGTACAATTTGTAAAACTCAAAGGCCCACAGAAACATATATCACCAAACAATGTGGTCTGCTAATCGCATAACAATGCTTTTATTGCAACACTCATGTCTGCTGAAAACTAGACTATGCGGGACAGTAAGTTTGTCAAAGACAGATTCACCAGAATGCTTCACCAATAATGTATTGACAAGAACAGATTAAATTGAACGTTAGGTCGGTTTAAAAACTAAAATGTAGGCCTTCCTTTTATAGGAGGACTGGAGTTCCTGTTCGAAACTTCAAATATATTATGCATTTCTTGAATAAAAAACAATTTGAGTTTTAGTCAAAATTAATTTATCATTTCCTACAGTTGCCAGTAGGTGTATGTTACCTTGTTTAACGAGCCTTGTTAGTCTATGTAGCAGATATAAGTCAGTCATTAATTAAATAAGTCAGATAAAACTCGTCACGTACAGAACAGAGGTCATATGAATGAACTGAACTGAACTCGTTCGTTCTAGAATTCGACATAACATCAAGTCTCTCTTATATCTATACCAACAATTTGACAAGGGCGTACTCAAATAAACCTTACCTTGCTAGATTACTATGAAATGTAAAATTATGCCAGTCCGTTATACCCTGTGAAGAAGAACATAACACTAAATTCATCCAGTTACCCCCAATTTCCTGTTCAGCTGAGACATAAGCCATCAGATACTTTTGATTTTGAAATTCCTCCACAAAAACCTGATCTGCTTGCCACAGTTTCTCAAAAACTTCTTTAGTCAAGACTTCTCGTGGTTTACTGAAGCCAAAGAATCCTACGAAGGTTAGTTCCTCTGGATTCATGGTTGATTCATCAACATCACTACCTTCAGTTGTTGATTCTTGCAACAGTTGGAGAGTTTCATCTCTTCCCTTTGGTAATACAAGACGAATTTTTCTTCCAGTTGATAATTCCTTTGACATTCCAAATTGTAATTCTGCTGGCCAGTTGGAATCTTTCTTTAATTCAAGTAAAGTGGTGTATAGAAAGTTTTTAACTTCTGATAAGCGTTTGAAATCAGCTTCAAAAGGTAGTAGGCTGGGGTTGGAGCTAGTCATGATGTCTCCTACTATTTTTGTCAGTATGAATTAATAGTCGATTGTCCTAGTTAAATATCCTATCATTTTATAAAACTTAAAGTGAATGTATGTAATTTTTCCTAAGAAGAATGTTGAAATGTTACTTGGCAACTACTAAGAAAGGTGACATCACTAAATTTACACTGTCCCATTGCGTGTCTCCGAGGAAAGGATATTTGAGTTATTGCCACATGATGGAGTTTAGGTCTATTTAATTGTTTTAAGTGTTTAACTGCGTGTCGTTTTTTTTTTGTGTAGTTTGGTTTAATTATTATTATCTGCTCTGGTAGCTTTGAAGTATCTATCCTCAATCAACGACCTTTTGCTCGACTAATTGGCGAAGGTGCAAAAGTAAAATCTGAGATTAAGGGTCATATGCACCGCTCTACCTTTGACTAAAGTATATAACTTTATTTGGTATGCACGGCCTCTTAAATAGCCTAACTTTATATTGTTTTGGTTATGAACCAAAAGTATGGTGGACCGGTGGTGCAATTGTACCTTTCTCTTGGTTTGTATCTAGGCCGTTTGCAGAGAGCAAAGCTAAATTGGACAATCTAGACCAACAATCTTAATTACTCGATCCACACCAGTTAAAATATAGCAAGAAAGTATTCAGATGTCACCAACATATCTGTAATAACATAGGCTACAGTAAAATGTATACCATGTGCCCTTTATCGTAGGTATCTGGGGTTCACTAGTGTCAGGAGTCGCGGAGCGGGGGGGGGGGGGGGGGGGAGGGTATTTTTTTTTTCTTTTTCCATCAAAATATTTTTGTCATTTTTATAATTATTTTGTTTTTTTATAATTTCCGAAATCTGAAAATCGAGTGGCCGAAATCTGAGGAGTTTTTGTGGTGGGGGTGAGGGTGAGAGGTGGATTTTGAAAATTTTCATACCATCTAAATTCTAAATGAATTCCAAGAAACAAAGTGAAAATTTCAAATTATCAACATTCACAAATAGATTGCATGTAGTCGTAACATCAAGGTAAAAGCAATGGTAAACAAGTCATGAGTCAAACGTCCAATCAAGGAAAAAACGACAAATATTATATCCATCCAACCATAGCCCAACATTTTACAATTCCAACATTTTAGTTAAAGAAAATAATTTAAAAAGAAACCATCCTTCCTTTCGTACACAATACAGCGATTGTTCACTGTTCATTAACCTGGGTTTAATCCCGGCAGCTAAATTCCAGCCTCAGAAAGATATTTTGACTGTGACTGTATATTTGTTCCTCATAATAAATATCCCTAATGGAACAAACATTATTTTAATAAATGATCTCAGGAACTCTTGTCATATAATATCAGGGTTAGGTTAGGTGTAATATATTAAAAGTTCCAAATGAAACAATTATTGTTACATAACAAATGTCCTTTGGAACAGTTATTATAGAGGAACTTATATATCGTCACAGCCTAGCCATATTTTTCCAAATAGCTATCAGAGGCTGGAATAGAGTCAGCAAGTTTCGGACTAGGAGGCAAGTCTGTGGCCCTGACACAGAAACCCAAAGCCACGTAGAACATAGGAACACCTTTCATTAACATTCACACCGGGAATAAACACATTTCATGAATATTAAGAGAATTCTTTATTAATCTCATATCAAATCAGAAGCATAACCAGATGCTTCATTAAGTAGTTTGATTAATTCATTAACTTTTTAATCAAGCAAATACTATAAAAACTCTGTGAAAAACAGGCTAGATATGCCAGCTCTTTGTAGAGCTTAAACCTGTACGAAGGTAAGTAATTCCTCTTATAGTACTAGTGTTTTAAATACTTGCATCGAACCGCTATTGAATGTTCATCTTTGAAAGATTTTATATGCTTATGTCAATATCATTAACGTTTTGTAGAAAAACTAACATAAAAACCTTTTCGTTTACACATTATGTTAGCTAACTGCAAACAGTACTGTTTCGGCCTTCTGGGCCTCATCAGTGCAGTGCTGATACTGGAGTTGAGGTTTGGCTATATAGCCACCTCAGATGATCCCACATATGTGATACCATCGTACCATGCCAGAGTGCTCAAACTAGCAAGCTAGTGGGCTACGCATAACGCTAACGACAATGGTACACTCCAGATAGAGTGCTCAACAAGGTATGAACCAAAGAGCTTATCTAAAACAGTACTGTTTCGGCCTTCTGGGCCTCATCAGTGCAGTGCTGATACTGGAGTTGAGGTTTGGCTATATAGCCACCTCAGATGATCCCACATATTATGTGATACCATCGTACCATGCCAGAATGCTCAAACTAGCAAGCTAGTGGACTACGCATAACGCTATCGACAATGGTACACTCCAGATAGAGTGCTCAACAAGGTATGAACCAAGGAGCTTATCTAACGGCTAACTATGTATATAAAATCTGTATGCATATAAAGCTAAAGCTATACTATCCATTGTGATTGTATAGTCTGTATAGAGTTGTAGCCTATTGCCTTATGATGATGTTCTTTTTTACCATATTACTAGTTCATTATGAAAAATGTCCTTTTTTGAAATTAATACATCAAGGAAGAACAATATTTCAGTGCAACCAATCTGGCGTCGCTAATATCAACATGTTTTCATACTTAAGCATATAAAGTTAGCTTTCTGTCTCTCACAGAACTCGGTTCAATTTTAGCTACCCGAGTTCTCCATTGGAAAATCACGATTTCCTAGCCAAATTGCTAATGCTAAGTATCACTTCGGAAGTCGTATTTTCCATATTTCCAGTGAAAAAAAGTAATCTTTGGTGGAAAATGTGTGAAATTTACGTTCTTGTTGTCTTGCATAAAACATAGTAAAATCATATTTTTCCATATTATTTATCGGATCATGTCGAAAGAGTATAAGGCTATTTACATCAAGGCTCAAATCGATCTTCGAAAATGCTGAACATTAACCTTTAAAGCCAAGTCTGATTTATTTGGTATTATACTCTCACTATGTCATGCAATTTTTACGTTTTAGACAAGTAAGAAAGTAGGTAAAATCCATCCAATCTTATTTCAAATTCTATCATATCTAATTTCAGACCAGATCATTGTACAATATGGCTTATACCAGTCTCTTCAACATCAGCGTGTTACTGATATGGGTAGTCGTGCACTCAACGCATGCTAACTCATGTTTGAAGTCGTTCCCATCTGGTACACCTGTCCCGGATGATGAACTCATGAACGCCTTGTACTTGGCAGACCCTAATGATGAAACCGGTTTTCTGAGAATTTACTACTACACTAATAACGTGGAGGTTTCAATGGAAGATAATTCTTTGGGCTACGACTCCTGGTTAGCAAGAGAACACGATGCTCAGAAAGAAATGATAAACTTATGGAACTACATCATCAATATGGCTGTGTCTGACGTACCTGAGGTGTACGCTCATTACAGAGTTATATATGACGGAGGCAGCAAACCTAGAGGGATCGTCAACTGGGACACTATCGCAAATTTATTCGCAAATGCTTGCTATGACTGGAATACTGTAAGTGATGTGTGGCCATATAGCTGTTTGGATTCCGCTTTCTTCTGTAATATGCAATACGCTCTTGATAGTTTGAAACAGCTTGTTGTGGAGACCAATTGGGAATACACTAATGGCCAGTTCATACAAGAAGTATCGCTCAAATCCATAGGACCAGTAAGGAGAACGTCATATCTTGGTGTGGATTCAGCCGAACGATCAATGGTAATTAACAACTTGTTTAGCCAAGATGTACTGAAGTTTATTCCCGAATCTGTTCAGGACAACGTTTTCTACCAGTCCCCACTCATGTGGGATTCTATTTCAAAGTTACTGGAAGGAAAATCTACTTTCGACGGATGGATAGGGAATTGGTTATTGGTTGGATTTCAAGGAGTTGAGGATGAGGTTATGAGACAATGTTCACAGATGTCTGGGCAACCAGTTGCTATAAAATACTACTGCAAAGCTAAAAGCTTCACCGAATTAATCCGAACCTGTGCTAGTCTGTCGGACGTCAGTCCATGCTTGTACGACGTCTCTATTCAAGAACTATTTATAAGAGAGCAATTTGATACTAGTAGCAGAATGAACCTTATCAATTCTATCATTGCTACAACTCAAACTGTCTTGACGAATTTCAAAAATGAAGTTGTAGCAAACAATCGCGATGGTCTCAACTCGCTATACAACCAATACAATCCCTATGTAACTGTAAACGACTCAATGTGTCATATAGATTGGCCCAATACATTCGACTGTACTGATAACGCAGGATGTGACTCATACGATAATTCGCACAAATTTGACTGTAATGGCGGATATACGTGTAGAATAAATATGATGTACAGATTTGACTGTCTGCTGAAATTTGTTCTGAAACAGACAAAACAGCTTGTGGACGCTTTAGCAAGTAGTGGAAACTGGGCGAGTTCTGATGGTATCAAGGCTAAGAATGACCTAATGTTGTGGTTATCATATTTACCAATGGCTCGCTACACAAGTTTAGCTGGCGAAGACATCAACAGTGTCATTTTAACTACACAAAACACAGTAAACGATTTCCTTACCAAGTACGACACTCAGAAACTCAAGACCTTCGTCACGAATTTGCCACCCATGAGCTTTGTTCCTCAATGGGCAAAGGATGCCGCCTGTCAACAGACAACCATACCTACCGAGTACATCATATTCTGCAACCTGGATCCTCTGTTAAATAGCGTTTTTCTTTTCATCCAGACGTTTGAACATAGTCAGAAATCGACGACAAAGGTTCTTAATCCAACATCAGACTATCGTACTCTTCTAGGCCAGATTCAACTACAAAGGGGAAATGATCTCATCACCTTACAAACACAAGAAATCTCCAATCAGTTCAGTAATGAAGTGCAGCAAAACTTTGAAGAGTTGTCCAGTTATTTTTCATCTCTTGCAGACTACGATAAAACGAAGGCTGATGCAGATATTGGTTACATCGATGGTCAACTGACGGTATTTAAGAACAGAATTTCGTCCGTTTCTACTTCTGTTGAAAAAAAATTCGATAAAATCTTTAAACTCGCCATAGGAACCAGTACAGCCGAGCTTCTTTCGAAAACCGTTGAATTAGGTGTAGCTATAGCTACTCTTAGTAATCCGCTGGGTACGATTTTGGGTGAATCAAGCCTTCTTGAAGTCATGGACAGACTCAGTAGTTTAGCTCAAGCAGGGGTGACGGCAGTGGTAATTGATCGACTCGGCAGAGAAGACTTTAAAGATCTAATGAACCAAGCACGTGATCTCGGAAACAATTTAAAAGATAATGAAGGTCAGTTAAAGGACGCTAAAAATCTTATTGATTTAATGAAAGATGGGAAAGACGCTGTAGGATTAGCAAACGATTTTCTCGGAAAATATAACGGATACACACCTAAAGTCTTATTAGCTGATATAACATCATTTGGGGCAAAATGGGAGACGGTAACTGAACAACTTTGCGAAGCTGCCTTTTCGTCAGAATCAGCGACAGCCGCTCTCGTAGAAATTGGATTAGCCAGTACAGGTGACTGTGTAAATGTCGGAAATGAAATTGAAGAATTGATAACTTTCTACGAAGAGCTTTACGATTACCAATTTGATTTCATGGACTCTATGTCCGACGCTGCTCGAGCCTATCTCGCCTACAATAAAGCCATTGATCTTAAATCTGCATACACCAGCAAAAGCAGCGTGAATCAAGCTTTTATGAAACAAACCGCTGTTAATGCATTCATGGTATCAACACTCAACATTTGGGAATTAGTTACTGAATACTGTGATGCTCTAACATACACCAGAGGCGGAGAGGTTCCTGATAAATGTGAAGTAGCTTTGAGGACTCCATCCCACATGGCGGTGGCACAAGTCATGGGCTTCAAACCAGATCCAATCTGTCACGGTAACAATGAAGCAACCAGCTACCGAAATATTCCCACGGCGCCAACAGATGATAATGATCAAGCTTACATAGATCTTAACGCCCTTTATGCTGGAGAAACTGTTACATTCAAGATACCAAACTTCCAGTGGTTGAGAGACAATGGTTGGTTTAGCCGAGATTATCCCGAGCAGGCAATATACATTTCACGCTTTGAGATATTCCTTCCGCCAATGTCAGGTCTAGAAACGCACACTATAGAAGTTGAAGTTCAACCTGGAATGGCTAACTACTTGAAACCTGGTGGAAATAAGTATCTTCTTCCGGTCTCTGGTTACACAACCGAATACACCGAGAATAGTGTTAACTGCTATGTTCAGAGAACTGATAATCCTTATGCTTTGTGCAACGATGATGATTTGGTTAAAATGTGCATCATATCTAATGGTAATGTGAATAGAACCATACAGCCGTCAATATATAATGAATGGAAGATAAGGGCCCTGTCTTTACCAGCTAACCAAGTCGCCCCTCAACCAGTAACCAACTTTAAAATCCAGGCTGGAATCACTATGTGTAAGGTTAATTTGTCTCCATCTGCTCAAAAAAGAGAAACACCAACCATAAATCGTGTCTTGAAGGGAACAGTACGAAATAGGACACGTCGAGCTGAACACCACTGCTGTGCTTCGAACCAATACTGGTCTGGCTCGCAATGTTCTACTTGTCCCGCGGGTTCTAGTCAACAATTACTTGGCGTTTATTGTCAGTAGATACATTAACATAGATTCTTGTTAAAGAAATATTCTTCATAATGTAATACTGATATGTACACATTATTAAAATTATTCTGCATTGCATTTATTTTATTCATATCTCAAGCTCCGTGTGCTACTGGTTGTGCATGTTAAAGATCCCTCGATATAGAAATAGAAATTAAGAGTTGGCTAATGCTGTCCTGGAAAACTTTCCCTCATTGCACGCATAAGCCCAATTGGTGTAGAAAGTGGACGTTAAACTCAATGTCATTTTAATTATTCATAATTTTAATGAACGTTAAGGTCTACAACCAATATGTAGAAGTCCATTACAATACTGTCAGCATCGAAACAAGTGCATGGTCACATGTTCCAGTGGCGTTTAATGAATAGTGTGGATAATCCGAATAGAAAGGATAGAGGGGGGAGGGGGTTTGGTGTTGTCAAGGGGTTTGACATTAAATAAGTACCCTTCTTGAATTTCTTCAGAGCTGTAGGCCAGCTTACCCCTGGACAATATTTGCTCCAAGACAATAACCCCATGCCAATTGCACACCCCCCCCCCCCCCCCCCCACCAAGACAATAACCCCATTCCAACGCTAACTCTACCAATTTCTCCTTCAGTCGCAACGGATTCAATAAATTAACATACTATTCGAGATAGTCATCATGATAGCTGTAATACAACTCTTCTGGCATTTAATCCGAGGAACTGCTCGTTGTATGCCAACTTGTCTGTCAGTTCAGTTTTCACACCAATTGTTTTTATAATCATTTTTACCAATCAAATCATAACGAGGATTTACACTGATCAATAACTTTATATTAGACTGTTCATTTAAATATGCTCTGTGACCTCATTATTATTATACAATATTGGATATTACAACACGCTGGGTGAAGCTTGTGAAAATATCCTTTAAGCAACGGACTACAACATAATCGTATCTAACGGTTGCTCCCAAAACACGAGATAATCGCCTGTTCATTGGTATCCTTCTTGACAGAGAGTTGAAATAAAAAAAAATGGAACAAGATCTGTTCCAAAAGGAATAAAAAACGATACCAGGCAATGTAGAATATGAAGGAGGCCTAAAAAAAAAGAAGTGAATTGTGCATCTAACGAAGCAAAATTTACCTTCTTACTATCTTTAATATCAGAGAAAATGAAGCATGTGGAATCTAACCGAAAATAAAATGATGAATAATCTGCCATGTTGAGTAAAAATGAGTTATGCTTGAGGTTGGAATCGTCTTAGATGTGTTTTATCTCCATAATTTATGTATTAAATCTATGTGTCTCCAATAACCTAAAAACTATCAAATTAACAACGGTGCAACTTTCAACCAATCAGATGTTTTACTCATAGAAAATGTAGACTTTGGTTATGGCTCTGTTACATGGCAAAACTTCGTTTGTCTAATATATTTATTATTAATTATGTCAAAACCCACGCATAGGTTTAATAAACTAACCTGAATTAATCATTCTGTTATAATTATTAATTGAAATAGGGTGTAACAACCATCTGTGTTTAACCTTCGCGGTTAACTCATAATTGGCAATGAATATACAGTATGTTAAAACCGCTAAGCAATAATGAAAACTCCTACTTCGGGCTCCTGGTCTCCATCCGTCATTCGCTTCGCTCGCAATGTCAATATATTCTGTTGGTTCGTCTTTACCGTTGTACTTCCAGTTTCGAAAACCTGGCTACGCCACTGACTGACACTGGTAACTATTATTTAAAGATAAATCCAGAGTAATAATGCTCCGGACTTCACCCATTTTTCTAGGCGACCCAAACCTAAGTATTGTTAATGTTCAACGACCCTGATCTATGCCAATTCTGGATCAAGAACACTATCAAGTGTGAAAACATTATTTATTACTAAAAACAGTTATGTAACATCAACATTTTGATATCGTCTTAAACATAGGTACAACACAATACAGCTCTTACTGCACTATACTATAGGATCCCACACACTCGTTCGCGACCAATGCGACCCTAGACAGGCCATGCGACCCGTGAGGTTGTGTTACGACCTAATTGTTGATCCATTCCCAGGATTTGAATATCTTGGCAAGGTCAGTCTATAGTAAATGAAATCTGCGCTGAACATTTGATAGATCATCTTTACCTAGATATCCACCACACATTACTCTTCTACCAGTAAATCCTGAACGACCATGTAATAAACGCCAGTTGTCAAAAAATAATACCATACCAGGTTGAAGTTTAAACCATAGTTCATTAGAAGAACAGATAATTTTGGACTCAAGTCTGTTATAAGCGGTATAGAATTGATTTATTTTCTCTGGTGGTATAGTTATCAATGGCGCCATATCATATCTGTTAAACCTGAAATATATTTTAAAACAAATTTATCTCGGCTTCCATTAGTGGTCTATGCTTTCAGGTAACTCAACTTCCCGCAAGTACCTAACTCTTCTAGACACCTGATGCCACTTTTCATTTTGAAAAATTTACTCATTGATTAATAATGAAAAATTCACCAGCTGCAACCAATGTATTGTCAATGCGTTTAGATGGATTTCAGACCGTTCATGCTTGGGTTTTATTGCAAGATTCCACAATCCTCACACACTAAGACTCCTGCCACAAATACTACGGATCAATCTTGCTTCTCTCGCCTGTTTTTGAATGTATTTTAGTTATTACCTGATATTAGTTAGTTTTTTAGTCAAAAGAGATACTGAAAGAACTGTTTCAGTACTATAATAATGGTCTTTAAGCTTTGTATCTATATATTCATGTGGTACAATTGTCTCTGTTAGAAGATTAAAGTCATCAGGTGACTCATCTAAAACTTGGTAAGCAGCATTATGACCATCAACTAATAACGTACTACCACCTTCACCGGTATGTTCTAAACAATGTAGAAACTGAACCCTGAAATTTAGAGATACTGATCAACTGTCTTCTAGCTGCTCATTGATGTACTAGACAATACATTTTTTAAAGATGTAACTTAAATATAATAAAATGAATGGAAACTCCTAAGTAGTGTACAACGAGTAACATTTTGGACATTTTCGTGAAGAACAGTTTATTGTAAATTTGTATTATACAGTTTATGCCATTTTTCTTTCGTATATGCGCTCTGTCTGACGTGTATTTCAAAGATATATCAGATTCTCTCATATGCTCATCTATTACTTGCAAGGTTGACCAAAGCTCCCTCAATAAATCAATTAACCTACCCAACTGGGTTAGTAAAGTAAGAAGTATCAGTATGAGCACCAATACCAACATTGGAGTACGCTGTATCGGCCCTTTCACCATCCGAAGTAAAACTCCACAGTTTACCAAAAACTGTATCTAATACAAAACATATTCTCTCTGCTACCTTTTTAGTATCTTGTGCTGTCAGTGGTACCTTTCAAAAATGGTAAAGTTAACCGATATCAGTTGAATATCGACAGCATTCTGATTGACGCAAGAGAGACGCAATGGCTCAATTATCACATTGAACCATGCATCTTCATTCATGGGCACCCCCGGAAAATATTCAAAATTGGAAAAATAAAAGGGGAGTATAACCCCGGACTCCACTAGAAAGAGATCCCATCCCAATTAAGTCCCGGGACTCCATTCATCTAGTAAGTTGTACTACTGAGCGATAATGCGATGGTTGACTTTCATTCTGAAAATAGCAATCAAATATGCCATTTCAAATTCAGTCCATATTTTAATTGAATTATCTAACCCCATCAACAACTGTAAAACCATATGTTAACAGATTCTCTAAAGATGATTTTAAACCACTGTCAGTATTCATATGATCATTGTACTTCACTATGGGAAACACGTTCTTCATCTTATCTGCGTTCCAATAGTTCGGTGTAACAATTTCTTTTCTTCTGAACGGGTAACTGTTGTTCATCAACCATTCTCGGCTGTATTGAGTCTCATGTCCGTCTTTCCCTGCAGAAAAAAAAAATCTACTGCATGTAATTTCTATTTTCCAAAACAAATCTTCTAACAAGCCATGGTTTAATGATACATAAGCTAAGAACGGAAGTTCAGGATAAAGGTGGTTAAACATTTTAAAGTGAGGACGAAATATAGAAACAACATACAAACAATTTTAAGATGATCATCTAGTGTCACATTAACTGGTTTCCATTGGTCAGCATCACCAAAGAGGTTGATAACACCGTTCTTTTGATGGGTGGACGAATTGTAACATTTTGAGCACCGACAATGATCTCGTAACCATGAAAATGCAAATGTTTTGGTTTCATTATCCAGATTGAGTTTTAGATAATCCTTCTCTGTTGATAATTCACCATTTAAAGTTCCATATTTCCTTAATTTATTCACTGGCAAATTCAAACAAGTGTCACTGCACGGAATTGGATGTATCGGTTGCAATTTCCTGAGAATTTTATTTGAAAAGTGAACATTTGACAATTTTCTAATTTTCGACACACGACTTCTAAACTGTATTTGTTTGAATATAAAACAATATTGTTTCAATAACATTTTATGTGCCACTGCACCGATTTACTACTACACAAACACTAACACAACACCTGAAACGAAAATGAAAACACAATAACTTGGCTTTAGTTACAACTCCTTTGAGTAATGTGTACAGTTGCATGTACATGTATATCATATCCAAAAATCAAAACAAAACATTTGGTAGTTACAAATTTGTCTGAGTTGCAATGATATTATTTTGCAGCGATACACCAGTTAGTTGGTGGACATTGAATCCAATGGCCAATAGATTTTAAATAATGAATTGTTAAATAACATTATAAAATATGTGAAAGATATGGGATTAAGTGCATAATATTATACTGCAAAAAATATTAATGTGATTAAGGTCACATGTCTTTCAATCTATTCCGTAGCTTTTCAGAATTATCATTCAGCTTACTGCTCTATCCCTTTAAAGAGCTATAATTGTTTTATCACTAGGTACGGCCTAATGTATGTCCGGTCCGGGATCATCAACACTACAGAAAATAGTAAAAACGCACCGAGTCCGCTTCGTGTAGTAACTCGCACTCCGTGTATAATATTGGTTTCTTCTTTTTTTATTCTGTATGAATAATTCTGGAATGGACACCTGCCGGGTACCGTACCTCGTCTTTTTGCGTCTTAAAGGAAGATAAAAGTAAATTATTTCAAGCAGTAAACTATAAATAATTGAGAAACAATATTACTTTAAAACACTGTATTAACAGCTGAATTAGTTGTCATGTATACACCAATGGGTCAGTGGGAACTCGGCATATAGTATTATCACAATTCAAGGTTAACTGTTGAAATATTTAATCATATTTCATCACAAACGATTTTATTCACGATTGTGGTTCAAACATTTCACTTATCTTATCTCTTTGAGGCAGATAGATGACTATAATGTTTTTTATACACATGATTAAACTAAAAATTAAGTTAAGATAGTAATGTTTGGCCTCATGTGATAATACAGCCCTGTTCAGGGGCATAACTTTAACACATATGTCTTCCCTTCAACACAGGGGCAGAAGAGAGACAGTTCTACTAGAATTATCAACATAGTATAATAGTACAATTCCTGAAAGTTAGAAAACAGAAAACAGTCATTCCTCTACCAAAACCGCAAAAGGACAGCTCATACAGGCCTATATCTTTTTGATCTGGAGACGATGGTTAACAATAGACTTAGATACCACTGTGACCTAAATGGTCTCATCGATCCCAACCAAAGCGTCGAAGAGAAGCTGTCATGGATGGATCAAATTGCTCGACTGCATCATGACATCGCTCCCCAACTCGCAAGGAAGAATTACTTCAGTGCAGTATTTTTGGATTTAGTATGGACGATGGTTACTTTTTAAACTTATAACTTGTCATTAGGGGTCGCATGTTCCGGTGTATCCAAGACCAAGACTGGATCGACAGATACAAGTGAACGTCGCTAATTCTATCAGTGAGAAACAATCAATGGAGAATGGTAAGGCTCTGTTATAAGCCCCTTGTCAGCATCTAGCACAGGACTATGTGCGGTATAAGTGCCACACGGTGAGCAGACGATATTTCTATATGGACATGTCCCTCAGCACTGTGAAATTTAGCATGCAAGCGGCCCTGAACCAAGTTGCCAAATGGGCAAACGACTATCAAATATTCCTTTTTGGAAGGTTGCCAATCCGACAGTCAACATCCAGCTGATCCAGAGTACCAACAAGAATGAGAATCCATTAGGAGCAAGAGCTCACGCTCTTGATTTCTGCGCTTCACCGCTCCGACCTGCTTTGCCTGTAGTGTGATTAAGCTCTTACGGTTTGTATATCCCATTACATTTTACACTAGTGAAAGAATCCCTCCTCACTGTTCAATGTACACAGCAGAACTTCTCGCCATCAAGGATGCAGTAGCTTGGCTATGCTTGCATCACACGGCGCATGCCGTAATTTTATCCGATTCACTAAGCAGACTTCAATCAGCTCTTCTAATTTCAGGTCTGAAGTCGTAGCCGAAATTCGCAGAATGATACACGACTACCAAACTAACACGACAACCAGCAGACCGTTGTTCCTAGAAAAGTCTGAGTCTGGAGAATATTCCTATTCGGGGTTCTGCAGTATCATGTCGTCCATGGTCAATCAGAAATCGCTAGATACCGATACTCAACCAAGCCAAACCATCCATCCATAGACATCTGCAAACTGGTAAAAAGACTCTGCACCAACACCGCATTTCGAGACCACAAGTTCCATTAAATGGCGATGTGGTCACCAGGTCGCATCTCCTCGTTGAATGTTCTGAACTGAAACGCGCTCGTAAGCAACTGACCGAGTACTTGGAAACCAATGGTATACCAACCACCATACATAATATTTTGGCTCCATTTAAGTCTATGGGTTAAGTAATCCTGCTAACGTAATTTCAAAGTCAAAATCAATGGGGTCGTTTATAAGAGTCTAAGAGACCTAGTCTAGAAAATTTTGAGAATTAGTCGTAAAAATCGGGTGATCAACGTGAGTGACACTGATTGGTGATAATTGGTCTAATCAGGCGGCACATTCTAAACCTTAGAGTCACGGTTTGTTCGGAATTACTCGTATCCTACTCTCAAAAAATCAACAAATCGAGATTTTGAAGGTCTCTTCGTGATGGAATTTCTTGCCTTCTCCCCAAAAATATAGAAGTTAAAGACCCATAGGCTACAATTTATGAGAAAAAATGTTGTACTAGGCTTCCCAAATGTGCGAAAGTCAACATTTGCACCATTTATCTCGAAAAGTCACTATTGTCTCAATCAACAAGGATACAGCTTGGGCTGTAAGTAGTATAGTCGTTCATATCCAGACGGTAAATCTCAGATAACGCCCATCTTTCACTTTCGAAGCGCATTAAACTACTGTTCGACAAATTAATTAAAACTTAAGTCTCAGAAATGGGAATTTGTGCCTTCAAATCATGTTTGAAATGTTATATACGACAACACCATATATAGAAAACATTCTATATTGAAATTCCTAGTTTGCGGTACATTTGGACGTATTGTGCGATTTTCGTGCAGTAAAAGTACGTGTTAAGAATATTTATACCTATACCTCGATTAACCGTGGGACCCATTTGACCGCATATTCCTTCAGCAACGTTAGGTTAGACATGTAATGAAATGAAATGATAGCCGTTGCTTAAGGAACATGATTTGACCGGAAGGCCTAAATTATTCTCAAACAATGCAACATATACATGTACCAACAAAAAAGACTTCTTACAAACATAGTTTGCGATACCAACCAACCGACCTAAGAAAATGATTTAACGACTTTCACATATCAATTTCACCATTTTTTTAATTCCTGTAGAAAGCTCTTAATATCAGTTCTGTTTGTTTTTTCACCGCCACCGGATTCATGCCATTCATCTTCAGTACAAATGGTATTTGAAAATTTGGAGCTCAGTCGAGGTAATCGTGATGATTATACAGATACATTTTATTACATTATGGAAAGTTTGAACATTGAGTAGGCTCAATACGATATGTTTGTCATCATCTTTGAACCAGATGCATCATATGGAAAGAAAGCGGCAAAGAAGCAATCAAGCTTTCAAATCGCGAAGATCTAGATCAACCATTGACAAAAGACATGGAGTGGTGTTCGATTATATTTATTTTCGTCTATGCCTGATCGTTATCCAAATTAAAGTAGGCTTCAATTTGACCTCGCATATCATATTCACAGGAGTTTGGAATGGCTTAGATAGTTTCGAACTTAACCAGAAAAGTTAATCTTCGAAAGTGGTGGCGGTTCAAAATCGTTCTTAAAATGTCTTCAATTTTGAGATTATCGTAAAAAAAAGATGAACGTTTTGATGAAGATTCTGTCTCAAATGAGCTTCATAGAGTTCGAGCTACGCCGAATCCCGTAATTTCCCGAAGAAAGTAATATTAATTTGTATAATGACTGCGGGTTGATTCTTTCGCCAAGGACCTCCGCCATCCCGCAGATGTATTTTAGAAAATTGAAAAGCACGTTTTTCTCATGCAGGCTGCATTGACCTAGATGCTATTAAAACTTTTTTTATTATCAATTATTTCCCTTGAACTTACCACTTGATAAATTATTAATTTCATACTGACCTACATTTTGTTGAAAACTTTTATTACTACCAGTTAATTCCCTTGAAATCAGTTATGAGTGCAATAAAATGGCGGGAATGAATTAAGCCAAGCAGGGTATATCTTGCTCTTGTATACACCCACGTGTCATCATGAAATGTTTCCCAATTTATTTATATACTTTTTCATATGAAAAGTTATTTTGCTGTTACCTTTATGTATGTATAGGCCTATGTGTGTGTAGCTGGGTCATTCTATGGTAATGTATGCTTTTCAGCACTAAGAAAATTTTCTGATTTATGATTGGTATAAATGTTTCTTGGTGGGTAGTTACCCAAATCAAGTATCTAACAAGGGGATTTCATGCATTGCAGCGACGTTTTCAAATTTTTACAGCTTTTAACTGGATGCATATTCTTGAGGGGTGGGGTGGGTGGTCATCTCCGTCACAATTTAAATAATAACTAAGTCTGCTCATAAAGCTACTGCTTTCAAATTATAGCACAATTTAAAGTGTTTTTAATAAAGTGGGACATCTAAGCTACAAAAATAATCAATAATTTCAATATCAAATTTCAAATTAAACTTAAATATTGGTTTTGAAATTGGTCTCCCTCAGAAAACATGATTCGACATAATTTTCCATATGAAAATCATTGCATATTAAATGTCATTTCCATTTCTTAATGTCTAACTATTTTATTCTGAAATGTTGTAACTATGTGTATATTTTTAAATCAATTTAAGTAACATTTCTAAATAACAAAAAAGTTATGGGGATAATTATCGTGCGTGACGGAGGTGAATATGTGTGACGGAAGTGACCTAAATGTGACGGAGTAGACAATGACTAATTAAACACTATATTTTAAGGTCTTTAATTAATGATTTCATTCATCCAGATCGAGTTTCAAACAGATAGCCTCCAATAACACTTTATCAATTTGAAAATTCCTGGATGTGTCCTGCGACAGTTGAGGTATTACTAATCGTACCATATCTGATCCTCAATTGTCAGCCAAAAGAAGCGATTTCTCCCTATTATGATCATACATTTAATATCAGCACTATTGTTATCAAAGTCAGTGATTATGACAGGATATGGATGTTTGTCATATACTACTACAAACCATTTATCCAGTATAGAAACATCAGGACTGACTCCTGTAAGTAATTCAGAGCTTGAAGGATTGGGTATTCTCAAAGCAGGTACAGGAATCGTCTCAGCTGAAAAAATAAAGTTTAATATTATATTAACTATAGTAAAAGTGTATAATAAATAACTGTTAAAGATCAAATTGACTTAGATAAAAAGTATGACTACGTAAAACCATCACGGGAAAGTTATGATATAGTCACAAACTGATGCTATCTAATAAACTTATACATTTCAGGCCCGTAGGAACAGGGGGAGCAGGGGGGGGGGGGGGGGGGGCATGCGCCCCCCCCCCCCAATAATTTTGACATTAATGACTGAAGCAATACAAATTTTTTTTTTTAAGATAAAACAAGAAGTTTCTGGTATGTTTTTAGGGCCAGTGAAAGCAAAATTGCTTTATATAGGCAGGAGCAGCCTTCAATTCTGCACAACCCCCTCGAGAATGAGTTTTTGCACATTTTGCCCCCCCAATATGAAATTGCTTCCTACGGGCCTGCATTTTGTAAATATCTTTAAGTTTAGAAGTAATAAGAGTAACCTTATATATATTTATATAAGGTTCAAAGAATATATATTAAAAAGTCATCTCCGTCACAAGTGAGTCATATCCATCACATTACACACAAAAAGTGATGGAACTGACCGTGATGGAGATGACTTACCTTTAACGTTTTCATTGATATAAATAGTAACAATTCAACAACCATTATGAAGTGTGACCTCTACTACGGGAAAACGACAAGAATGTCGATTTTGACCTAGACAATCAAAAACGAATGCAATATGGAATAGTTTTTGTACGTTCGGAGATGACAATGAATTAACATACGCTCAGGGGTACCTCGTGAAATTTTGAAATATATTGAAATTTTAAAGTTTTCATATCAAAATAATATCTTACCTCGTTAGTTATCGCTGCCGTCGTCTTAAACATAGTCACATGATCAGTAAATTTCGCGCCAATTCTTGTGACTTTTAAAAAGAATGTTGCGTGACGGAGATGACCCAAAACCTTGGGACACTAAATTTTCAAGATATATTATAAATTTTTGAAACAACTTTTGAATTTTGGAGTTTGTTCAAAATTCAGCACTGACAACACACGTTTGCATAATAAAATGAAAGAAAAAAAAACTGAAAAATACTGTGAATTCAATGGTTTAAAATGATGCGTAAAAATCAGAAGAGGTGTTTGGGACATCAAGATTTAGGGGGGGTCACCCTATACTGAAGTCTGGATTTTTTTCCAATTCAGCATTTTCATCAAATTTCAGTAATGTTTCAACACAAAACATATTATGAGATAGAATAATGGTGTTCTATATAAGATTTTTGCTGTAAATTTTCCCATGTGAGGGAGGAAAGTGCTGGGACATGATTTGCAGACATTACCATAGAATGACCCAGCTACCACTACGACACTATCACTAGGACTTCTGTAGGCCTAGCGGCTAGGCTAGAGTCTACAGGGTGGCCTAGGCTACAACCAACATTCAAGTGACAGTAGGCTATAACTTGCAGAAGTAGGCTTTCTCCGTGGTAGTATACCGGGCCTAACGTAGCTTGCGGAAAAGCAAAACAGGAAAATAATGATTACATTTGTAATGCAGAAAATAACTTTAGACTGTAGGCCTACTTATTACATATATTATCCCTCTTTAGTCAACTCTTTTATTTAAAAGATCAGAATAGTCTACTTTCCGTAGAAACCAATATCCAGTCTCTATTTTAACCGTGTTGCACTATTGACAAATAGATAATACCTAATGATCACGACTTCTAATTTATTTTTTGTTTATTTATGTTTAGCGTGTTCGTTTACTCACTCGAGCTTACTCGCGCCTGGCCCGAGGGCGTCATACTGAGCATGCGTATTGTCGCGTAATGTCACATATTAACGAACGATATCGGTGTAACATTAGGGTAAAGTGTCATGGGGCAAAATTAGTCAATACAAAAATGCAATATGGAGATTGATCGTAGACAAAAAAAAATTGGATTTGAGCAATTTTAAGAAGGATAGTCGATGGTATTATTTTGATGGGACGGAACATGCTCCACTAAAGGGATACAGTTTCGAAAATGGAAAACATCGCAGAACACAATCGTCCGGCCCCGGCGGACGTCCCCTCCCATTAAAAAAAATCGAATTCCAAAATAACATTTACAACAATATTGATTGCATCATGGGATGCTTCCCCAACTAACCCACTCGGCAAGCCGGTTAGTTAGGTCTGGCGCGAGTAAGCGCGAGATGTCACGTGACCAAGTAATAAAACGCTCTCGGGCCTGGCGCGAGTAAGCACGAGTGAGTAAACGAACACGCTAGTTGTAATAATAATGTAAGACAAATGGTATTTAATAATCTATCGATTTTGTTTAGTTCTGAAATTGTCAGCCTTGCTTGATACGACCTGATATGCTTGCGACTCTAAATCTGTTGAAGAAAAAAATGTTTAATCTGAATCGCAATCTCAGAATCAGAATATTCGTCTGGCCCTCAGCGAATGGCAATTGACAGTGACAGTTGACAGTGACACTTGACTGACTGAGGTTGAAATGAGCGACACCATATAACTCGTATAATAATCAGCTTACGTTTCTAAGATAGGCTGAAAAAAAATATAGGCTTACTGTAATTAATGTTTGCAGAGATATTATTTGTCCTATAATGCCAATGCCAGTGCCAGTGGCATGATCCTTGTGAAAAAGTGGTTATGTTAAATATCTATCAGACCACAGTAAGGTCAGACTTTTTTCTGCTTTTCTGTCATTTCAATATTTAAAAAAAATCAATTCAGTCCATTTCAGAATTTGTTTTTATACGTTTCTGCGAGTCCATGTAAACGATTGGAGATGTGACAGAAAAAGTGAAATGATAGCCTACCAATGGCGAAGTTCTTTCTTCCTGTCATGTCTTATAAATAGTTATGATTCAGAATGAATCCAAAGAACCTTCAAGAACATTCCTATGTAGTTTTAAGATACAAACCTATCTGATGGATTTGAAATAGATCAATCAATGTTCAGGTATCAATCATGTTCAAACTGCAATCATTCAAATGTAAAACTAAATATAAGGACTAGGCAGATTTTTCAGATGTAAGATTATGGTAGGCCTATACTTTTAAAATTTCGGATGAAGATTAACCATGCATAGCCCTATCAAAAGATAACACAAACCCACATGAATAAATTACTGGGTTTTCTTTTTTTTTTTCAATAGGATATTTTTTTTTTGCATTTTCTCTGGGTATGAATTTTTATTTTATTTTTAACAGTGGTCATTTCACAGTTAGTATAGATTTATCATGATCGTTTTTTCCAGATACCTGTTATGAGAATATGACTCAAGAAGATGGTAGTGAACATGATTATTGTTGATTTATTTTGAAAGTTTTGCAGAAAAAAGCTATTGTTGTTAGTTAAAATGGCTCGGCCAAAAGAAAACGTTATATTGAGTGAAGTTTTTGAACAAAAATGCAAACGCGAAAAAGAAAAACTGGAATTAGAAATAAAAAGAAATTTGAAAGAAGATATCATCAGGTAAAGTAAGCTTTTAATATTTCATTATTAACAGAAGAGATACATCTTGTTAATGACATTGTTATAGATTATTAATATAAGAGATACTATTGTTATAGATTATTAACAGAAGAGATACATCTTATATTATTTTTATTACTATTGTTATAGATTATTAACAGAAGAGATACATCTTATATTATATTAATGACTATTGTTATAGATTATTAACAGAAGAGATACATCTTATTAATGACTATTGTTATAGATTAACAGATTAACAGAAGAGATACATCTTATATTATATTAATGACTATTGTTATAGATTATTAACAGAAGAGATACATCTTATTAATGACTATTGTTATAGATTAACAGAAGAGATACATCTTATATTATTTTTATGACTATTGTTATAGATTATTAATATAAGAGATACTATTGTTATAGATTATTAACAGAAGAGATACATCTTATATTATATTAATGACTATTGTTATAGATTATTAACAGAAGAGATACATTTTATTAATGACTATTGTTATAGATTAACAGAAGAGATACATCTCATATTATTTTTATGGCTATTGTTATAGATTATTAATATAAGAGATACTATTGTTATAGATTATTAACAGAAGAGATACATCTTATATTATTTTTATTACTATTGTTATAGATTATTAATATAAGAGATACTATTGTTATAGATTATTAACAGAAGAGATACATCTTATATTATATTAATGACTATTGTTATAGATTATTAACAGAAGAGATACATCTTATTAATGACTATTGTTATAGATTAACAGAAGAGATACATCTTATATTATTTTTATGACTATTGTTATAGATTATTAATATAAGAGATACTATTGTTATAAATTATTAACAGAAGAGATATGTCTTATATTATATTAATGACTATTGTTATAGATTATTAACAGAAGAGATACATCTTATTAATGACTATTGTTATAGATTAACAGAAGAGATACATCTTATATTATTTTTATGACTATTGTTATAGATTATTAATATAAGAGATACTATTGTTATAGATTATTAACAGAAGAGATACATCTTATATTATATTAATGACTATTGTTATAGATTATTAACAGAAGAGATACATCTTATTAATGACTATTGTTATAGATTAACAGAAGAGATACATCTTATATTATTTTTATGACTATTGTTATAGATTATTAACAGAAGAGATACATCTTATTAATGACTATTGTTATAGATTATTAACAGAAGAGATACATCTTATATTATATTAATGGCTATTGTTATAGATTATTAACAGAAGAGATACATCTTATTAATGACTATTGTTATAGATTAACAGAAGAGATACATCTTATATTATTTTTATGACTATTGTTATAGATTATTAACAGAAGAGATACATCTTATTAATGACTATTGGTATAGATTATTAACAGAAGAGATACATCTTATATTATTTTTATTACTATTGTTATAGATTATTAATATAAGAGATACTATTGTTATAGATTATTAACAGAAGAGATACATCTTATATTATATTAATGACTATTGTTATAGATTATTAACAGAAGAGATACATCTTATTAATGACTATTGTTATAGATTAACAGAAGAGATACATCTTATATTATTTTTATGACTATTGTTATAGATTATTAATATAAGAGATACTATTGTTATAGATTATTAACAGAAGAGATACATCTTATTAATGACTATTGTTATAGATTATTAACAGAAGAGATACATCTTATTAATGACTATTGTTATAGATTAACAGAAGAGATACATCTTATATTATTTTTATGACTATTGTTATAGATTATTAATATAAGAGATACTATTGTTATAGATTATTAACAGAAGAGATACATCTTATATTATTTTTATTACTATTGTTATAGATTATTAACAGAAGAGATACATCTTATATTATGTTTATGACTTTTGTTATAAGATTATTAACAGAAGTGAAACATCTTATATTATGTTTTAATGACTATTGTTATAGATTGTTAACAGAAGAGATACATGTACATCTTATATTATATTTATGACTATTGTTATAGATTGTTAACAGAAGAGATACATCCTGATATTAATATAACTGATGGTATTGATGTAGTTCCCAGTCATATATTTATTTTACAAGCACGGTTAGTTTTTCCCCTTTTATCTCTTACAATGAAAGCATAGCCAGGCATATAAAACCAAATGAACTGTTATTTCTTATCTAAAATTTACCATTGGAAACACTAATGTAGAATTTTCTGAGGGTTAAATTTTTAATCAGTAATCTACTAACTACATGTATTCTAGCCACGAGTTATTTAACACTTTTAACTTTTCAGAGCAAAACGATTATTTGAAATGTTAAAGATAGATTCAGATAAGTGTAATGTTATAGATAAAATCAACATTCCCTGGTCAAATAGAAGGAAACTGGAAGATTTTGTCAAGTAAGTTTCAACTGACTAAACTGATTTCACTTTCAATCTTACAACAGAAAATTTTTCTTTTTTCCTTAGCATTTTCGAGCATGATATGATACACATCCTGTGAAAAATAACTAAATTATTTTGAAAAAAACCAAATGATAATGGTCCTTGTAGAATTACTGCTATTTAAAAACTGAACATAAGAAGTGCTCATGTGGCAAAGGACACTGTTTTATTACTAGTTTAGTGAGGTTATATCTCATTTTTGCTTCCATCTTGCTTTTACTGTTTCAGACAATTGTATTATACAGAAAATATAAATAGTTTGATAGATGAAATTGAGGATGGTTTAAAACATAAAACTAACAAAATCACCCAGAACATAGATGACTTAAACCACAATTCATGTTATACAAATCATGAAGAAAATGTCAACTCAATGTCAGAGTCAAACACACAGAACAACAGTGAAATACATCTTTCAGACGTCAAACTTCAAGAAAAAGTGGACAATTTGATTTGCAACCCTCTCTCTACCTCTAATTGTGACAATGAGGAGAGTAGAAATGGGGAGACTGTTTGTGAAGATGAAAAAGAAAATATTTCATTAGCAGACGACAATGTGACACCTGTAGCAGAAGACAATAATTTACCAGAATTAATCAAACTATCATACAATCTCTCTCTACCTCATCAATGTTGTAGTACTCTTGGTGAAGATTTACTGCGAGCCTTCTTACAGGAGATACGTTGTGATTGTTCATTGGTTGTTGCTGGACAGCAATTTAGAGCACACAGGTAGTTTTTTTTTTAACATCTATACAAAAGAATTTCAGATTTTTTGGGAAATATGAGGAGGGTTTATTTTTTGCTTTGATGATCCAAAAATTCAATTATTAGTTTTGTTTTTTTTTAAATTTAAAGACCTTAAATCCACTTAATATACAATGTATATTGCTTTTTTGAATAAAACATTTTATCATTAGATTTCTTATTTTTTTAAAAATCAGATTAAATATAATTGTTTTAATAGTTATATTTTTGTTGTATTTCTTGTTGTAATACGTAATGGTCAATTGTTTTGCTAGAATATATGATATATGTTTATATTTACAGATGTATATTAGCTGCTAGAAGTGAGTATTTTGAAGCTATGTTCGGTGGGCAATGGAGAGAAAGTGATAATCAAATAATAGAACTAGAAGGGTAAGCTTAGTTTCATTAGTTTCTTCAAGGAAATCAACATTTAGATGTTTGATCGTATTTAGATGTAACATAATGTGGTTTGATGCCAGTCTGCGAGGTCGAACAATGTTACCTCTATATCTGCACCATAAAGCAATAACTATATCAGGCCTTCTCAAATGGCGGCCCGCGGAATGGCCCCCTAAAAAATGACCCCTTCCGCTAAAACCCTCTGATCGCTATGTTAGCTAAACTCCATTTGGCTCTATATTTCATTCACAAAACACATTTGGCCCTTTTCAAAATTTAGTTGAGAATGCCTGAACTATATGTTATAAAATTTTCATTGCAGTATAAGTCCAGGAGCTGTAGAACAAGCGTTATTATTTCTGTATGGTGGTGTTATAGATATTATAGAAACATGTAACATTCCAGATCTATTAGTTGTAAGTGACATGTATGGTATGAAAGGACTCAAGCATGTTTCATCCTTTCAAATTACTAAAGAGTATTGCCATTTCTTTCACAAGGTAACTTAACTTTTCAATAGTGCATTCTCTGTATCTGATACAGTTTTTTTTTGCCTTTTTTTATTTGAAATATACAGTATTTGTGGTAGACATATTTCTCTACAATTGAACGTTTATTTTGCCTAAATCTGTTCAAGAGTTTTCCAACAACAACCAAATGCAAATTTTGAAACATTTCCATAAACTTTTAGAAAGTTTTTCTTATAGTTTTAACTCAAATTTTAATTCAAAACTTTCAGATAATGTTAGGGATATAATTCTTCCGATTTTAGTTCATAGTTTTCATTGATTCAAGAAATATTATTTTCTAACATCCAAACAAAATCAGACTTGTCGTTAAAACAACCATTGTTTTTATTTTAGCCTTGTTCATCCTGTTCATCATTAGCTGGTGATGCATTAACTCTAGCAGTAACCTATAATCTACATGATTTACAAGAGAAATGTATTAAATGGATCAATAAATATTTCACTAAATTCTGGGCATCAAAATCATTTGCCAGTCAACATGAAGATATTTTAACATTATGTTGTGACCAACTTATATCACAAATAGTAAGAATTTTTATTTTTATTATCAATCAGTCAACCAAATTTGATAACACTGAACTTGATCAAAACAGGACTATTTATTGCATCACCATTTAGACATTTAAACACTTAAAGAATCAAAAGTGTTCAGCTTTTAGTTAAAAAAAATTTTAAATTCTTATTTCTGTGAACAGTGAATGTATTGATTATTATTATTTATGTCGTTGAACAGAATTTTGTTGATTATTATTTCAGTTTGAACAGAATGTTGTTGATTATTATTTCAGTCTGAACAAAGTGTTGTTGATTATTATTTCAGTCTGAACAGAATGATGTTGATTATTATTTCAGTCTTAACAGAATGTTGTTGATTATTATTTCAGTCTGAACAGAATGTTGTTGATTATTATTTCAGTCTGAACAGAATGTTGTTGATTATTATTTCAGTCTGAACAGAATGTTGTTGATTATTATTTCAGTCTGAACAGAATGATGTTGATTATTATTTCAGTCTGAACAAAATGTTGTTGATTATTATTTCAGTCTGAACAGAATGTTGTTGATTATTATTTCAGTCTGAACAGAATTTTGTTGATTATTATTTCAGTCTGAACAGAATTTTGTTGATTATTATTTCAGTCTGAACAGAATTTTGTGGATTATTATTTCAGTCTGAACAGAATGATGTTGATTATTATTTCAGTCTGAACAGAATGTTGTTGATATTATTATGGACAGTCATAAACTACAGGCTAGTATACCTCATGTTAAATGGGCAGAACCTATCCTTCATCTGACATCACAGCTTATGACAGCTACCATCAAATTCATCTCTAATAATTTTATATCTGTTATGGGAAGCACACAGTTTCTGGGATGGGGAAAGGTGAGAAAATGTAATGTTTACTTATTATTGAAAGTCATTTAAAATTACTAAAATGAAAATTTTTAACTATGCAACCTCTTGAAAATTTGGGCTATGGATTATGGTAAATTTGTCAACAGTTCAGCTCAAAACTTCACAATCATGTTTTAGTGGTGAAGCTACTGATTGAGAAAAAGAACCATTTGTAGGCTGATATTTTACCTTTTAAGTGATTGATGTCATTGATGAAATTGCATATTTTGTTTATTTTGTAGGGAGCAGCATGGAATCTCAGTGTACTAGAAGATATATTTGGTCAAGTTATAGAATCAGTTAGTCCATCTAATGGTTGTAAAATATACCAAGCTTTATTAAGACTAGATGAATATAATGAATCATTAAAAGACTCTTCTGGGAGGGAGGTAGAAATATTTTTTTTTTAATATTAATAATAGTAATCCTTAGAATTCTTATGATTTGTTTTCAGAATATCTAGGTAGGGATGTAATGCCATCAGAAAAGGGACTGAAATGGATCTAACAATACATTTTTCTATTTCTTTCTCTTCTATGAAAGAGAAAGTTACTTGCTAGCTACCAAACTTTTTAGAAACTATTTCTATAACTTTCAGGACCTCCATGAATTAGTAAAGTATTTATTGAAGAAATGCGAAACGTTTTTACGTGTTAACATACATCAAGTTACATTAACAGAGGACTGGTCTGTTCTATCAGAAACTATTCGCAACAAAATACTCTCATGTAAGTTTATATATCAAATTGTTGTTCAAATACTCATATAACTCAAGTCCTTATTGAATGGAGTGGTATGCACCAGTGGGGTTCTATATCACAGTCTGTTAAAGCAACGTTCTTTAACAAACAAATATTTGCTTGGTTATGAGCAATTGTGGGTTGTTATGGTTGAGAGTTAAAAGATCTCCCCGATGGAAAAGAGTTTTTGCTTGTGTTCTCGGTATTGGTCTTTTATGTTATATATTTTCTAGGTGCATCATATGTCTGTTTTGATAGTGGTAACAATGCTACAAGAAAAAGACCACCAAAACTTCCTTCTACCAGAAAGGTATGTACATGTAAGAAACAGAACAAAAACTAACATGCATTCAATTGAAACAATTGTTAATATAAATATAAACATTGTGCAGACAACAATGCTCTTTAAGTGTGTGTAAATTTACAGTTCCTTCACAATATTAACTTAAACTCATAATATTATATAACACTAGGGAACATTCCTGTGTTTTGGTTGGTACAGGATACCTCCTTTATTAATACATGTACTGTATTTGATTATTTTCAGGACAACGTATCTGGTGCTGTAATACAGTCTTTGAGAGATGATCATGAATTTCAGAAGAAGGCAACAAGTTTTAACAAAAATGGTGCAAACGGCAGAAAACTGAATTCTCATACTAAATCAAAAACTTCTATAAATAAAGCTCCAGTTACATCAACAGCTAATTCTTCCCTAGCTTCTACATCTCGACAAAATGGACAGCAGAAGTCTGGTAAAAGCAGTAATCCTAAAGTTGTAAAGAAAGATGGAACCACTTCAAATGAGAAAGAGAGAAATATAACTGTTGACACCAAAATTTCAGGTTCCTCAAAAGAATCCGCACAATCTTTAGTAAAATTGGCAGCAGTACCTCCTCCACACAGACAAATGAGCTGGTCTCCAGACTCAGACAGGACACCATCACCGTCAAATACAAGTCCTAGAATAACTACCAAGATTCCTATTTTTAGAAGTAGTAGTTTAAGTCCATACCAAGAAAGAAGTAGGTCTAGGAGTCCCGGTACTAAGTCTTTTGATACTGGTAGTCCAAGTGAGTTGTCAACATCCTTGAAGATGCAAGAAGAATGTGATCCATTGGAGGAAATAAATCATTCTACCAGATCTGAAGTCAATCAATGGGTCGAGTCAACTGTGCCAGGTACTGAAGCAGCAAAAGAATATCTATCAGCTGCCGAAGAAACAGCAGTAACGAGAACTACTGCTGCAAATAGTCTGTTAACAGCAACACCAAATCAGTTTAATGCGGAAGAGGTGGTTGACAGAGTGGTATTACGAAAACACAAGCCATTAACAGATGATATGAAAGAGAGAAGATGGTCTTCACCAGCCTATCCCGTAATTTCTTCAAATGATGCCCAAATACTTAAAAGAAGTACATCAACTATGAGTTCGTGTTTAGAGTCGAGGTCAATAATTAAAAGGGAAGGGAAGACACGACTTCTTCCATTATTTGAGGTTATATTTCACAAACCCAATCAATGAACTAGAAATCTTCTTTGAACTAATAAACTGTGATATCCGAATAAAAAAAATTGTATTTAATCTTCTCAGTGACTATTTACGGACATTTCCTGGTGGATATGTAATGTATCGCATAGAATATCCTTTCATGTTTTGGTTCATGGTGAACCCTTATTCTGATCCCTTCCTCGATCCCTTCCTCGCGATCTGCATGCCACTTTGGCTGAAATCGACTTGACCAGTTTAGATAATCATGAGACGAAAAAAAATAAAAAACCAAAACGAAATGTAATCTAATTTTATATAACTGGCATTAATTTGTACCATTCCAATTTTCAAATAGACGTTTGTTTTTCCAGCAATTCCAAGTAAACATTGTTTTTGACGACTTTATGGTAGTACCGTAACAGACCTTCTCGAGTGTGCCTTCAAACACAGAGGCGGATTAACCTCTACTTCGGCCCATCGAAAATTCGGCCCATGGAAATTGGACCCACTTGTCTCAGTAAAAAATATCAATCAGTCACTAAAAATTATTCAAAGTAAATGAAGTCCAGAAAGGCCCGAGGTGCAAGCAAATCAACATTGAGAAGTAGAGAATATCTAAAGCCTTTCGAAAGAGGAAAGCGCCAATCGCCGTTACCCAGACGAGGCTTACTCTTTTCAAAACACATGATGTTTCTTATATTTGGAGTTGACCACGGTGGCGTTTCTAGGAATCTTTAGGTGGCGTGGCCAAATAATGATAACAGAACTATTTCGCTTGTACTTTTTTTTATTATAGTAGCGGGGATACCAGGACTGGATATTAGGATTATTGAAGGATTAGTTCAGATTTAAATTGAACGCGTATAAATATCATTACGTCGAAACAAACGTTCACTTGGGGTAACTGCACTAGTTATATACTATGACGTCATAATAAGGAAACGTTATTATTCTATTGTTAATTGAGGAACGGTTCGAACCAGACGCTCAGTTTCAACGATTTGCTTCAAAATGGGTCTTTTTTCTCAGTGTGTTTCTTGTAAACAGTGGAAGAAGAAGAATGACCGATACAGAAAACAACCGTCACCAGTAACGGCGTATTTTCCGAGATATATGAATAGTAGTGACTTTGCTTACTCATCGAATTTAACACTATCATCACTAAGAGAAGATTGTTTATGTCAACCACATAAACTTATACCACAACTACCTAAGATGTTTACTGTAGATAAGTTTCAGATAGGTAAACCTATAGGATCGCCAATGTCTTCATATTATCTGGATTTTCCACAGATATCACTTAAACCGTGCCTAGATTCACCACAACGAAGTACTGGATCACTACAAATAGGTACTGGATCAACAGAACCGAACACTGGATCACTACAAACAGATAATGGATCAGTAGAACTATATAGTGGACCACCAGAAATCAACATCAAAGTAATTCATGTGAAACCAGCGTTAGATCTGTGGATAAATGATGGGTCTTCTGGATTTAGAGATGGTGGTAATAATGAGTCTACTAGAGTTAAAGATGATTATAATGATGTATTAGATCTGGAGAACTTGGTACCATCTGAAGTTAGTATTGATACAAGAGAAACTAAGCTGATAAAAGTCAAACCAGTTAAAGAATCGATGTACCAGTATCCTGTACAAGAGACTGATGCTGAACCTAACGACTGTGGACAAACAACATATTCAGATCAGGTAAATAAATATATTGCTTGTTTCAGTCGATTTTAAAGTTCCTTGTGTGGCGCCAAGCAGGGTATGCTAACTCTTCTAGACACCTGATACCACTTTTCATTATGAAATAATTTCTCATTTAATGATATACTTCCTCAAATGAAAAGTTCATTAGCTGCTTCGTGCTTGGTTTTATTATTATTGGTAATATCTTGTTCTACACTTCCTACTAGTGGGGCAGATTAGTGAAAAAATCGTTCACATTGTGATACAAGCACCAAAATTTACATGAAGACTCCCTTTAGCCTACTTGTTAGGAAAAGCCCGTTAGCCACGTGAATTTTTCAAAATGGCGGCCATTTTTCAAGATGGCGGATATGAACTGAACTTTTTCATATTAATGTATCAAAAGTTGGTATAAAAATTTTTTAAATACCATTTCCATCATAAAATCTTAACTGGCATCAGTATTAGTAGATAGGCGGCCATTTTCTCTTTCAAAATGGCGGAAAAATCTAAATTTCCTCAAATTATAGCCGGAGTTCTAAAAGTGGGATTAATTAACCCCATGAGGGTTTACAAGGGCTTCTCATGGGGTTAACGCTCTTTATAAAAGTTCTACTGTATAAGAAAAGCTTTTCCTAGCTTGGGCAGTGTATACAAGGTGAATTTATTTGAATTGAGATCGAGCAGTGTGTTGTCCATTGTGTTTGATACAGCACTCTTCAAAAGTTATGTTACTCAAACGTATAATTATAACGACTCGACATACATGCGAAAGGTTTCAAGTCTATTATCTAATTTTGTATTGTCTTGAATTGGATGACTCTTTGAAAAATAGATTGGGCATTGGGAGGTCAGTGAAGAAATGTCTGAAAGAGATTGAGGTTAATCGCCTTAACATTGTGAATAGAACCCAGGTTATATTATGAAAGTCAAGGCCTGGGTCCAAATGCAACCTGATGGTAAGAAGTCGACTTAGTAATGTTCAACCAATGCTGCTTTATTAGGGGGATAGCATCAAACGGATGTTGTTTCCGAGCAAACAAATGAAATCTGTCTAATCAACAGTAGCTACATGATTAATCTAACATAGACGGAAACAGTGTACCTCTAATAATTCTGAATATACTGATCATCTAGTACTGGAGGATACCTACTTAACTTCCTGAAGACATTAAACCATCAGGCAAGACATTCTCACTTTACCATGAAGACCTACTTCCTTTGCTCTTTAAGCCTAACATATTATCAACCGAGAAAAAGTATGGAAAAAGAAAATCCCTCAAGACTTTTCCAGAGTGATTTTATCACTAACAACGTTTATAGGAATCCATCTAGCATTTTGACCAAATTCATACCAATGACTTCTGCTAGTCAGTTACCGAATACAAGATTATCGAAGAGTAGGTTGTTTCCGTCTATGATAGATCTAGTCATGTAGCTAGTGTCTATGAGACCAGATTTGATATGTTTGCTCAGAAACAATAATGTTCGTTTGATAGGATTCCCCCTCCTTGACCAGCATTGTTTGGTTCAATACCATCACCTTCATCTAATCTAATGGGATCTAAAATAAAAGGAAATTGATTGATTGCTTGAAAGAGGGGAATGTTTGTTACGATCATATAGTAGCCATAACTTTGCTATTTACTTTCTGCATGAATAGTGGGTTGGTGGAGATTTAAGATCTTCACCATAATTTGTTCCTACCAGATTGAGAATTGGATTTAAATAGGGTAACACTTGACATTCTGATAATATTTATCTCCACAATAAATTTCTATAAATCGTCTCACAGGATTAAGGTTGAGGGATTGTCATTCAAATATGAGAAACAACCAGATTCGAGCATAAACTGTCCAGTGTCATTGAAGTCCTATGCGATCTGTACACCATCTGAAGAACGTATGCCCCGTTATCCTTGGCTAAGCTCTCCCGCGGTGGTACTTCTTGTCAATTCTGGTGCGACTATCTAACTGGTCCTGCATTTAACAAAACTACAGGTATATGTGTATGGGGCTTGTTAGAAAGCATTGGAGACACTATAGTATACTATAGTTAATTTTTAGCTGACAATGAACCCCATACTGAGTTTCATAGCAGTGATTTCACCAGTGTGCCCTGGTTGTGCTTTGATACTCACTCTTTTTCTCTCGTAAATGACTGATTGTTGATTCTTGACGACCAGTCGAACAAGTTACACAATACATGTATATCAATTAAAAAAAGAAAGAAAACAGAATTGACGGGATTCGAACAGCATGTAAAACATATTTTTAGACTATCCCTGGAAAGGGTTGTGGGGTAGAGACAGAAATTATCACAGGACATGACGGTGTTGGGTAGGGGCAGATAATATCATTGAAAATGGAATGTTGGGTAATGATGGAATATTTTTCCATCTGTATATAGGCCCCATGAAGCTGCTCTTCAAGAATTCAAACAGATAGCTGCATATAAAATATAAAATGTAGTACCCATGCCATTAAAAAACTGTAAAAAGGGGAGGGGGTTCTCTCCCATAAATGATAATTAGAGCTTCAAAACAGTTTGAATTGTAGATATATGACTTCTCCATAAAAGCAAATGTACTATTTGACAATAAAATCAGAAAGATGGCATTATTTAATCAACTTTGTTTAAAGAATATGGTTTTTTTTTTTCATTGAAATTGGCGGCCATCTTTGAAAATAGCCGCCATTTTGAAAAAAAATGGGTGGCTATTGGCTTTTTTTAAAACAGTATTCTAAGGAAGATATCCATGCAAAATTTGGTGCTTGTATCACAAACTGAACGATTTTGCCAAAAAATTGACTTAATCTGCTCCACTATACTAAGTATTGTGGTATCAAGACTAACACTTCAATTTACAAAATTTATGTACATGTATAGTAATGTTACCAGAAGCAAAACCCAATTGAATGTTGCCATAATATTAATGTTATTCAAAATGAAGGGGGAATAATTACTGGAATGACTCAGTTCTAGAAGCAACACATCTTAAACATCTCTTGGATTCGTTTATTTCAGCTTAATTTGATATTGTATTATTTTAGGAGGATGATAGTGAATTTTTTGAGGTAGTGGAGGAAGAACTAGGATATTTTTCTGGATTTCGATTTTATAAAAATACTAACTATCTAACTAATAGTAATGTTAGTTCTGGTATTTCAACTGTCACTCACAAAGAAACAACTTTTAATCCTCAACCTAAACCTGATCTTGATGCTATGTTCTGTGTAACTAGAGACAAGTCAACTTTAAAAGATAAGAAGAAGGCAAAGAAAGACAAGGTAACAATAATTACAGTTAAATAGAATTTGTTTGAATCATCATTTATTGCTCTGAAGTTTGATGTGATTTAAGACTGATAACATCATGTCTATATGGTGTATGTTTCATATGTGTTAAACGATCTGTATTTAATCCCATTTACACAACCGGAAGTAGAGGGAGACTATCGAAGGAATAAATTCATCTGTTTGATAATATTTTAAAATCTGATACAGTCAATAGTTGATTTCCAACTGTAGTGGTTGATGCTGTTTTTATGGTAGTTATGATTTGATACAAATTATTTATAAGAGTATAATTTATATATTTTTAGGTAAAACATAGAAACATTGGTAGAACCCGAAAACAAGGACGAGATCGAACAGAAAAACAAATCAAAGAACATCTTTAAAAGATTCTTCAATCGAGTTGTTCGACGTTGTAGAAATTAGGTACGTTACTAATGTGTTGAATATTATACAATGTATGTTGAACGAGTTTAAACCAGTGCATGATAAATACTGTTATTTGTCGAAAAACAAGGGGGGAGGGGGACGAACCAGGATGGTTTGTAAAGTCGAAGTACGTCGCGAAGCGCCGCAACCACAAGCTCAAACAGAAGGTCCTCGTCCTAAAGAAAAAAAATGGAAAATGGCATCAATTTGGTGCATTCTGAAAAATATTTCGGGATTTGAGTTGGCAATAGGGACTTTCTATTCTGATTTTCATCTGATCGATTTTGATTCTTGATTTTTCTTACTAATCAAAATTATGGGTGGACCGAAATCCTTTCGTCCCCACTTCTGAGTTCACAGTGAATAATAGGCTACAGTAAATAATACTAGAACACCTTCCAATGTAGTGCTCACACGAATAGTCGAATATCAAAATTCGAATCCATTTTGGCGAATATTCGAATCGGATTTTACCATTCGATTATTCGCATATCTAATAAATAACTTGATGAATTTGTTTAAAGTTATAACATTGCGCAATCAAATGCTCCCGTGTCAAACTAAAATGGCGGCTAATGCAAAAACAAGAACAGAGAAGTTTGGAATACTGTTCTAAACATGAACCAAACACCTAGACAACTTGCAAGATGACTGTAAACTACAATATTCCGTTTAAAAATTCAACTTCAAAGTTGCTGAACTATTATCAATAGAAAATCCCGATAGGTTAGCGAAAAATGACAGAAAGCCGATAGCTCAAATTGAACGGTGTTGACACAAGACAAATCGGACCAGGTTGTTTGTCCCCGAATTTCATAGGCCTAATTATCATTTCGTAATACCATTTTTAAAACAGTAGATAATCAGTTTTTTAATGTTATAAAAGATAATTATAAAATGTAAACATGCTTTGATATATCATCGAAAGAATTTGAAACATAGATCCGCCGGGTATATTGTGTAGAATCATGTTAAATGGCACCGACGGATGTTATGATTTGCACACGGATTCTGAACACATTTTTGACCTTTGACCATCTCCTCCAACATGTCAAAACGAAAGTAGAAAAATACTGTTAATTGATTTGCTGTTATAAATAGCTATCTTTATTGTCCAATCAGATTAAGGAACGTTCGATGATCTTTTTTCTGTGTTTATTTTGTTTCATTACGATAGGATTTTAATTGAAAAATTTAATGGATTATTCATTGACAATTATGGCTCAGATACTACAAAAATGTAAATAATCTCTTTGAAAACGACCCTATCGAGTTGTTTACAGTTATGAGTCTATATAGCAGAATACGACAAATTTCGGTTGTAAATAGCCGTTTTTTCAATGCGATTTTTTAATGCAAAATATCGTCGAATATTCGAATGCAAATCGAATGATACTGTCGAATAGTCGAATGGTAAAAATCACCATTCGTGTGAGCACTATTCCAATGAAATGAATGGATACATATTTAGAAAATCACAATATTAGATTTCTTATTAGCTCTATTCTGAAACAACGAGCACCGCCTTTAACAGCACACTTTGTTAATAAATTGATAAAATATGAAATAAATATTCTATTACAGATATCATCAACTAACTATATTGGACTGTAAAATATTACATTGTCAGTGGTCATCAGAACGCGTTGGTGCAGCAACCCGACACCAGTATTCTGTTAAAACCCATATTTAAAAGTCAAATCATCGCCATTCAATGAAGCTGGACTAACGTCGATTGAAACACAGAAGAATAACAACAATAAGATTTCTTTCTGCTTAAAATGTATATAATGTAAATAAAGTTTGTTCATATTTTATTTCTATTTTTTAATGGCATGTATACTCATGGAAAAAAGAAACAGTGCATGAGTTTCATAAGAAATGAAATACATAACATACATTTTTATTGCTTACAATAATTTCAATACATCCTTTATAAAGCATATTCTGTACCTAAAACACATTCTTATCTCATTTGCAACAAAATGTCATTATGGATAATTTAAAAATTATAAGCACGAATTCTGGCGCATCTTTTCAACACAAAATTGGGGTGAAAAAAATAACATAGGAAGATTGTAGAGCCCCTCAAACATTTGTACGGTCGGGAAGGGCTTTGGAAGGGGTTGAAATTTGTAGCCCATCCTCGATGGTGATATATGCACACAATAATACGTCAAGTGTGCACAAAAAAATATGTGTATGATGGATAAGATCAAGAAAGTGTTTGAATATTTGAGAAAAAAAAGTTTTCTTGGAGGGGTATCGATCCCGGGACCCTATGGTAGAGGATCCAGCTGAGCACGCTAACCGCTTCGCCAGTGAGGCTTGGGCGAAGTGTCGCTAAGGTTAGATGTGAACCTAACCCCGGAGGGGGGGGGGGGGGGGGGGGTAAACACCCTTTTTCTAAAGGCAACCACGTTTTAGCACAAAAAAATGTGTCAGTTGTTCACAAAAAATCATTTGTATGCCGGATAAGATCAAGGAAAAGATTGAATTTTTGAGAAAAAAATTTTAAGTTTTAGTAGGGTCTGGAACCCGGGCCCCTCTAGACGAGGTTCCAGCAAGCTAACCGCTTCGCCATCGCGGCTTGAGAAAGGTTTCGCTAGAGTCAGCCGTGACCCTGACTCTGGAGGTGGGTAAACCCCCTTTTTCTTAAGCCAGCCACGTTTTAGCACAGAAAACGGACATTTCTTGATGAAAAATGGGTCGTTCGCATACCAAACGAATCAGCGTTCAATGACGCATCTTTTCAACATAAAATTGTGGCCGAAAAATTAATATAGGAAGCTTGTGGGGCTCCTCAAGCATTGTTTTGGTCGGGAAGGGCTTAACATTTGTATAACGTCAATTCTCGGTGGTGGTATAAGCACAAATGTGTTAGTTGTTCACAAAAAAAACATTTGTATGCCGGATAAGATCAAGGAAAAGTTTGAATTTTTGAGAAAAAAAAATTAAAGTTTTAGTGCGGTCTCGAACCCGGGCCCCTCTAGGCGAGGTTCCAGCACGCTAACCGCTTCGCCATCGCGGCTTGATAGAGGTTTCGCTAGAGTCAGCCGTGACCCTGACTCCGGTGGGGGGTAAACTCCCTTTTTCTTAAGCCAGTCACGTTTTAGCACAGAAAACGGTCATTTCTTAATGAAAAATGGGTTGTGCGCTTACCAAACGAATCAGCGTTCAATGACGCATATTTTCAACACAAAATTGTGGCCGAAAAATTAATATAGGAAGCTTGTAGGGCTCCTCAAGCATTGTTTTGGTCGGGAAGGGCTTAAAATTTGTATAACGTCAATTCTCGGTGGTGGTATATGCACAAATGTGTTAGTTGTTCACAAAAAAAACCATTTGTATGCCGGATAAGATCAAGGAAAAGTTTGAATTTTTGAGAAAAAAAAATTTAAGTTTTAGTGCGGTCTCGAACCCGGGCCCCTCTAGGCGAGGTTCCAGCACGCTAACCGCTTTGCCATCGCGGCTTAGGATTGTTGCTAGAGTCAGCCGTGACCCTGATTCTGGAGGTGGTAAACCCCCATTTTCTTAAGCCAGTCACGTTTTAGCACAGAAAACGGACATTTCTTGATGAAAAACGGGTCGTTCGCATACCAAACGAATCAGCGTTCAATGACGCATCTTTTCAACATAAAATTGTGGCCGAAAAATTAATATAGGAAGCTTGTGGGGCTCCTCAATCATTTTTTCGGTTGGGAAGGTCTTAAAATTTGTATATATTCAATTCTCGGTGGTGGTATATGCACAAATGTGTCAGTTATTCACAAAAAAAAAACATTTGTATGCCGGATAAGATCAAGGAAAAGTTTGAATTTTTGAGAAAAAAAATTAAAGTTTTAGTGGGGTCCCGAACACGGGTCCCTCTAGGCGAGGTTCCAGCACGCTAACCGCTTCGCCATCGCGGCTTGAGAAAGGTTTCGCTAGAGTCAGCCGTGACCCTGACTCCGGAGGGGGATAAACCCCCTTTTTCTTAAGCCAGCCACGTTTTAGCACAGAAAACGGTCATTTCTTGATGAAAAATGGGTTGTGCGCTTACCAAACGAATCAGCGTTCAATGACGCATATTTTCAACACAAAATTGTGGCCGAAAAAGTAATATAGGAAGCTTGTAGGGCTCCTCAAGCATTGTTTTGGTCGGGAAGGGCTTAACATTTGTATAACGTCAATTCTCGGTGGTGGTATATGCACAAATGTGTTAGTTGTTCACAAAAAAAACATTTGTATGCCGGATAAGATCAAGGAAAAGTTTGAATTTTTGAGAAAAAAAAATTAAAGTTTTAGTGCGGTCTCGAACCCGGGCCCCTCTAGGCGAGGTTCCAGCACGCTAACCGCTTTGCCGTCGCGGCTTAGGATTGTTGCTAGAGTCAGCCGTGACCCTGATTCTGGAGGTGGTAAACCCCCATTTTCTTAAGCCAGTCACGTTTTAGCACAGAAAACGGTCATTTCTTGATGAAAAATGGGTCGTTCGCATACCAAACGAATCAGCGTTCAATGACGCATCTTTTCAACATAAAATTGTGGCCGAAAAATTAATATAGGAAGCTTGTAGGGCTCCTCAAGCATTTTTTCGGTTGGGAAGGGCTTAAAATTTGTATATATTCAATTCTCGGTGGTGGTTTATGCACAAATATGTCAGTTATTCACAAAAAAAAACATTTGTATGCCGGATAAGATCAAGGAAAAGTTTGAATTTTTGAGAAAAAAAATTAAAGTTCTAGTGGGGTCCCGAACCCGGGTCCCTCTAAGCGAGGTTCCTGCACGCTAACCGCTTCGCCATCACGGCTTGAGAGAGGTTTCGCTAGAGTCAGCCGTGACCCTGACTCCGGAGGGGGGGTAAACCCCCTTTTTCTTAAGCCAGCCACGTTTTAGCACAGAAAACGGTCAGTTCATGATGAAAAATTGGTCGTTCGCATACCAAACGAATCAGCGTTCTATGACGCAGATTTTCAACACAAAATTGTGGCCGAAAAATTAATATGGAAAGCTTGTAGGGCCCCTCAGGCCCCTCTCGGTGGTGGTATATGCAAAAATGTATCAGTTGTTCACACAAAAAACATTTGTATGCCGGATAAGATCAAGAAAAAGTTTGAATTTTTGAGAAAAAAAATTAAAGTTTTATAGGGTCTCGAACCCGGGCCCCTCTAGGCGAGGTTCCAGCACACTAACCGCTTCGCCATCGCGGCTTGAGAGGGATGTCGCTAGAGTCAGTCGTGACCCTGACTCCGGAGGGAGGTAAACCCCCTTTTTCTTAAGCCAGCCACGTTTTAGCACAGAAAACGGTCAGTTCATGATGAAAAATGGGTCGTTCGCATACCAAACGAATCAGCGTTCAATGACGTATCTTTTCAACACAAAATTGCGGCCGAAAAATTAATATGGAAAGCTTGTAGGGCCCCTCAAGCATTTTTTCGGTCAGGAAGGGCTTAAAATTTGAATAAAGTCAATTCTCGGTGGTGGTATATGCAAAAATGTGTCAGTTGTTCACAAAAAAAAAACATTTGTATGCCGGATAAGATCAAGAAAAAGTTTGAATTTTTGAGAATGAAAAAACTAAAGTTTTATAGGGTCTCGAACCCGGGCCTCTCTAGACGAGGTTCCAGCACGCTAACCGCTTCGCCATCGCGGCTTGAGAGGGATGTCGCTAGAGTCAGCTGTGACCCTGACTCCGGAGGGGGGTAAACCCCCTTTTTCTTAAGCCAGCCACGTTTTAGCACAGAAAACGGTCAGTTAATGATGAAAAATGGGTCGTTCGCATACCAAACGAATCAGCGTTCAATGACGCATCTTTTCAACACAAAATTGTGGCCGAAAAATTAATATGGAAAGCTTGTAGGGCCCCTCAGGCCCCTCTCGGTGGTGGTATATGCAAAAATGTATCAGTTGTTCACACAAAAAACATTTGTATGCCGGATAAGATCAAGAAAAAGTTTGAATTTTTGAGAAAAAAAATTAAAGTTTTATAGGGTCTCGAACCCGGGCCCCTCTAGGCGAGGTTCCAGCACACTAACCGCTTCGCCATCGCGGCTTGAGAGGGATGTCGCTAGAGTCAGTCGTGACCCTGACTCCGGAGGGAGGTAAACCCCCTTTTTCTTAAGCCAGCCACGTTCTAGCACAGAAAACGGTCAGTTCATGATGAAAAATGGGTCGTTCGCATACCAAACGAATCAGCGTTCAATGACGTATCTTTTCAACACAAAATTGCGGCCGAAAAATTAATATGGAAAGCTTGTAGGGCCCCTCAAGCATTTTTTCGGTCAGGAAGGGCTTAAAATTTGTATAAAGTCAATTCTCGGTGGTGGTATATGCAAAAATGTGTCAGTTGTTCACAAAAAAAAACATTTGTATGCCGGATAAGATCAAGAAAAAGTTTGAATTTTTGAGAAAAAAAATTAAAGTTTTATAGGGTCTCGAACCCGGGCCTCTCTAGGCGAGGTTCCAGCACGCTAACCGCTTCGCCATCGCGGCTTGAGAGGGATGTCGCTAGAGTCAGCTGTGACCCTTTTTCTTAAGCCAGCCACGTTTTAGCACAGAAAACGGTCAGTTCATGATGAAAAATGGGTCGTTCGCATACCAAACGAATCAGCGTTCAATGACGCATCTTTTCAACACAAAATTGTGGCCGAAAAATTAATATGGAAAGCTTGTAGGGCCCCTCAGGCCCCTCTCGGTGGTGGTATATGCAAAAATGTATCAGTTGTTCACACAAAAAACATTTGTATGCCGGATAAGATCAAGAAAAAGTTTGAATTTTTGAGAAAAAAAATTAAAGTTTTATAGGGTCTCGAACCCGGGCCCCTCTAGGCGAGGTTCCAGCACACTAACCGCTTCGCCATCGCGGCTTGAGAGGGATGTCGCTAGAGTCAGTCGTGACCCTGACTCCGGAGGGAGGTAAACCCCCTTTTTCTTAAGCCAGCCACGTTTTAGCACAGAAAACGGTCAGTTCATGATGAAAAATGGGTCGTTCGCATACCAAACGAATCAGCGTTCAATGACGTATCTTTTCAACACAAAATTGCGGCCGAAAAATTAATATGGAAAGCTTGTAGGGCCCCTCAAGCATTTTTTCGGTCAGGAAGGGCTTAAAATTTGAATAAAGTCAATTCTCGGTGGTGGTATATGCAAAAATGTGTCAGTTGTTCACAAAAAAACATTTGTATGCCGGATAAGATCTAGAAAAAAGTTTGAATTTTTGAGAAAAAAAATTAAAGTTTTATAGGGTCTCGAACCCGGGCCCCTCTAGGCGAGGTTCCAGCACGCTAACCGCTTCGCCATCGCGGCTTGAGAGGGATGTCGCTAGAGTCAGCCGTGACCCTGACTCCGGAGGGAGGTAAACCCCCTTTTTCTTAAGCCAGCCACGTTTAGCACAGAAAACGTTTAGTTCATGATGAAAAATGGGTCGTTCGCATACCAAACGAATCAGCGTTCAATGACGCATCTTTTCAACACAAAATTGCGGCCGAAAAATTAATATGGAAAGCTTGTAGGGCCCCTCAAGCATTTTTTCGGTCAGGAAGGGCTTAAAATTTGAATAAAGTCAATTCTCGGTGGTGGTATATGCAAAAATGTGTCAGTTGTTCACAAAAAAAACATTTGTATGCCGGATAAGATCAAGAAAAAGTTTGAATTTTTGAGAAAAAAAACTAAAGTTTTATAGGGTCTCGAACCCGGGCCCCTCTAGGCGAGGTTCCAGCACGCTAACCGCTTCGCCATCGCGGCTTGAGTGGGATGTCGCTAGAGTCAGCTGTGACCCTGACTCCGGAGGGGGGTAAACCCCCTTTTTCTTAAGCCAGCCACGTTTTAGCACAGAAAACGGTCAGTTCATGATGAAAAATGGGTCGTTCGCATACCAAACGAATCAGCGTTCAATGACGCATCTTTTCAACACAAAATTGTGGCCGAAAAATTAATATGGAAAGCTTGTAGGGCCCCTCAAGCATTTTTTTCGGTCAGGAAGGGCTTAAAATTTGAATAAAGTCAATTCTCGGTGGTGGTATATGCAAAAATGTGTCAGTTGTTCACAAAAAAACATTTGTATGCCGGATAAGATCTAGAAAAAAGTTTGAATTTTTGAGAAAAAAAATTAAAGTTTTATAGGGTCTCGAACCCGGGCCCCTCTAGGCGAGGTTCCAGCACGCTAACCGCTTCGCCATCGCGGCTTGAGAGGGATGTCGCTAGAGTCAGCCGTGACCCTGACTCCGGAGGGAGGTAAACCCCCTTTTTCTTAAGCCAGCCACGTTTAGCACAGAAAACGTTTAGTTCATGATGAAAAATGGGTCGTTCGCATACCAAACGAATCAGCGTTCAATGACGCATCTTTTCAACACAAAATTGTGGCCGAAAAATTAATATGGAAAGCTTGTAGGGCCCCTCAAGCATTTTTTCGGTCAGGAAGGGCTTAAAATTTGAATAAAGTCAATTCTCGGTGGTGGTATATGTAAAAATGTGTCAGTTGTTCACAAAAAAACATTTGTATGCCGGATAAGATCAAGAAAAAGTTTGAATTTTTGAGAATGAAAAAACTAAAGTTTTATAGGGTCTCGAACCCGGGCCCCTCTAGGCGAGGTTCCAGCACGCTAACCGCTTCGCCATCGCGGCTTGAGTGGGATGTCGCTAGAGTCAGCTGTGACCCTGACTCCGGAGGAGGGTAAACCCCCTTTTTCTTAAGCCAGCCACGTTTTAGCACAGAAAACGGTCAGTTCATGATGAAAAATGGGTCGTTCGCATACCAAACGAATCAGCGTTCAATGACGCATCTTTTCAACACAAAATTGCGGCCGAAAAATTAATATGGAAAGCTTGTAGGGCCCCTCAAGCATTTTTTTCGGTCAGGAAGGGCTTAAAATTTGAATAAAGTCAATTCTCGGTGGTGGTATATGCAAAAATGTGTCAGTTGTTCACAAAAAAACATTTGTATGCCGGATAAGATCAAGAAAAAGTTTGAATTTTTGAGAAAAATTTTTAAAGTTTTATAGGGTCTTGAACCCGGGCCCCTCTAGGCGAGGTTCCAGCACGCTAACCGCTTCGCCATCGCGGCTTGAGAGGATGTCGCTAGAGTCAGCCGTGACCCTGACTCCGGAGGGAGGTAAACCCCCTTTTTCTTAAGCCAGCCACGTTTAGCACAGAAAACGGTCAGTTCATGATGAAAAATAGGTCGTTCGCATACCAAACGAATCAGCGTTCAATGACGCATCTTTTCAACACAAAATTGCTGCCGAAAAATTAATATGGAAAGCTTGTAGGGCCCCTCAAGCACTTTTTCGGTCAGGAAGGGCTTAAAATTTGAATAAAGTCAATTCTCGGTGGTGGTATATGTAAAAATGTGTCAGTTGTTCACAAAAAAAACCATTTGTATGCCGGATAAGATCAAGAAAAAGTTTGAATTTTTGAGAAAAAAAATTAAAGTTTTATAGGGTCTCGAACCCGGGCCCCTCTAGGCGAGGTTCCAGCACGCTAACCGCTTCGCCATCGCGGCTTGAGAGGGATGTCGCTAGAGTCAGCCGTGACCCTGACTCCGGAGGGAGGTAAACCCCCTTTTTCTTAAGCCAGTCACGTTTTAGCACAGAAAACGGTCAGTTCATGATGAAAAATGGGTCGTTCGCATACCAAACGAATCAGCGTTCAATGACGCATCTTTTCAACACAAAATTGCGGCCGAAAAATTAATATGGAAAGCTTGTAGGGCCCCTCAAGTATTTTTTCGGTCAGGAAGGGCTTAAAATTTGTATAAAGTCAATTCTCGGTGGTGGTATATGCAAAAATGTGTCAGTTGTTCAGAAAAAAACATTTGTATGCCGGATAAGACCAAGAAAAAGTTTGAATTTTTGAGAAAAAAAAATTAAAGTTTTATAGGGTCTCGAACCCGGGCCCCTCTAGGCGAGGTTCCAGCACGCTAACCGCTTCGCCATCGCGGCTTAAGAGGGATGTCGCTAGAGTCAGCCGTGACCCTGACTCCGGAGGGAGGTACACCCCCTTTTTCTTAAGCCAGCCACGTTTTAGCACAGAAAACGGTCAGTTCATGATGAAAAATGGGTCGTTCGCATACCAAACTAATCAGCGTTCAATGACGCATCTTTTCAACACAAAATTGCGGCCGAAAAATTAATATGGAAAGCTTGTAGGGCCCCTCAAGCATTTTTTCGGTCAGGAAGGGCTTACAATTTGAATAAAGTCAATTCTCGGTGGTGGTATATGCGAAAATGTGTCAGTTGTTCACAAAAAAACATTTGTATGCCGGATAAGATCAAGAAAAAGTTTGAATTTTTGAGAATTTTTTTTAAAGTTTTATAGGGTCTCGAACCCGGGCCCCTCTAGACGAGGTTCCAGCACGCTAACCGCTTCGCCATCGCGGCTTGAGAGGGATGTCGCTAGAGTCAGCCGTGACCCTGACTCCGGAGGGAGGTAAACCCCCTTTTTCTTAAGCCAGCCACGTTTAGCACAGAAAACGGTCAGTTCATGATGAAAAATAGGTCGTTCGCATACCAAACGAATCAGCGTTCAATGACGCATCTTTTCAACACAAAATTGCGGCCGAAAAATTAATATGGAAAGCTTGTAGGGCCCCTCAAGCATTTTTTCGGTCAGGAAGGGCTTAATATTTGAATAAAGTCAATTCTCGGTGGTGGTATATGCAAAAATGTGTCAGTTGTTCACAAAAAAAAACATTTGTATGCCGGATAAGATAAAGAAAAAGTTTGAATTTTTTAGAAAAAAAATTAAAGTTTTATAGGGTCTCGAACCCGGGCCCCTCTAGGCGAGGTTCCAGCACGCTAACCGCTTCGCCATCGCGGCTTGAGAGGGATGTCGCTAGAGTCAGCCGTGACCCTGACTCCGGAGGGAGGTAAACCCCCTTTTTCTTAAGCCAGCCACGTTTAGCACAGAAAACGGTCAGTTCATGATGAAAAATAGGTCGTTCGCATACCAAACGAATCAGCGTTCAATGACGCATCTTTTCAACACAAAATTGCGGCCGAAAAATTAATATGGAAAGCTTGTAGGGCCCCTCAAGCATTTTTTCGGTCAGGAAGGGCTTAATATTTGAATAAAGTCAATTCTCGGTGGTGGTATATGCAAAAATCTGTCAGTTGTTCACAAAAAAAAACATTTGTATGCCGGATAAGATAAAGAAAAAGTTTGAATTTTTTAGAAAAAAAATTAAAGTTTTATAGGGTCTCGAACCCGGGCCCCTCTAGGCGAGGTTCCAGCACGCTAACCGCTTCGCCATCGCGGCTTGAGAGGGATGTCGCTAGAGTCAGCCGTGACCCTGACTCCGGAGGGAGGTAAACCCCCTTTTTCTTAAGCCAGCCACGTTTAGCACAGAAAACGGTCAGTTCATGATGAAAAATGGGCCGTTCGCATACCAAACGAATCAGCGTTCAATGACGCATCTTTTCAACACAAAATTTCGGCCGAAAAATTAATATGGAAAGCTTGTAGGGCCCCTCAAGCATTTTTTCGGTCAGGAAGGGCTTAAAATTTGAATAAAGTCAATTCTCGGTGGTGGTATATGCAAAAATGTGTCAGTTGTTCACAAAAAAACATTTGTATGCCGGATAAGATCAAGAAAAAGTTTGAATTTTTGAGAAAAAAAATTAAAGTTTTATAGGGTCTCGAACCCGGGCCCCTCTAGGCGAGGTTCCAGCACGCTAACCGCTTCGCCATCGCGGCTTGAGAGGGATGTCGCTAGAGTCAGCCGTGACCCTGACTCCGGAGGGAGGTAAACCCCCTTTTTCTTAAGCCAGCCACGTTTTAGCACAGAAAACGGTCAGTTCATGATGAAAAATGGGTCGTTCGCATACCAAACGAATCAGCGTTCAATGACGCACCTTTTCAACACAAAATTGCGGCCGAAAAATTAATATGGAAAGCTTGTAGGGCCCCTCAAGTATTTTTTTCGGTCAGGAAGGGCTTAAAATTTGAATAAAGTCAATTCTCGGTGGTGGTATATGCAAAAATGTGTCAGTTGTTCACAAAAAAACATTTGTATGCCGGATAAGATAAAAAAAAAGTGTGAATTTTTGAGAAAAAAAATTAAAGTTTTATAGGGTCTCGAACCCGGGCCCCTCTAGGCGAGGTTCCAGCACGCTAACCGCTTCGCCATCGCGGCTTGAGAGGGATGTCGCTAGAGTCAGCCGTGACCCTGACTCCGGAGGGAGGTAAACCCCCTTTTTCTTAAGCCAGCCACGTTTAGCACAGAAAACGGTCAGTTCATGATGAAAAATTGGTCGTTCGCATACCAAACGAATCAGCGTTCAATGACGCATCTTTTCAACACAAAATTGCGGCCGAAAAATTAATATGGAAAGCTTGTAGGGCCCCTCAAGTATTTTTTCGGTCAGGAAGGGCTTAAAATTTGTATAAAGTCAATTCTCGGTGGTGGTATATGCAAAAATGTGTCAGTTGTTCAGAAAAAAACATTTGTATGCCGGATAAGACCAAGAAAAACTTTGAATTTTTGAGAAAAAAAAATTAAAGTTTTATAGGGTCTCGAACCCGGGCCCCTCTAGGCGAGGTTCCAGCACGCTAACCGCTTCGCCATCGCGGCTTGAGAGGGATGTCGCTAGAGTCAGCTATGACCCTGACTCCGGAGGGGGGGTAAACCCCCTTTTTCTTAAGCCAGCCACGTTTTAGCACAGAAAACGGTCAGTTCATGATGAAAAATGGGTCGTTCGCATACCAAACGAATCAGCGTTCAATGACGCATCTTTTCAACACAAAATTGTGGCCGAAAAATTAATATGGAAAGCTTGTAGGGCCCCTCAAGCATTTTTTCGGTCAGGAAGGGCTTAAACTTTGTATAAAGTCAATTCTCGGTGGTGGTATATGCAAAAATGTGTCAGTTGTTCACAAAAAAATATTTGTGTGCCGGATAAGATCAAGAAAAAGTTTGAATTTTTGAGAAAAAAAATTAAAGTTTTATAGCGTCTCGAACCCGGGCCCCTCTAGGCGAGGTTCCAGCACGCTAACCGCTTCGCCATCGCGGCTTGAGAGGAATGTCGCTAGAGTCAGCTGTGACCCTGACTCCGGAGGGAGGTAAACCCCCTTTTTTTTTAAGCCAGCCACGTTTTAGCACAGAAAACGGTCAGTTCATGATGAAAAATGGGTCGTTCGCATACCAAACGAATCAGCGTTCAATGACGCATCTTTTCAACACAAAATTGCGGCCGAAAAATTAATATGGAAAGCTTGTAGGGCCCCTCAAGTATTTTTTTGGTCAGGAAGGGCTTAAAATTTGTATAAAGTCAATTCTCGGTGGTGGTATATGCAAAAATGTGTCAGTTGTTCACAAAAAAAACATTTGTATGCCGGATAAGATCAAGAAAAAGTTTGAATTTTTGAGAAAAAAAATTAAAGTTTTATAGGGTCTCGAACCCGGGCCTCTCTAGGCGAGGTTCCTTCACGCTAACCGCTTCGCCATCGCGGCTTGAGAGGGATGTCGCTAGAGTCAGCTGAGAACCTGACTCCGGAGGGGGGTAAACCCCCTTTTTCATAAGCCAGCCACGTTTTAGCACAGAAAACGGTCAGTTCTTGATGAGAAATGGGTCGTTCGCATACCAAACGAATCAGCGTTCAATGACGCATCTTTTCAACACACAATTGTGGCCAAAAAATAATATAGGAAGCTTGTAGGGCTACTCAAGAATTTTTTCTGTCGAGAAGGGCTTAAAATTTGTATAAAGTTAATTCTCAGTGGTGGTATATGCACAAATGTGTCAGTTGTTCACAAAAAAAAACATTTGTATGCTGGATAAGATCAAGAAAAAGTTTGAATTTTTGAGAAAAAAACATTAAAGTTTTAGTGGGGTCTCGAACCCGGGTCCCTCTAGGCGAGGTTCCAGCACGCTAATCGCTTCGCCATCGCGGCTTGAGAGAGGTTTCGCTAGAGTCAGCCGTGACCCTGACTCCGGAGGGGGGTAAACCCCCTTTATCTTAAGCCAGCCACGATTTAGCACAGAAAACGGTCATTTCTTGATGAAAAATGGGTCGTTCGCATACCAAACGAATCAGCGTACAATGACGCATCTTTTCAACACAAAATTGTAGCCGAAAAATTAATAATAATAATAATAATAATAATAATAAATAATAAATAATAAATAATAAATATAGGAAGCTTGTAGGGCTCCTCAAGCATTTTTTTCGGTCGGGATATATGCACACAATAATACGTCAAGTGTGCACAAAACATATGTGTATGATGGATAAGATCAAGAAAGTGTTTGAATTTTTGAGAAAAAAAAAGTTTCTTGGAATGGTCTCGATCCTGGGACCCTATGGTGGAAGATCCAGTACGCTAACCGCTTCGCAACAGGGGCTTGAGCGAAGTTTCGCCAAGGTAAGCTGTGAACCTAACCCCGGAGGAGGGTAAACACCCTTTTTTCTAAAGGCAACCACGTTTTAGCTTAGAAATACTGTTATAGCTTGATCAAAAATGGGTTGTTCGCATATGAAACGAACCAGCGTTTCATGACGCATCTTTTTAACACAAAATTGAATTTACTTATTAAGCGGTCACCGGCTCGTGGCATACAAATTAAGCAAAGTGAAGTTCAATCTCTAATTTGACCGTGACCAGATTTAAATATTTAAAGTTTTCACTTAAACGCTTATTTATATTATTACGTCGAAACAAACGTTCACTGATGGTAACTGAACTAGTTATATACTATGACGTCATAAAAAGGAAACGTTATTATTCTATTGTTAATTGAGGAACGGTTCGAACCAGACGCTCAGTTTCAACGATTTGCTTAAAAATGGGTCTTTTTTCTCAGTGTGTTTCTTGTAAACAGTGGAAGAAGAAGAATGACCGATACAGAAAACAACCGTCATCAAGAACGGCATATTTTCCAAGATATATGGAGAAAAGTGACTTTGCTTACTCATCAAATTTAACATTATCATCACTAAGAGAAGATTGTTTATGTCAACCATATATACCACAACTACCTCAGATGTTTACTGTAGATAAATTTCAGATAGGTAAACCTATAGGATCGCCAATGTCTTCATATTTTCTAGATTTTCCACAGATATCACTTAAACCGTGCCTAGATTCACCACAACGAAGTACTGGATCACTACAAATAGGTACTGGATCAACAGAACCGGACACTGGATCACTACAAACAGGTACATGTACTGGATCAATAGAACTATGCAATAGATCACCAGAAATCAACATCAAAGTAATTCACGTGAAACCAGCGTTAGATCTGTGGATAAATGATGGGTCTTCTGGATTTAGAGATGGTGGTAATAATGAGTCTACTAGAGTTAAAGATGATTATAATGATGTATTAGATCTGGAGAACTTGGTACCATCTGAAGTTAGTATTGATACAAGAGAAACTAACCTGATAAAAGTCAAACCAGTTAAAGAATCGATGTACCAGTATCCTGTACAAGACACTGATGCTGAACCTGACGACTGTGGACAAACAACATATTCAGATCAGGTAAATAAATATAATTATATCACCATTGTGGCATTGCTTGTTTCAGTCGATTTTAAAGTTCCTTGTGTGGCGCCAAGCAGGGTATGCTAACTCTTCTAGACACCTGATACCACTTTTCATTATGAAATATTTACTCAAATGAAAAGTTCATTAGCTGCTACCAATATATTGCCAATGTGTTCACATGGATTTCGAGATTTGGTTTTCGGATGGGATCGTTCGTGTTTGGTTTTATTTCTACTAAGTATTGTGGTATCAACACTTCAATTTATAAAATTTATGTACAGTAATGTTAAAAGAAACAAAACCCAATTGAATGTTGCCATACTATTAATGTTATTCAAAATGAAGGGTGAAATGACTGGAATGACTCAGTTCTTGAAGCAACACATCTTAAACATCTCTTGGATTCGTTTATTTCAGCTTAATTTGATATTTTATTATTTTAGGAGGATGATAGTGGATTTTTTGAGGTAGTGGAGGAAGAACTAGGATATTTTTCTGGATTTCGATTTTATAAAAATACTAACTATCTAACTAATAGTTATGTTAGTTCTGGTATTTCAACTGTTACTCACAAAGAAACAACATTTAATCCTCAACGTAAGCCTGATCTTGATGCTATGTTCTGTGTAACTAGAGACAAGTCAACTTTAAAAGATAAGAAGAGGGCAAAGAAAGACAAGGTAACAATAATTACAGTTAAATAGAATTTGTTTGAATCATCATTTATTGCTCTGAAGTTTGTTGTGATTTAAGATTGATAACATCATGCCTTTATCATGTGTTAAACGATCTGTATCTAATCCCCATTTACACAACCGGAAGTAGGGGGAGACTATCGAAGGAATAAATTCATCTGTCAATAGTTGATTTCCAACTGTAGTAGTTGAAGCTGGTATGGTAGTTGTGATTTGATACAGATTATTTATAAGAGTATAATTTATATATTTTTAGATAAATTATACAAACATGGAAACATTGGTAGAACCCGAAGACGAGGACGACATCAAACAGAAAAACAAATCAAAGAACATCTTTAAAAGATTCTTCAATCGATTTGTTCGACGTTGTAGAAATTAGGTAGGTCTCTAATGTGTTGAATATTACACAATGTATGTTGAACGAGTTTAAACCCGTGCATGATACATGTAAATACTGTTATTACAGCTCGTTATATAATGCATCACAGTAAATAATACTAGAACACCTTCCAATGAAATGAATGGATACTAATTTAGGAAATCACAATAATATTAGATTTCTTTGGGTACATCTTATTAGCTCTGTTCTGAAACAACGAGCACCGCCTTTAACAGCACACACTTTGTTAATAAATAGATAAAATATGAAATAAATATTTTATTACAGATATCATCAACTAACTATATTGGACTGTAAAATGTTACATTGTCAGTGGTAATCAGAACGCGTTGGTGCAGAAACCCGACATCAGTATTCTGTTAAAACCCATATTTAAAAGGCAAAATATCGCAATTCAATTAAGTTGGACTAACGTCGATTGAAACACAGAAGAATAACAACAATAAGATTTCTTTCTGCTTAAAATGTATATACTAGTAATGTAAATAAAGTTTGTTCTCATTTCATTTCTTTTTTTTTAATGGCATGTATACTCATGGAAAAAAGAAACAGTGCATGAGTTTCAAAAGAAATGAAATACATAACATACATTTTATTGCTTACAATAATTTCAATACATCCTTTATAAAGCATATTCTGTACCTAAAACACATTCTTATCTCATTTGCAACAAAATGCCATTATGGATACTAGTAATTTAAAAATTATAAGCACGAATTCTGGCGCATCTTTTCAACACAAAATTGGGGTGAAAAAAATAAGATAGGAAGATTGTAGAGCCCCTCAAACATTTGTACGGTCGGGAAGGGCTTTGGAAGGGGTTGAAATTTGTAGCCCATCCTCGATGGTGATATATGCACACAATAATACGTCAAGTGTGCACAAAAAAATATGTGTATGATGGATAAGATCAAGAAAGTGTTTGAATATTTGAGAAAAAAAAGTTTTCTTGGAGGGGTATCGATCCCGGGACCCTATGGTAGAGGATCCAGCTGAGCACGCTAACCGCTTCGCCAGTGAGGCTTGGGCGAAGTGTCGCTAAGGTTAGATGTGAACCTAACCCCGGAGGGGGGGGTAAACACCCTTTTTCTAAAGGCAACCACGTTTTAGCACATAAAAATGTGTCAGTTGTTCACAAAAAATCATTTGTATGCCGGATAAGATCAAGGAAAAGATTGAATTTTTGAGAAAAAAAATTAAAGTTTTAGTGGGGTCTCGAACCCGGGCCCCTCTAGACGAGGTTCCAGCACGTTAACCGCTTCGCCATCGCGGCTTGAGAAAGGTTTCGCTAGAGTCAGCCGTGACCCTGACTCTGGAGGTGGGTAAACCCCCTTTTTCTTAAGCCAGCCACGTTTTAGCACGGAAAACGGTCAGTTCATGATGAAAAATGGGTCGTTCGCATACCAAACAAATCAGCGTTCAATGACGCATCTTTTCAACACAAAATTGCGGCCGAAAAATTAATATGGAAAGCTTGTAGGGCCCCTCAAGCATTTTTCCGGTCAGGAAGGGCTTAAAATTTGAATAAAGTCAATTCTCGGTGGTGGTATATGCAAAAATGTGTCAGTTGTTCACAAAAAAACATTTGTATGCCGGATAAGATCAAGAAAAAGCTTGAATTTTTAAGAAAAAAAATTAAAGTTTTATAGGGTCTCGAACCCGGGCCCCTCTAGGCGAGGTTCCAGCACGCTAACCGCTTCGCCATCGTGGCTTGAAAGGGATGTCGCTAGAGTGAGCTATGACCCTGACTCCGGAGGGGGGTAAACCCCCTTTTTCTTAAGCCAGCCACGTTTTAGCACAGAAAACGGTCAGTTCATGATGAAAAATGGGTCGTTCGCATACCAAACGAATCAGCGTTCAATGACGCATCTTTTAAACACAAAATTGTGGCCGAAAAATTAATATGGAAAGCTTGTAGGGCCCCTCAAGTATTTTTTCGGTCAGGAAGGGCTTAAAATTTGTATAAAGTCAATTCTCGGTGGTGGTATATGCAAAAATGTGTCAGTTGTTCACAAAAAAACATTTGCATGCCGGATAAGATCAAGAAAAAGCTTGAATTTTTAAGAAAAAAAATTAAAGTTTTATAGGGTCTCGAACCCGGGCCCCTCTAGGCGAGGTTCCAGCACGCTAACCGCTTCGCCATCGTGGCTTGAAAGGGATGTCGCTAGAGTGAGCTATGACCCTGACTCCGGAGGGGGGTAAACCCCCTTTTTCTTAAGCCAGCCACGTTTTAGCACAGAAAACGGTCAGTTCATGATGAAAAATGGGTCGTTCGCATACCAAACGAATCAGCGTTCAATGACGCATCTTTTAAACACAAAATTGTGGCCGAAAAATTAATATGGAAAGCTTGTAGGGCCCCTCAAGTATTTTTTCGGTCAGGAAGGGCTTAAAATTTGTATAAAGTCAATTCTCGGTGGTGGTATATGCAAAAATGTGTCAGTTGTTCACAAAAAAAACATTTGCATGCCGGATAAGATCAAGAAAAAGTTTGAATTTTTGAGAAAAAAAATTAAAGTTTTATAGGGTCTCGAACCCGGGCCCCTCTAGGCGAGGTTCCAGCACGCTAACCGCTTCGCCATCGCGGCTTGAGAGGGATGTCGCTAGAGTCAGCCGTGACCCTGACTCCCGAGGGAGGTAAACCCCCTTTTTCTTAAGCCAGCCACGTTTAGCACAGAAAACGGTCAGTTCATGATGAAAAATGGGTCGTTCGCATACCAAACGAATCAGCGTTCAATGACGCATCTTTTCAACACAAAATTGCGGCCGAAAAATTAATATGGAAAGCTTGTAGGGCCCCTCAAGCATTTTTCCGGTCAGGAAGGGCTTAAAATTTGAATAAAGTCAATTCTCGGTGGTGGTATATGCAAAAATGTGTCAGTTGTTCACAAAAAAACATTTGTATGCCGGATAAGATCAAGAAAAAGCTTGAATTTTTAAGAAAAAAAATTAAAGTTTTATAGGGTCTCGAACCCGGGCCCCTCTAGGCGAGGTTCCAGCACGCTAACCGCTTCGCCATCGTGGCTTGAGAGGGATGTCGCTAGAGTCAGCCGTGACCCTGACTCCCGAGGGAGGTAAACCCCCTTTTTCTTAAGCCAGCCACGTTTAGCACAGAAAACGGTCAGTTCATGATGAAAAATGGGTCGTTCGCATACCAAACGAATCAGCGTTCAATGACGCATCTTTTCAACACAAAATTGCGGCCGAAAAATTAATATGGAAAGCTTGTAGGGCCCCTCAAGCATTTTTCCGGTCAGGAAGGGCTTAAAATTTGAATAAAGTCAATTCTCGGTGGTGGTATATGCAAAAATGTGTCAGTTGTTCACAAAAAAACATTTGTATGCCGGATAAGATCAAGAAAAAGCTTGAATTTTTAAGAAAAAAAATTAAAGTTTTATAGGGTCTCGAACCCGGGCCCCTCTAGGCGAGGTTCCAGCACGCTAACCGCTTCGCCATCGTGGCTTGAGAGGGATGTCGCTAGAGTCAGCCGTGACCCTGACTCCCGAGGGAGGTAAACCCCCTATTTCTTAAGCCAGCCACGTTTAGCACAGAAAACGGTCAGTTCATGATGAAAAATGGGTCGTTCGCATACCAAACGAATCAGCGTTCAATGACGCATCTTTTCAACACAAAATTGCGGCCGAAAAATTAATATGGAAAGCTTGTAGGGCCCCTCAAGCATTTTTTCGGTCAGGAAGGGCTTAAAATTTGAATAAAGTCAATTCTCGGTGGTGGTATATGCAAAAATGTGTCAGTTGTTTACAAAAAAACATTTGTATGCCGGATAAGATCAAGAAAAAGTTTGAATTTTTGAGAAAAAAAATTAAAGTTTTATAGGGTCTCGAACCCGGGCCCTCTAGGCGAGGTTCCAGCACGCTAACCGATTCGCCATCGCGGCTTGAGAGGGATTACGCTAGAGTCAGCCGTGACCCTGACTCCGGAGGGAGGTAAACCCCCTTTTTCTTAAGCCAGTCACGTTTTAGCACAGAAAACGGTCAGTTCATGATGAAAAATGGGTCGTTCGCATACCAAACGAATCAGCGTTCAATGATGTATCTTTTCAACACAAAATTGCGGCCGAAAAATTTATATGGAAAGCTTGTAGGGCCCCTCAAGCATTTTTTCGGTCAGGAAGGGCTTAAAATTTGAATAAAGTCAATTCTCGGTGGTGGTATATGCAAAAATGTGTCAGTTGTTCACAAAAAAACATTTGTATGCCGGATAAGATCAAGAAAAAGTTTGAATTTTTGAGAAAAAAAATTAAAGTTTTATAGGGTCTCGAACCCGGGCCCCTCTAGGCGAGGTTCCAGCACGCTAACCGCTTCGCCATCGCGGCTTGAGAGGGATTACGCTAGAGTCAGCCGTGACCCTGACTCCGGAGGGAGGTAAACCCCCTTTTTCTTAAGCCAGTCACGTTTTAGCACAGAAAACGGTCAGTTCATGATGAAAAATGGGTCGTTCGCATACCAAACGAATCAGCGTTCAATGACGCATCTTTTCAACACAAAATTGCGGCCGAAAAATTAATATGGAAAGCTTGTAGGGCCCCTCAAGCATTGTTTCGGTCAGGAAGGGCTTAAAATTTGAATAAAGTCAATTCTAGGTGGTGGTATATGCAAAAATGTGTCAGTTGTTCACAAAAAAACATTTGTATGCCGGATAAGATCAAGAAAAAGTTTGAATTTTTGAGAAAAAAAATTAAAGTTTTATAGGGTCTCGAACCCGGGCCCCTCTAGGCGAGGTTCCAGCACGCTAACCGCTTCGCCATCGCGGCTTGAGAGGGATTACGCTAGAGTCAGCCGTGACCCTGACTCCGGAGGGAGGTAAACCCCCTTTTTCTTAAGCCAGTCACGTTTTAGCACAGAAAACGGTCAGTTCATGATGAAAAATGGGTCGTTCGCATACCAAACGAATCAGCGTTCAATGATGCATCTTTTCAACACAAAATTGCGGCCGAAAAATTTATATGGAAAGCTTGTAGGGCCCCTCAAGCATTTTTTCGGTCAGGAAGGGCTTAAAATTTGAATAAAGTCAATTCTCGGTGGTGGTATATGCAAAAATGTGTCAGTTGTTCACAAAAAAACATTTGTATGCCGGATAAGATCAAGAAAAAGTTTGAATTTTTGAGAAAAAAAATTAAAGTTTTATAGGGTCTCGAACCTGGGTCCCTCTAGGCGAGGTTCCAGCACGCTAACCGCTTCGCCATCGCGGCTTGAGAGGGATGTCGCTAGAGTCAGCCGTGACCCTGACTCCGGAGGGAGGTAAACCCCCTTTTTCTTAAGCCAGCCACGTTTAGCACAGAAAACGGTCAGTTCATGATGAAAAATAGGTCGTTCGCATACCAAACGAATCAGCGTTCAATGACGCATCTTTTCAACACAAAATTGCGGCCGAAAAATTAATATGGAAAGCTTGTAGGGCCCCTCAAGCATTTTTTCGGTCAGGAAGGGCTTAATATTTGAATAAAGTCAATTCTCGGTGGTGGTATATGCAAAAATGTGTCAGTTGTTCACAAAAAAAAACATTTGTATGCCGGATAAGATAAAGAAAAAGTTTGAATTTTTGAGAAAAAAAATTAAAGTTTTATAGGGTCTCGAACCCGGGCCCCTCTAGGCGAGGTTCCAGCACGCTAACCGCTTCGCCATCTCGGCTTGAGAGGGATGTCGCTAGAGTCAGCCGTGACCCTGACTCCGGAGGGAGGTAAACCCCCTTTTTCTTAAGCCAGCCACGTTTAGCACAGAAAACGGCCAGTTCATGATGAAAAATGGGTCGTTCGCATACCAAACGAATCAGCGTTCATTGACGCATCTTTTCAACACAAAATTGCGGCCGAAAAATTAATATGGAAAGCTTGTAGGGCCCCTCAAGCATTTTTTCGGTCAGGAAGGGCTTAATATTTGAATAAAGTCAATTCTCGGTGGTGGTATATGCAAAAATGTGTCAGTTGTTCACAAAAAAAAAACATTTGTATGCCGGATAAGATAAAGAAAAAGTTTGAATTTTTGAGAAAAAAAATTAAAGTTTTATAGGGTCTCGAACCCGGGGCCCCTCTAGGCGAGGTTCCAGCACGCTAACCGCTTCGCCATCGCGGCTTGAGAGGGATGTCGCTAGAGTCAGCCGTGACCCTGACTCCGGAGGGAGGTAAACCCCCTTTTTCTTAAGCCAGCCACGTTTAGCACAGAAAACGGTCAGTTCATGATGAAAAATGGGCCGTTCGCATACCAAACGAATCAGCGTTCAATGACGCATCTTTTCAACACAAAATTGCGGCCGAAAAATTAATATGGAAAGCTTGTAGGGCCCCTCAAGCATTTTTTCGGTCAGGAAGGGCTTAAAATTTGAATAAAGTCAATTCTCGGTGGTGGTATATGCAAAACTGTGTCAGTTGTTCACAAAAAAACATTTGTATGCCGGATAAGATCAAGAAAAAGTTTGAATTTTTAAGAAAAAAAATTAAAGTTTTATAGGGTCTCGAACCTGGGTCCCTCTAGGCGAGGTTCCAGCACGCTAACCGCTTCGCCATCGCGGCTTGAGAGGGATGTCGCTAGAGTCAGCCGTGACCCTGACTCCGGAGGGAGGTAAACCCCCTTTTTCTTAAGCCAGCCACGTTTAGCACAGAAAACGGTCAGTTCATGATGAAAAATAGGTCGTTCGCATACCAAACGAATCAGCGTTCAATGACGCATCTTTTCAACACAAAATTGCGGCCGAAAAATTAATATGGAAAGCTTGTAGGGCCCCTCAAGCATTTTTTCGGTCAGGAAGGGCTTAATATTTGAATAAAGTCAATTCTCGGTGGTGGTATATGCAAAAATGTGTCAGTTGTTCACAAAAAAAAACATTTGTATGCCGGATAAGATAACGAAAAAGTTTAAATTTTTGAGAAAAAAAATTAAAGTTTTATAGGGTCTCGAACCCGGGCCCCTCTAGGCGAGGTTCCAGCACGCTAACCGCTTCGCCATCTCGGCTTGAGAGGGATGTCGCTAGAGTCAGCCGTGACCCTGACTCCGGAGGGAGGTAAACCCCCTTTTTCTTAAGCCAGCCACGTTTAGCACAGAAAACGGCCAGTTCATGATGAAAAATGGGTCGTTCGCATACCAAACGAATCAGCGTTCATTGACGCATCTTTTCAACACAAAATTGCGGCCGAAAAATTAATATGGAAAGCTTGTAGGGCCCCTCAAGCATTTTTTCGGTCAGGAAGGGCTTAAAATTTGAATAAAGTCAATTCTCGGTGGTGGTATATGCAAAAATGTGTCAGTTGTTCACAAAAAAACATTTGTATGCCGGATAAGATCAAGAAAAAGTTTGAATTTTTGAGAAAAAAAATTAAAGTTTTATAGGGTCTCGAACCTGGGTCCCTCTAGGCGAGGTTCCAGCACGCTAACCGCTTCGCCATCGCGGCTTGAGAGGGATGTCGCTAGAGTCAGCCGTGACCCTGACTCCGGAGGGAGGTAAACCCCCTTTTTCTTAAGCCAGCCACGTTTAGCACAGAAAACGGTCAGTTCATGATGAAAAATGGGTCGTTCACATATTAAACGAATCAGCGTTCAATGACGCATCTTTTCAACACAAAATTGCGGCCGAAAAATTTATATGGAAAGCTTGTAGGGCCCCTCAAGCATTTTTTCGGTCAGGAAGGGCTTAAAATTTGAATAAAGTCAATTCTCGGTGGTGGTATATGCAAAAATGTGTCAGTTGTTCTAAAAAAAACATTTGTATGCCGGATAAGATCAAGAAAAAGTTTGAATTTTTGAGAAAAAAAATTAAAGTTTTATAGGGTCTCGAACCCGGGCCCCTCTAGGCGAGGTTCCAGCACGCTAACCGCTTCGCCATCGCGGCTTGAAAGAAGTTTCGCTAGAGTCAGCCGTGACCCTGACTCCGGAGGGGGGTAAACCCCCTTTTTCTTAAGCCAGCCACGTTTTAGCACAGAAAACGGTCAGTTCATGATGAAAAATGGGTCGTTCGCATACCAAACGAATCAGCGTTCAATGACGCATCTTTTCAACACAAAATTGTGGCCAAAAAAATAATATAGGAAGCTTGTAGGGCTCCTCAAGCATTTTTTCGGTCGGGAAGGGCTTAAAATTTGTAAATTTAGTCAATTCTCAGTGGTGGTATATGCACAAATGTGTCAGTTGTTCACAAAAAAAACATTTGTATGCTGGATAAGATCAAGAAAAAGTTTGAATTTTTGAGAAAAAAAATTAAAGTTTTATAGGGTCTCGAACCCGGGCCCCTCTAGGCGAGGTTCCAGCACGCTAACCGCTTCGCCATCGCGGCTTGAGAGGGGTTTCGCTAGAGTCTGACGTGGCTCTGACTCCGGAGGGAGGTAAACCTCCTTTTTCTTAAGCCAGCCACGTTTTAGCACAGAAAACGGTCAGTTCATGATGAAAAATGGGTCGTTCGCATACCAAACGAATCAGCGTTCAATGACGCACCTTTTCAACACAAAATTGCGGCCGAAAAATTAATATGGAAAGCTTGTAGTGCTCCTCAAGTATTTTTTTCGGTCAGGAAGGGCTTAAAATTTGAATAAAGTCAATTCTCGGTGGTGGTATATGCAAAAATGTGTCAGTTGTTCACAAAAAAACATTTGTATGCCGGATAAGATCAAGAAAAAGTTTGAATTTTTGAGAAAAATTTTTAAAGTTTTTTAGGGTCTCGAACCCGGGCCCCTCTATGCGAGGTTCCAGCACGCTAACCGCTTCGCCATCGCGGCTTGAGAGGGATGTCGCTAGAGTCAGCCGTGACCCTGACTCCGGAGGGAGGTAAACCCCCTTTTTCTTAAGCCAGCCACGTTTAGCACAGAAAACGGTCAGTTCATGATGAAAAATGGGTCGTTCGCATACCAAACGAATCAGCGTTCAATGACGCATCTTTTCAACACAAAATTGCGGCCGAAAAATTAATATGGAAAGCTTGTAGGGCCCCTCAAGCACTTTTTCGGTCAGGAAGGGCTTAAAATTTGAATTAAGTCAATTCTCGATGGTGGTATATGCAAAAATGTGTCAGTTGTTCACAAAAAAACATTTGTATGCCGGATAAGATCAAGAAAAAGTTTGAATTTTTGAGAAAAATTTTTAAAGTTTTATAGGGTCTCGAACCCGGGCCCCTCTATGCGAGGTTCCAGCACGCTAACCGCTTCGCCATCGCGGCTTGAGAGGGATGTCGCTAGAGTCAGCCGTGACCCTGACTCCGGAGGGAGGTAAACCCCCTTTTTCTTAAGCCAGCCACGTTTAGCACAGAAAACGGTCAGTTCATGATGAAAAATGGGTCGTTCGCATATTAAACGAATCAGCGTTCAATGACGCATCTTTTCAACACAAAATTGCGGCCGAAAAATTAATATGGAAAGCTTGTAGGGCCCCTCAAGCATTTTTTCGGTCAGGAAGGGCTTAAAATTTGAATAAAGTCAATTCTCGGTGGTGGTATATGCAAAAATGTGTCAGTTGTTCACAAAAAAAACATTTGTATGCCGGATAAGATCAAGAAAAAGTTTGAATTTTTGAGAAAAAAAATTAAAGTTTTATAGGGTCAAGAACCCGGGCCCCTCTAGGCGAGGTTCCAGCACGCTAACCGCTTCGCCATCGCGGCTTGAGAGGGATGTCGCTAGAGTCAGCCGTGACCCTGACTCCGGAGGGAGGTAAACCCCCTTTTTCTTAAGCCAGCCACGTTTTAGCACAGAAAACGGTCAGTTCATGATGAAAAATGGGTCGTTCGCATACCAAACGAATCAGCGTTCAATGACACACCTTTTCAACACAAAATTGCGGCCGAAAAATTAATATGGAAAGCTTGTAGGGCCCCTCAAGCATTTTTTCGGTCAGGAAGGGCTTAAAATTTGAATAAAGTCAATTCTCGGTGGTGGTATATGCAAAAATGTGTCAGTTGTTCACAAAAAAACATTTGTATGCCGGATAAGATCAAGAAAAAGTTTGAATTTTTGAGAAAAAAAATTAAAGTTTTATAGGGTCTCGAACCCGGGCCCCTCTAGGCGAGGTTCCAGCACGCTAACCGCTTCGCCATCGCGGCTTGAGAGGGATGTCGCTAGAGTCAGCCGTGACCCTGACTCCGGAGGGAGGTAAACCCCCTTTTTCTTAAGCCAGCCACGTTTTAGCACAGAAAACGGTCAGTTCATGATGAAAAATGGGTCGTTCGCATACCAAACGAATCAGCGTTCAATGACACACCTTTTCAACACAAAATTGCGGCCGAAAAATTAATATGGAAAGCTTGTAGGGCCCCTCAAGCATTTTTTCGGTCAGGAAGGGCTTAATATTTGAATAAAGTCAATTCTCGGTGGTGGTATATGCAAAAATGTGTCAGTTGTTCACAAAAAAAAACCATTTGTATGCCGGATAAGATAAAGAAAAAGTTTGAATTTTTGAGAAAAAAAATTAAAGTTTTATAGGGTCTCGAACCTGGGTCCCTCTAGGCGAGGTTCCAGCACGCTAACCGCTTCGCAATCGCGGCTTGAGAGGGATGTCGCTAGAGTCAGCCGTGACCCTGACTCCGGAGGGAGGTAAACCCCCTTTTTCTTAAGCCAGCCACGTTTAGCACAGAAAACGGTCAGTTCATGATGAAAAATAGGTCGTTCGCATACCAAACGAATCAGCGTTCAATGACGCATCTTTTCAACACAAAATTGCGGCCGAAAAATTAATATGGAAAGCTTGTAGGGCCCCTCAAGCATTTTTTCGGTCAGGAAGGGCTTAATATTTGAATAAAGTCAATTCTCGGTGGTGGTATATGCAAAAATGTGTCAGTTGTTCACAAAAAAAAACATTTGTATGCCGGATAAGATAACGAAAAAGTTTAAATTTTTGAGAAAAAAAATTAAAGTTTTATAGGGTCTCGAACCCGGGCCCCTCTAGGCGAGGTTCCAGCACGCTAACCGCTTCGCCATCTCGGCTTGAGAGGGATGTCGCTAGAGTCAGCCGTGACCCTGACTCCGGAGGGAGGTAAACCCCCTTTTTCTTAAGCCAGCCACGTTTAGCACAGAAAACGGCCAGTTCATGATGAAAAATGGGTCGTTCGCATACCAAACGAATCAGCGTTCATTGACGCATCTTTTCAACACAAAATTGCGGCCGAAAAATTAATATGGAAAGCTTGTAGGGCCCCTCAAGCATTTTTTCGGTCAGGAAGGGCTTAAAATTTGAATAAAGTCAATTCTCGGTGGTGGTATATGCAAAAATGTGTCAGTTGTTCACAAAAAAACATTTGTATGCCGGATAAGATCAAGAAAAAGTTTGAATTTTTGAGAAAAAAAATTAAAGTTTTATAGGGTCTCGAACCTGGGTCCCTCTAGGCGAGGTTCCAGCACGCTAACCGCTTCGCCATCGCGGCTTGAGAGGGATGTCGCTAGAGTCAGCCGTGACCCTGACTCCGGAGGGAGGTAAACCCCCTTTTTCTTAAGCCAGCCACGTTTAGCACAGAAAACGGTCAGTTCATGATGAAAAATGGGTCGTTCACATATTAAACGAATCAGCGTTCAATGACGCATCTTTTCAACACAAAATTGCGGCCGAAAAATTTATATGGAAAGCTTGTAGGGCCCCTCAAGCATTTTTTCGGTCAGGAAGGGCTTAAAATTTGAATAAAGTCAATTCTCGGTGGTGGTATATGCAAAAATGTGTCAGTTGTTCTAAAAAAAACATTTGTATGCCGGATAAGATCAAGAAAAAGTTTGAATTTTTGAGAAAAAAAATTAAAGTTTTATAGGGTCTCGAACCCGGGCCCCTCTAGGCGAGGTTCCAGCACGCTAACCGCTTCGCCATCGCGGCTTGAAAGAAGTTTCGCTAGAGTCAGCCGTGACCCTGACTCCGGAGGGGGGTAAACCCCCTTTTTCTTAAGCCAGCCACGTTTTAGCACAGAAAACGGTCAGTTCATGATGAAAAATGGGTCGTTCGCATACCAAACGAATCAGCGTTCAATGACGCATCTTTTCAACACAAAATTGTGGCCAAAAAAATAATATAGGAAGCTTGTAGGGCTCCTCAAGCATTTTTTCGGTCGGGAAGGGCTTAAAATTTGTAAATTTAGTCAATTCTCAGTGGTGGTATATGCACAAATGTGTCAGTTGTTCACAAAAAAAACATTTGTATGCTGGATAAGATCAAGAAAAAGTTTGAATTTTTGAGAAAAAAAATTAAAGTTTTATAGGGTCTCGAACCCGGGCCCCTCTAGGCGAGGTTCCAGCACGCTAACCGCTTCGCCATCGCGGCTTGAGAGGGGTTTCGCTAGAGTCTGACGTGGCTCTGACTCCGGAGGGAGGTAAACCTCCTTTTTCTTAAGCCAGCCACGTTTTAGCACAGAAAACGGTCAGTTCATGATGAAAAATGGGTCGTTCGCATACCAAACGAATCAGCGTTCAATGACGCACCTTTTCAACACAAAATTGCGGCCGAAAAATTAATATGGAAAGCTTGTAGTGCTCCTCAAGTATTTTTTTCGGTCAGGAAGGGCTTAAAATTTGAATAAAGTCAATTCTCGGTGGTGGTATATGCAAAAATGTGTCAGTTGTTCACAAAAAAACATTTGTATGCCGGATAAGATCAAGAAAAAGTTTGAATTTTTGAGAAAAATTTTTAAAGTTTTTTAGGGTCTCGAACCCGGGCCCCTCTATGCGAGGTTCCAGCACGCTAACCGCTTCGCCATCGCGGCTTGAGAGGGATGTCGCTAGAGTCAGCCGTGACCCTGACTCCGGAGGGAGGTAAACCCCCTTTTTCTTAAGCCAGCCACGTTTAGCACAGAAAACGGTCAGTTCATGATGAAAAATGGGTCGTTCGCATACCAAACGAATCAGCGTTCAATGACGCATCTTTTCAACACAAAATTGCGGCCGAAAAATTAATATGGAAAGCTTGTAGGGCCCCTCAAGCACTTTTTCGGTCAGGAAGGGCTTAAAATTTGAATTAAGTCAATTCTCGATGGTGGTATATGCAAAAATGTGTCAGTTGTTCACAAAAAAACATTTGTATGCCGGATAAGATCAAGAAAAAGTTTGAATTTTTGAGAAAAATTTTTAAAGTTTTATAGGGTCTCGAACCCGGGCCCCTCTATGCGAGGTTCCAGCACGCTAACCGCTTCGCCATCGCGGCTTGAGAGGGATGTCGCTAGAGTCAGCCGTGACCCTGACTCCGGAGGGAGGTAAACCCCCTTTTTCTTAAGCCAGCCACGTTTAGCACAGAAAACGGTCAGTTCATGATGAAAAATGGGTCGTTCGCATATTAAACGAATCAGCGTTCAATGACGCATCTTTTCAACACAAAATTGCGGCCGAAAAATTAATATGGAAAGCTTGTAGGGCCCCTCAAGCATTTTTTCGGTCAGGAAGGGCTTACAATTTGAATAAAGTCAATTCTCGGTGGTGGTATATGCAAAAATGTGTCAGTTGTTCACAAAAAAACATTTGTATGCCGGATAAGATCAAGAAAAAGTTTGAATTTTTGAGAAAAAAAAATTAAAGTTTTATAGGGTCAAGAACCCGGGCCCCTCTAGGCGAGGTTCCAGCACGCTAACCGCTTCGCCATCGCGGCTTGAGAGGGATGTCGCTAGAGTCAGCCGTGACCCTGACTCCGGAGGGAGGTAAACCCCCTTTTTCTTAAGCCAGCCACGTTTTAGCACAGAAAACGGTCAGTTCATGATGAAAAATGGGTCGTTCGCATACCAAACGAATCAGCGTTCAATGACACACCTTTTCAACACAAAATTGCGGCCGAAAAAATTAATATGGAAAGCTTGTAGGGCCCCTCAAGCATTTTTTCGGTCAGGAAGGGCTTAAAATTTGAATAAAGTCAATTCTCGGTGGTGGTATATGCAAAAATGTGTCAGTTGTTCACAAAAAAACATTTGTATGCCGGATAAGATCAAGAAAAAGTTTGAATTTTTGAGAAAAAAAATTAAAGTTTTATAGGGTCTCGAACCCGGGCCCCTCTAGGCGAGGTTCCAGCACGCTAACCGCTTCGCCATCGCGGCTTGAGAGGGATGTCGCTAGAGTCAGCCGTGACCCTGACTCCGGAGGGAGGTAAACCCCCTTTTTCTTAAGCCAGCCACGTTTTAGCACAGAAAACGGTCAGTTCATGATGAAAAATGGGTCGTTCGCATACCAAACGAATCAGCGTTCAATGACACACCTTTTCAACACAAAATTGCGGCCGAAAAATTAATATGGAAAGCTTGTAGGGCCCCTCAAGTATTTTTTTCGGTCAGGAAGGGCTTAAAATTTGAATAAAGTCAATTCTCGGTGGTGGTATATTCAAAAATGTGTCAGTTGTTCACAAAAAAACATTTGTATGCCGGATAAGATCAAGAAAAAGTTTGAATTTTTGAGAAAAAAAATTAAAGTTTTATAGGGTCTCGAACCCGGGCCCCTCTAGGTGAGGTTCCAGCACGCTAACCGCTTCGCCATCGCGGCTTGAGAGGGATGTCGCTAGAGTCAGCCGTGACCCTGACTCCGGAGGGAGGTAAACCCCCTTTTTCTTAAGCCAGCCACGTTTAGCACAGAAAACGGTCAGTTCATGATGAAAAATGGGTCGTTCGCATACCAAACGAATCAGCGTTCAATGACGCATCTTTTCAACACAAAATTGCGGCCGAAAAATTAATATGGAAAGCTTGTAGGGCCCCTCAAGCACTTTTTCGGTCAGGAAGGGCTTAAAATTTGAATAAAGTCAATTCTCGGTGGTGGTATATGTAAGAATGTGTCAGTTGTTCACAAAAAAACATTTGTATGCCGGATAAGATCAAGAAAAAGTTTGAATTTTTGAGAAAGAAAATTAAAGTTTTATAGGGTCTCGAACCTGGGTCCCTCTAGGCGAGGTTCCAGCACGCTAACCGCTTCGCCATCGCGGCTTGAGAGGGATGTCGCTAGAGTCAGCCGTGACCCTGACTCCGGAGGGAGGTAAACCCCCTTTTTCTTAAGCCAGCCACGTTTAGCACAGAAAACGGTCAGTTCATGATGAAAAATAGGTCGTTCGCATACCAAACGAATCAGCGTTCAATGACGCATCTTTTCAACACAAAATTGCGGCCGAAAAATTAATATGGAAAGCTTGTAGGGCCCCTCAAGCATTTTTTCGGTCAGGAAGGGCTTAATATTTGAATAAAGTCAATTCTCGGTGGTGGTATATGCAAAAATGTGTCAGTTGTTCACAAAAAAAAAACATTTGTATGCCGGATAAGATAAAGAAAATTTGAATTTTTGAGAAAAAAAATTAAAGTTTTATAGGGTCTCGAACCCGGGCCCCTCTAGGCGAGGTTCCAGCACGCTAACCGCTTCGCCATCGCGGCTTGAGAGGGATGTCGCTAGAGTCAGCCGTGACCCTGACTCCGGAGGGAGGTAAACCCCCTTTTTCTTAAGCCAGCCACGTTTAGCACAGAAAACGGTCAGTTCATGATGAAAAATAGGTCGTTCGCATACCAAACGAATCAGCGTTCAATGACGCATCTTTTCAACACAAAATTGCGGCCGAAAAATTAATATGGAAAGCTTGTAGGGCCCCTCAAGCATTTTTTCGGTCAGGAAGGGCTTAATATTTGAATAAAGTCAATTCTCGGTGGTGGTATATGCAAAAATGTGTCAGTTGTTCACAAAAAACATTTGTATGCCGGATAAGATCAAGAAAAAGTTTGAATTTTTAAAAAAAAAAATTAAAGTTTTATAGGGTCTCGAACCCGGGCTCCTCTAGGCGAGGTTCCAGCACGCTAACCGCTTCGCCATCGCGGCTTGAGAGGGATGTCGCTAGAGCCGAAAAATTAATATGGAAAGCTTGTAGGGCCCCTCAAGCATTTTTTTCGGTCAGGAAGGGCTTACAATTTGAATAAAGTCAATTCTCGGTGGTGGTATATGCAAAAATGTGTCAGTTGTTCACAAAAAAACATTTGTATGCCGGATAAGATAAAGAAAAAGTTTGAATTTTTGAGAAAAAAAATTAAAGTTTTAAAGGGTCTCGAACCCGGGCCCCTCTAGGCGAGGTTCCAGCACGCTAACCGCTTCGCCATCGCGGCTTGAGAGGGATGTCGCTAGAGTCAGCCGTGACCCTGACTCCGGAGGGAGGTAAACCCCCTTTTTCTTAAGCCAGCCACGTTTTAGCACAGAAAACGGTCAGTTCATGATGAAAAATGGGTCGTTCGCATACCAAACGAATCAGCGTTCAATGACGCACCTTTTCAACACAAAATTGCGGCCGAAAAATTAATATGGAAAGCTTGTAGGGCCCCTCAAGTATTTTTTTCGGTCAGGAAGGGCTTAAAATTTGAATAAAGTCAATTCTCGGTGGTGGTATATGCAAAAATGTGTCAGTTGTTCACAAAAAAACATTTGTATGCCGGATAAGATCAAGAAAAAGTTTGAATTTTTGAGAAAAAATTTTAAAGTTTTATAGGGTCTCGAACCCGGGCCCCTCTAGGCGAGGTTCCAGCACGCTAACCGCTTCGCCATCGCGGCTTGAGAGATATGTCGCTAGAGTCAGCTGTGACCCTGACTCCGGAGGGGGGTAAACCCCCTTTTTCTTAAGCCAGCCCCGTTTTAGCACAGAAAACGGTCAGTTCATGATGAAAAATGGGTCGTTCGCATACCAAACGAATCAGCGTTTAATGACGCATCTTTTCAACACAAAATTGTGGCCGAAAAATTAATATGGAAAGCTTGTAGGGCCCCTCAAGCATTTTTTCGGTCAGGAAGGGCTTAAAATTTGAATAAAGTCAATTCTCGGTGGTGGTATATGCAAAAATGTGTCAGTTGTTCACAAAAAAACATTTGTATGCCGGATACGATCAAGAAAAAGTTTGAATTTTTAAAAAAAAAAATTAAAGTTTTATAGGGTCTCGAACCCGGGCCCCTCTAGGCGAGGTTCCAGCACGCTAACCGCTTCGCCATCGCGGCTTGAGAGGGATGTCGCTAGAGTCAGCCGTGACCCTGACTCCGGAGGGAGGTAAACCCCCTTTTTCTTAAGCCAGCCACGTTTTAGCACAGAAAACGGTCAGTTCATGATGAAAAATGGGTCGTTCGCATACCAAACGAATCAGCGTTCAATGACGCATCTTTTCAACACAAAATTGCGGCCGAAAAATTAATATGGAAAGCTTGTAGGCAGGGCCCCTCAAGTATTTTTTCGGTGAGGAAGGGCTTAAAATTTGTATAAAGTCAATTCTCGGTGGTGGTATATGCAAAAATGTGTCAGTTGTTCAGAAAAAAACATTTGTATGCCGGATAAGATCAAGAAAAAGTTTGAATTTTTGAGAAAAAAAAATTAAAGTTTTATAGGGTCTCGAACCCGGGCCCCTCTAGGCGAGGTTCCAGCACGCTAACCGCTTCGCCATCGCGGCTTGAGAGGGATGTCGCTAGAGTCAGCCGTGACCCTGACTCCGGAGGGAGGTAAACCCCCTTTTTCTTAAGCCAGCCACGTTTTAGCACAGAAAACGGTCAGTTCATGATGAAAAATGGGTCGTTCGCATACCAAACGAATCAGCGTTCAATGACGCATCTTTTCAACACAAAATTGCGGCCGAAAAATTAATATGGAAAGCTTGTAGGGCCCCTCAAGCATTTTTTTCGGTCAGGAAGGGCTTACAATTTGAATAAAGTCAATTCTCGGTGGTGGTATATGCAAAAATGTGTCAGTTGTTCACAAAAAAACATTTGTATGCCGGATAAGATCAAGAAAAAGTTTGAATTTTTGAGAAAAAAAATTAAAGTTTTATAGGGTCTCGAACTCGGGCCCCTCTAGGCGAGGTTCCAGCACGCTTCGCCATCGCGGCTTGAGAGGGATGTCGCTAGAGTCAGCCGTGACCCTGACTCCGGAGGGAGGTAAACCCCCTTTTTCTTAAGCCAGCCACGTTTAGCACAGAAAACGGTCAGTTCATGATGAAAAATGGGCCGTTCGCATACCAAACGAATCAGCGTTCAATGACGCATCTTTTCAACACAAAATTGTGGCCGAAAAATTAATATGGAAAGCTTGTAGGGCCCCTCAAGCATTTTTTCGGTCAGGAAGGGCTTAAACTTTGTATAAAGTCAATTCTCGGGGGTGGTATATGCAAAAATGTGTCAGTTGTTCACAAAAAAATATTTGTGTGCCGGATAAGATCAAGAAAAAGTTTGAATTTTTGAGAAAAAAAATTAAAGTTTTATAGCGTCTCGAACCCGGGCCCCTCTATGCGAGGTTCCAGCACGCTAACCGCTTCGCCATCGCGGCTTGAGAGGGATGTCGCTAGAGTCAGCTGTGACCCTGACTCCGGAGGGAGGTAAACCCCCTTTTTTTTTAAGCCAGCCACGTTTTAGCACAGAAAACGGTCAGTTCATGATGAAAAATGGGTCGTTCGCATACCAAACGAATCAGCGTTCAATGACGCATCTTTTCAACACAAAATTGCGGCCGAAAAATTAATATGGAAAGCTTGTAGGGCCCCTCAAGTATTTTTTTGGTCAGGAAGGGCTTAAAATTTGTATAAAGTCAATTCTCGGTGGTGGTATATGCAAAAATGTGTCAGTTGTTCACAAAAAAACATTTGTATGCCGGATAAGATCAAGAAAAAGTTTGAATTTTTGAGAAAAAATATTAAAGTTTTATAGGGTCTCGAACCCGGGCCTCTCTAGGCGAGGTTCCTTCACGCTAACCGCTTCGCCATCGCGGCTTGAGAGGGATGTCGCTAGAGTCAGCTGAGAACCTGAATCCGGAGGGGGGTAAACCCCCTTTTTCATAAGCCAGCCACGTTTTAGCACAGAAAACGGTCAGTTCTTGATGAAAAATGGGTCGTTCGCATACCAAACGAATCAGCGTTCAATGACGCATCTTTTCAACACACAATTGTGGCCAAAAAATAATATAGGAAGCTTGTAGGGCTACTCAAGAATTTTTTCTGTCGAGAGGGGCTTAAAATTTGTATAAAGTCAATTCTCAGTGGTGGTATATGCACAAATGTGTCAGTTGTTCACAAAAAAAAACATTTGTATGCTGGATAAGATCAAGAAAAAGTTTGAATTTTTGAGAAAAAAACATTAAAGTTTTAGTGGGGTCTCGAACCCGGGTCCCTCTAGGCGAGGTTCCAGCACGCTAATCGCTTCGCCATCGCGGCTTGAGAGAGGTTTCGCTAGAGTCAGCCGTGACCCTGACTCCGGAGGGGGGTAAACCCCCTTTATCTTAAGCCAGCCACGTTTTAGCACAGAAAACGGTCATTTCTTGATGAAAAATGGGTCGTTCGCATACCAAACGAATCAGCGTTCAATGACGCGACTTTTCAACACAAAATTGTGGCCGAAAAATTAATATAGAAAGCGTGTAGGGCTCCTCAAGCATTTTTTCGGTCGGGAAGGGCTTTGGAGGGGGTTGAAATTTGTATAAAGCCCATCCTCGATGGTGATATATGCACACAATAATACGTCAAGTGTGCACAAAACATATGTGTATGATGGATAAGATCAAGAAAGTGTTTGAATTTTTGAGAAAAAAAAGTTTTTTGGAATGGTCTCGATCCTGGGACCCTATGGTGGAAGATCCAGTACGCTAACCGCTTCGCAACAGGGGCTTGAGCGAAGTTTCGCCAAGGTAAGCTGTGAACCTAACCCCGGAGGAGGGTAAACACCCTTTTTTCTAAAGGCAACCACGTTTTAGCTTAGAAATACTGTTATAGCTTGATCAAAAATGGGTTGTTCGCATATGAAACGAACCAGCGTTTCATGACGCATCTTTTTAACACAAAATTGAATTTACTTATTAAGCGGTCACCGGCTCGTGGCATACAAATTAAGCAAAGTGAAGTTCAATCTCTAATTTGACCGTGACCAGATTTAAATATTTAAAGTTTTCACTTAAACGCTTATTTATATTATTATTACGTCGAAACAAACGTTCACTGGTGGTAACTGAACTAGTTATATACTATGACGTCATAATAAGGAAACGTTATTATTCTATTGTTAATTGAGGAACGGTTCGAACCAGACGCTCAGTTTCAACGATTTGCTTAAAAATGGGTCTTTTTTCTCAGTGTGTTTCCTGTAAACAGTGGAAGAAGAAGAATGACCGGTACAGAAAACAACCGTCATCAAGAACGGCATATTTTCCAACATATATGGAGAAAAGTGACTTTGCTTACTCATCAAATTTAACATTATCATCACTAAGAGAAGATTGTTTATGTCAACCATGCGGCATATATACCACAACTACCTCAGATGTTTACTGTAGATAAATTTCAGATAGGTAAACCTATAGGATCGCCAATGTCTTCATATTTTCTAGACTTTCCACAGATATCACTTAAACCGTGCCTAGATTCACCACAACGAAGTACTGGATCACTACAAATAGGTACTGGATCAACAGAACCGGACACTGGATCACTACAAACAGGTACTGGATCAATAGAACTATGCAATAGATCACCAGAAATCAACATCAAAGTAATTCATGTGAAACCAGCGTTAGATCTGTGGATAAATGATGGGTCTTCTGGATTTAGAGATGGTGGTAATAATGAGTCTACTAGAGTTAAAGATGATTATAATGATGTATTAGATCTGGAGAACTTGGTACCATCTGAAGTTAGTATTGATACAAGAGAAACTAACCTGATAAAAGTCAAACCAGTTAAAGAATCGATGTACCAGTATCCTGTACAAGACACTGATGCTGAACCTGACGACTGTGGACAAACAACATATTCAGATCAGGTAAATAAATATAATTATATCACCATTATGGCTTGTTTCAGTCGATTTTAAAGTTCCTTGTGTGGCGCCAAGCAGGGTATGCTAACTCTTCTAGACACCTGATACCACTTTTCATTATGAAATATTTACTCAAATGAAAAGTTCATTAGCTGCTACCAATATATTGCCAATGTGTTCACATGGATTTCGAGATTTGGTTTTCGGATGGGATCGTTCGTGTTTGGTTTTATTTCTACTAAGTATTGTGGTATCAACACTTCAATTTATAAAATTTATGTACAGTAATGTTAAAAGAAACAAAACCCAATTGAATGTTGCCATACTATTAATGTTATTCAAAATGAAGGGTGAAATGACTGGAATGACTCAGTTCTTGAAGCAACACATCTTAAACATCTCTTGGATTCGTTTATTTCAGCTTAATTTGATATTTTATTATTTTAGGATGATGATAGTGGATTTTTTGAGGTAGTGGAGGAAGAACTAGGATATTTTTCTGGATTTCGATTTTATAAAAATACTAACTATCTAACTAATAGTTATGTTAGTTCTGGTATTTCAACTGTCACTCACAAAGAAACAACATTTAATCCTCAACGTAAGCCTGATCTTGATGCTATGTTCTGTGTAACTAGAGACAAGTCAACTTTAAAAGATAAGAAGAGGGCAAAGAAAGACAAGGTAACAATAATTACAGTTGAATGGAATTTGTTTCAATCATCTATTTATTGCTCTGAAGTTTGTTGTGATTTAAGATTGATAACATCATGCCTCTATCATGCATGTTTCATATGTGTTAAACGATCTGTATCTAATCCCCATTTACACAACCGGAAGTAGGTGAAGACTATCGAAGGAATAAATTCTTCTGTTTGATATTTTAAAATCTGATAGTCAATAGTTGATTTCCAACTGTAGTAGTTGATGCTGTTATGGTAATTATGATTTGATACACATTATTTATAAGAGTATAATTTATATATTTTTAGATAAATTATACAAACATGGAAACATTGGTAGAACCCGAAGACGAGGACGACATCAAACAGAAAAACAAATCAAAGAACATATTTAAAAGATTCTTCAATCGAGTTGTTCGACGTTTTAGAAATTAGGTACGTTACTAATGTGTTGAATATTATACAATGTATGTTGAACGAGTTTAAACCAGTGCATGATAAATACTGTTATTACAGCTCGTTATATAATGTATCACAGTAAATAATACTAGAACACCTTCCACTGAAATGATTGGATACTAATTTAGGAAATCACAATATAAGATTTCTTTGGGTACATATTATTAGCTCTGTTCTGAAACAACGAGCACCGCCTTTAACAGCACACACTTTGTCAGTAAATTGATAAAATATGAAATAAATATTCTATTACAGATATCATCAACTAACTATATTGGACTGTAAAATATTACATTGTCAGTGGTAATCAGAACGCGTTGGTGCAGCAACCCGACATCAGTATTCTGTTAAAACCCATATTTAAAAGTCAAAACATCGCCATTCAATGAAGCTGGACTAACGTCGATTGAAACACAGAAGAATAACAACACTAAGATTTCTTAATGCTTAAAATGTAACCTTTTATATAATGTAAATAAAGTTTGTTCGCATTTCATTTCTATTTTTTAATGGCATGTATACACATGGAAAAAAGAAACAGTGCATGAGTTTCAAAAGAAATGAAATACAAAACATACATTTTATTGCTTACAATAATTTCAATACATCCTTTTTAAAGCATATTCTGTACCTAAAACACATTCTTATCTCATTTGCAACAAAAATGTCATTATGGATAAGTTGAAAAACATAAGCACAAATTCTGGCGCATCTTTTCAACACAAAATTGGGGCGAAAAAATTAACATAGGAAGCTTGTAGGGCCCCTCAAACATTTGTACGGTCGGGAAGGGCTTTGGAAGGGGTTGAAATTTGTAGCCCATCCTCGATGGGGATATATGCACACAATAATACGTCAAGTGTGCACAAAAAAATGTGTATGATGGATAAGATCAAGAAAGTGTTTGAATTTTTGAGAAAAAAAAGTTTTCTTGGAGGGGTATCGATCTCGGGACCCTATGGTAGAGGATCCAGCACGCTAACCGCTTCGCCAGTGAGGCTTGGGCGAAGTGTCGCTAAGGTTAGATTTGAACCTAATCCCGGAGGGGGGTAAACACCCTTTTTCTAAAGGCAACCACGTTTTAGCACAGAAAAATGTGTCAGTTGTTCACAAAAAAATATTTGTATGCTGAATAAGATCAAGAAAAAGTTTGAATTTTTGAGATTTTCGCCAAGTGTTAGACGGACAAATGAAAACTCTTACAAATAAAGGACTGGCTCAAACCAAAAAACAAGCCGAACCTATATCAATCCAGGAAGAAGAAATATTGTGGTCAAAGAAAGTTCTTGGGACACATAATCCACGAGTGCTTATAAATACCCTTATTTATTTAAATGGATTGCATTTCTCTTTACGAAGTGGGAAAGAACACAGAAATTTAAGGTATAAGAATGGTTTCGTGTGGAGACGGATCTCAGTTCTTACATTACAAAGAAGATATTTCGAAAACTGTTCAGGGAGGGTTAAAACACCGAAAAATAACCCCTAAAATTGTTGAACATCATGCTAGCAGTAATACAACCGTTACCCGCTGGTATAGCAAACAGTCTATGGGCCATAATACAATTCAAAAGGTAGTTCCAGAATTATTGAAAGTAGCTGGTGTAACTGGATATAAAACAAACCATTCCTTGAGAGTGACCACTGCTACAAGACTGTTCAATTCTGGTGTACCAGAACAGCTGATAATGGAGCGTACTGGCCACCATTGTGTGGAAGGTAAGTCGAATTTTGTTTATTATTATGTATATATTTATTATCGCGCCTCTCTTAACTGCTGGGTCATTCTATGTATGTATAATATCGTTTCAGACAGCAATTAATCAAGAATATCAATCTATGTATAATTTTTGATGTAAGTTTAATTTGTAATTACAGGGATTATAACTTACAATAGAAAATCGGATGACATGAAGAGGGGAATTAGTGGCATTTTGAATCACGCCGGTACCATAAGCCCAACAGACACTACAGATACCAAAAAAGAAGCTGACGATAATTCAGAAACGCCGACCAAAATAAGCCGAACGAGTACACCGATTATATATGCTAATAACTGCGTTATAAATATATCAAAATAAAGTTATAAATGACAATGGGGCTTTTTCTTGTCTTGAGGGGTGATATCATCTCTGGGATGTTATGTCCAATATCATGCGACAACATCAAAGGGAATACTTTTCCGAGGTGTGTATGCACAAATGTGTCAGTTGTTCACAAAAAACATTTGTATGCCGGATAAGATCAAGGAAAAGTTTGAATTTTTGAGAAAAAAATTAAAGTTTTGGTGGGGTCTCGAACCCGGGTCCCTCTATGCGAGGTTCCAGCACGCTAACCGCTTTGCCATCGCGGCTTGAGAGAGGTTTCGCTAGAGTCAGCCGTGACCCTGACTCCGGAGGGCGGTAAACCCCCTTTTTCTTAAGCCAGTCACATTTTGGCACAGAAAACGGTCAGTTCTTGATGAAAAATGGGTCGTTCGCATACCAAACGAATCAGCGTTCAATGACGCATCTTTTCAACACAAAATTGTGGCCAAAACAATAATATAGGAAGCTTGTAGGGCTCCTCAAGCATTGTTTCGGTCGGGAAGGGCTTAAAATTTGTATAAAGTCAATTCTCGGTGGTGTTATATGCACAAATAATGTATAAGTTGTTCACAAAAAAACAATTTTGTATGCTGAATAAGATCAAGAAAAAGTTTGAATTTTTGAGAGAAAAAAAAATTAAAGTTTTGGTGGGGTCTCGAACCCGGGCCCCTCTAGGCGAGGTTCCAGCACGCTAACCGCTTCGCCATCGCGGCTTGAGAGAGGTTTCGCTAGAGTCAGCCGTGACCCTGACTCTGGAGGTGGGTAAACCCCATTTTTCTTAAGCCAGTCACGTTTTAGCACAGAAAACGGTCATTTCTTGATGAAAAATGGGTCGTTTGCATACCAAACGAATCAGCGTTCAATGACGCATCTTTTCAACACAAAATTGTGGCCGAAAGATTAATATAGGAAGCTTGTAGGGCTCCTCAAGCATTCTTTCGGTCGGGAAGGGTTTAAAATTTGTATATAGTCAATTCTCGGTGGTGGTATATGCACAAATGTGTCAGTAAGTTGTTCACAAAAAAACATTAGTATGCCGGATAAGATCAAGAAAAAGTTTGAATTTTTGAGAAAAAAAAATTAAAGTTTTACAGGGTCTCGAACCCGGGACCCTCTAGGCGAGGTTCCAGCACGCTAACCGCTTCGCCATCGCGGCTGGAGAGAGGTTTTGCTAGAGTCAAGACCCTGACTCCGGAGGGGGTTAAACCCCCTTTTTCTTAAGCCAGACACGTTTTAGCACAGAAAACGGTCAGTTCTTGATGAAAAATGGGTCGTTTGCATACCAAACGAATCAGCGTTCAATGACGCATCTTTTCAACACAAAATTGTGGCCAAAAAAATTAATATAGGAAGCTTGTAGGGCTCCTCAAGCATTTTTTCGGTCGGGAAGGGCTTAAAATTTGTATATAGTCAATTCTCGGTGGTGGTATATGCATAAATGTGTCAGTTGTTCACAAAAAAACATTTGTATGCCGAATAAGATCAAGAAAAAGTTTGAATTTTTTAGAAAAAAAATTAAAGTTTTGGTGGGGTCTCGAACCCGGGCCCCTCTAGGCGAGGTTCCAGCACGCTAACCGCTTCGCCTTCGCGGCTTGAGAGAGGTTTTGCTAGAGTCAGCCGTGACCCTGACTCCGGAGGGGGGTAAACCCCCTTTTTCTTAAGCCAGCCACGTTTTAGCACAGAAAACGGTCAGTTCATGATGAAAAATGGGTCGTTCGCATACCAAACGAATCAGCGTTCAATGACGCATCTTTTCAACACAAAATTGTGGTCAAAAAAATTATATAGGAAGTTTGAAGGGCTCCTCAAGCATTATTTTGGTCGGGAAGGGCTTAAAATTTGTATAAAGTCAATTCTCGGTGGTGTTATATGCACAAATAATGTATAAGTTGTTCACAAAAAAAACAATTTTTTTGCTGAATAAGATCAAGAAAAAGTTTGAATTTTTGAGAGAAAAAAAATAAAGTTTTGGTGGGGTCTCGAACCCGGGCCCCTCTAGGCGAGGTTCCAGCACGCTAACCGCTTCGCCTTCGCGGCTTGAGAGAGGTTTTGCTAGAGTCAGCCGTGACCCTGACTCCGGAGGGGGGTAAACCCCCTTTTTCTTAAGCCAGCCACGTTTTAGCACAGAAAACGGTCAGTTCATGATGAAAAATGGGTCGTTCGCATACCAAACGAATCAGCGTTCAATGACGCATCTTTTCAACACAAAATTGTGGCCAAAAAAATAATATAGGACGTTTGAAGGGCTCCTCAAGCATTTTTTTTGTCGGGAAGGGCTTAAAATTTGTATAAAGTCAATTCTCGGTTGTGTTATATGCACAAATAATGTATAAGTTGTTCACAAAAAAAAACAATTTTGTATGCTGAATAAGATCAAGAAAAAGTTTGAATTTTTGAGAGAAAAAAAAAATTAAAGTTTTGGTGGGGTCTCGAACCCGGGCCCCTCTAGGCGAGGTTCCAGCACGCTAACCGCTTCGCCATCGCGGCTGGAGAGAGGTTTTGCTAGAGTCGAGACCCCGACTCCGGAGGGGGGTAAACCCCCTTTTTCTTAAGCCAACCACGTTTTAGCATAGAAAACGGTCAGTTCATGATGAAAAATGAGTCGTTCGCATACCAAAAGAATCAACGTTCAATGACGCAGCTTTTCAACACAAAATTGTGGCCAAAAAAATAATATAGGAAGTTTGTAGGGCCCCTCAAGCATTTTTTCGGTCGGGAAGGGCTTACAATTTATAAATATAGTCAATTCTCGGTGGTATATGCACAAATGTGTCAGTTGTTCACAAAAAAACGTTTGTATGTCGGATAAGATCAAGCAAAAGTTTGAATTTTTGAGAAAAAAAATTAAAGTTTTATAGGGTCTCGAACCCGGGCCCCTCTAGGCGTGGTTCCAGCACGCTAACCGCTTCGCCATCGCGGCTTGAGAGGGGTTTCGCTAGAGTCAGCCGTGACCCTGACTCCGGAGGGAGGTAAACCCCCTTTTTCTTTAGCCTGCCACGTTTTAGCACAGAAAACGGTCAGTTCTTGATGAAAAATTAGTCGTTCGCATACCAAACGAATCAGCGTTCAATGACGCATCTTTTCAACACAAAATTGTGGCCAAAAAAATAATATAGAAAGCTTATATGCCTCCTCAAGCATTTTTTCGGTCGGGAAGGGCTTAACATTTGTAAATATATTCAATTCTCGGTGGTGGTATATGCACAAATGTGTCAGTTGTTCACAAAAAACATTTGTATGCCGGATAAGATATAAGATCAAGAAAAAGTTTGAATTTTTGAGAAAAAAAATTAAAGTTTTATAGGGTCTCGAACCCGGGCCCCTCTAGGCGAGTTTCCAGCACGCTAACCGCTTCGCCATCGCGGCTTGAGAGAAGTTTCGCTAGAGTCAGCCGTGACCCTGACTCCGGAGGGGGGTAAACCCCCTTTTTCTTAAGCCAGCCACGTTTTAAACCCCCTTTTTTAGCACAGAAAACGGTCAGTTCCTGATGAAAAATTAGTCGTTCGCATACCAAACGAATCAGCGTTCAATGGCGCATCTTTTCAACACAAAATTGTGGCCGAAAAATTAATATAGAAAGCTTGTAGGGCTCCTCAAACATACCAAACGAATCAGCGTTCAATGGCGCATCTTTTCAACACAAAATTGTGGCCGAAAAATTAATATAGAAAGCTTGTAGGGCTCCTCAAACATTTTTTCGGTCGGGAAGGGCTTAACATTTGTAAATATATTCAATTCTCGGTGGTGGTATATGCACAAATGTGTCAGTTGTTCACAAAAAAACATTTGTATGTCGGATACGATCAAGAAAAAGTTTGAATTTTTGAGAAAAAAAATTGAACTTTTGGAGGGGTCTCGAACCCGGGCCCCTCTAGGCGAGGTTCCAGTACGCTAACCGCTTCGCCATCGCGGCTTGAAAGAAGTTTCGCTACAGTCAGCCGTGACCCTGACTCCGGAGGGGGGTAAACCCCCTTTTTCTTAAGCCAGCCACGGTTTAGCACAGAAAACGGTCAGTTCATGATGAAAAATGGGTCGTTCGCATACCAAACGAATCAGCGTTCAATGACGCATCTTTTCAACACACAATTGTGGCCCCAAAAATAATATAGGAAGCTTGTAGGGCTCCTCAAGAATTTTTTCGGTCGAGAAGGGCTTAAAATTTGTATAAAGTCAATTCTCGGTTGTGGTATATGCACAAATGTGTTAGTTGTTCACAAAAAAACATTTGCATGCCGGATTAGATCAAGGAAAAGTTTGAATTTTTGAGAAAAAAAATTAAAGTTTTAGTGGGATCTCGAACCCGGCCCCTCTAGGCGATGTTCCAGCACGCTAACCGCTTCGCCATCGCGGCTTGATAGAAGTTTCGCTAGAGTCAGCCGTGACCCTGACTCCGGAGGGGGTAAACCCCCTTTTTCTTAAGCCAGCCACGTTTTAGCACAGAAAGCGATCAGTTCATGATGAAAAATGGGTCGTTCGCATACCAAACGAATCAGCGTTCAATGACGCATCTTCTCAACACAAAATTGTGGCCGAAAATTAATATAGAACGTTTGTAGGGCTCCTCGAGCATTTTTTCGGTCGGGAAGGGTTTAAAATTTGTAAATATAGTCAATTCTCGGTGGTGGTATATGCAAAAATGTGTCAGTTGTTCACAAAAAAACATTTGTATGCCGGATAAGATTCAGAAAAAGTTTGAATTTTTGAGAAAAAAAAATTAAAGTTTTATAGGGTCTCGATCCCGGGTACCTCTAGTCGACGTTCCAGCACGCTAACCGCTTCGCCATCGCGGCTTGAGAGAGGTTTCGCTAGAGTCTGCCGTGACCCTAACTACGGAGGGAGGTAAACCCCCTTTTTCTTAAGTCAGCCACGTTTCAGCACAGAAAACGGTCAGTTCATGATAAAAAATGGGTCGTTCGCATACCAAACGAATCAGCGTTCAATGACGCATCTTTTCAACACAAAATTGTGGCCGAAAAATTAATATGGAAAGTTTGTAGTGCTCCTCGAGCATTTTTTCGGTCGGGAAGGGCTTAAAATTTGTAAATATAGTCAATTCTCGGTGGTGGTATATGCAAAAATGTGTCAGTCGTTCACAAAAAAACATTTGTATGCCGGATAAGATCAAGAAAAAGTTTGAATTTTTGAGAAAAAAAATTAAAGTTTTATAGGGTCTCGAACCCGGGCACCTCTAGGCGACGTTCCAGCACGCTAACCGCTTCGCCATCGCGGCTTGAGAGAGGTTTCGCTAGAGTCAGCCGTGACCCTAACTACGGAGGGAGGTAAACCCCCTTTTTCTTAAGCCAGCCACGGTTTAGCACAGAAAACGGTCAGTTCTTGATGAAAAATTAGTCGTTCGCATACCAAACGAATCAGCGTTCAATGGCGCATCTTTTCAACACAAAATTGTGGCCGAAAAATTAATATAGGAAGCTTGTAGGGCCCCTCAAGCATTTTTTCGGTCGGGAAGGGCTTAAAATTTGTATAAAGTCAATTCTCGGTGGTGGTATATGCACAAATGTGTCAGTTGTTCACAAAAAAAACATTTGTATGTCGGATACGATCAAGAAAAAGTTTGAATTTTTGAGAAAAAAAATTAAACTTTTGGAGGGGTCTCGAACCCGGGCCCCTCTAGGCGAGGTTCCAGCACGCTAACCGCTTCGCCATCGCGGCTTGAAAGAAGTTTCGCTACAGTCAGCCGTGACCCTGACTCCGGAGGGGGGTAAACCCCCTTTTTCTTAAGCCAGCGACAGTTTAGCACAGAAAACGGTCAGTTCTTGATGAAAAATGGGTCGTTCGCATACCAAACGAATCAGCGTTCAATGGCGCATCTTTTCAACACAAAATTGTGGCCGAAAAATTAATATAGAAAGCTTGTAGGGCTCCTCAAGCATTTTTTCGGTCGGGAAGGGCTTACAATTTGTAAATATATTCAATTCTCGGTGGTGGTATATGATGTGTCAGTTGTTCACAAAAAAACATTTGTATGCCGGATAAGATTCAGAAAAAGTTTGAATTTTTGAGAAAAAAAATTAAAGTTTTATAGGGTCTCGAACCCGGGCCCCTCTAGGCGAGGTTCCAGCACGCTAACCGCTTCGCCATCGCGGCTTGAGAGGGGTTTCGCTAGAGTCCGACGTGGCCCTGACTCCGGAGGGAGGTAAACCCCCTTTTTCTTAAGCCAGCCACGTTTTAGCACAGAAAACGGTCAGTTCATGATGAAAAATGGGTCGTTCGCATACCAAACGAATCAGCGTTCAATGACGCATCTTTTCAACACAAAATTGTGGCCGAAAAAATAATATAGGAAGCTTGTAGGGCCCCTCAAGCATTTTTTCGGTCGGGAAGGGCTTAAAATTTGTATAAAGTCAATTCTCGGTGGTAGTATATGCACAAATGTGTCAGTTGTTCACAAAAAAAACATTTGTATGTCGGATAAGATCAAGAAAAAGTTTGAATTTTTGAGAAAAAAAATTAAAGTTTTATAGGGTCTCGAACCCGGGTCCCTCTAGGCGAGGTTCCAGCACGCTAACCGCTTCGCCATCGCGGCTTGAGAGGGGTTTCGCTAGAGTCAGCCGTGACCCTGACTCCGGAGGGGGGTAAACCCCCTTTTTCTTAAGCCAGACACGTTTTAGCACAGAAAACGGCCAGTTCTTGATGAAAAATGGGTCGTTCGCATACCAAACGAATCAGCGTTCAATGACGCAACTTTTCAACACAAAATTGTGGCCAAAAAAATAATATAGGAAGCTTGTAGGGCTCCACAAGCATTTTTTCGGTCGGAAAGGGCTTAAAATTTGTATAAAGTCAATTCTCGGTGGTGGTATATGCACAAATGTGTCAGTTGTTCACAAAAAAACGTTTGTATGTCGGATACGATCAAGAAAAAGTTTGAATTTTGAGAAAAAAAATTAAAGTTTTGGAGGGGTCTCGAACCCGGGCCCCTCTAGGCGAGGTTCCAGCACGCTAACCGCTTCGCCATCGCGGCTTGAAAGAAGTTTCGCTAGAGTCAGCCGTAACCCTGACTCCGGAGGGGGGTAAACCCCCTTTTTCTTAAGCCAGCCACGTTTTAGCACATAAAACGGCCAGTTCTTGATGAAAAATGGGTCGTTCGCATACCAAACGAATCAGCGTTCAATGACGCGACTTTTCAACACAAAATTGTGGCCGAAAAATTAATATAGAAAGCGTGTAGGGCTCCTCAAGCATTTTTTCGGTCGGGAAGGGCTTTGGAGGGGGTTGAAATTTGTATAAAGCCCATCCTCGATGGTGATATATGCACACAATAATACGTCAAGTGTGCACAAAAAATATGTGTATGATGGATAAGATCAAGAAAGTGTTTGAATTTTTGAGAAAAAAAAGTTTCTTGGAGGGGTCTCGATCCCGGGACCCTATGGTGGAAGATCCAGTACGCTAACCGCTTCGCAACCGAGGCTTGAGCGAAGTTTCGCCAAGGTAAGCTGTGAACCTAACCCCGGAGGAGGGTAAACACCATTTTTTCTAAAGGCAACCACGTTTTAGCTTAGAAAAATGTTATAGCTTGATCAAAAATGGGTTGTTCGTATATGAAACGAACCAGCGTTTCATGACGCATCTTTTTAACACAAAATTGAATTTACTTATTAAGCAGTCACCGGCTCGTGGCATACAAATTAAGCACAGTGAAGTCCAATCTCTAATTTGACCGTGACCAGATTTAAATATTTAAAGTTTTCACTTAAACGCTTATTTATATTATTATTACGTCGAAACAAACAAACACTGATGGTAACTGAACTAGTTATATACTATGACGTCATAATAAGGAAACGTTATTATTCTATTGTTAATTGAGGAACGGTTCGAACCAGACGCTCAGTTTCAACGTTTTGCTTAAAAATGGGTCTTTTTTCTCAGTGTGTTTCTTGTAAACAGTGGAAGAAGAAGAATGACCGGTACAGAAAACAACCGTCACCAAGAACGGCATATTTTCCAAGATATATGGAGAAAAGTGACTTTGCTTACTCATCAAATTTAACACTATCATCAATAAGAGAAGATTGTTTATCTCAATCATATATACCACAACTACCTCAGATGTTTACTGTAGATAAGTTTCAGATAGGTAAACCTATAGGATCGCCAATGTCTTCATATTTTCTAGATTTTCCACAGATATCACTTAAACCGTGCCTAGATTCACCACAACGAAGTACTGGATCACTACAAATAGGTACTGGATCAACAGAACCGAACACTGGATCACTACAAACAGGAACTGGATCAATAGAACTATGCAATAGATCACCAGAAATCAACATCAAAGTAATTCATGTAAAACCAGCGTTAGATCTGTGGATAAATGATGGGTCTTCTGGATTTAGAGATGGTGGTAATAATGAGTCTACTAAATTTAAAGATGATGATAATGATGTATTAGATCTGGAGAACTTGGTACCATCTGAAGTTAGTATTGATACAAGAGAAACTAACCTGATAAAAGTCAAACCAGTTAAAGAATCGATGTACCAGTATCCTGTACAAGAGACTGATGCTGAACCTAACGACTGTGGACAAACAACATATTCAGATCAGGTAAATAAATATATATCACCATTGTGGCATTGCTTGTTTCAGTCGATTTTAAAGATCCTTGTGTGGCGCCAAGCAGGGTATGCTAACTCTTCTAGACACCTGATACCACTTTTCATTATGAAATATTTACTCAAATGAAAAGTTCATTAGCTGCTACCAATATATTGCCAATGTGTTCACATGGATTTCGAGATTTGGTTTTCGGATGGGATCGTTCGTGCTCGGTTTTATTTCTACTAAGTATTGTGGTATCAACACTTCAATTTATAAAATTTATGTACAGTAATGTTACCAGAAGCAAAACCCAATTGAATGTTGCCATACTATTAATGTTATTCAAAATGAAGGGTGAATAATTACTGGAATGACTCAGTTCTTGAAGCAACACATCTTAAACATCTCTTGGATTCGTTTATTTCAGCTTAATTTGATATTGTATTATTTTAGGAGGATGATAGTGAATTTTTTGAGGTAGTGGAGGAAGAACTAGGATATTTTTCTGGATTTCGATTTTATAAAAATACTAACTATCTAACTAATAGTAATGTTAGTTCTGGTATTTCAACTGTCACTTTCAAAGAAACAACATTTAATCCTCAACCTAAACCTGATATTGATGCTATGTTCTGTGTAACTAAAGAGAAGTCAACTTTAAAAGATAAGAAGAGGGCAAAGAAAGACAAGGTAACAATAATTACAGTTAAATGGAATTTGTTTCAATCAACTATTGCTCTGGGTTCTGAGGCGAATTAAAACTGATATCATGTCTTTATCGTGCAAAACGCCAGAAAGGGAATGGTGGGACGGGGGTGGGTTAGTGTTGTTAATGCTTTACCAATAAATTCATCCACAGATTTACTCTGTATTTAAAAATTCGTACTATGGTGTTTGGTAAGTGTGATTTGATACAGAATATTTATAAGAGTATAATTAATATAATTTAGGTAAATTATACAAACATGGAAACATTGGTAGAACCCGAAGACGAGGACGACATCAAACAGAAAAACAAGTCAAAGAACATCTTTAAAAGATTCTTCACTCGACTTGTTCAGCATTTCAGAAAATTTCGGTAGGTTTTTAATGATTATATATTATAAGTAGTATATGAGGTTATAGATTGGGTGCACTTTCCCTCATTTCATCTCATTCCATGGGGAAAATGCTTCCAATCTATAATCTCCCAAAAACTGACATATATACCCTAAAAAAGACATAAATGCCCTACATTTCACTATTAAATTAATTCCTTTCAAACAGAAATTTGGGTATCTATTTTTTGGGTGATAATAGGTTGGAAGCAGTTTTCCCCGTGGGATGAAATGAAATGCGGGAGAGTGCGTCCAATCTATAATCTCATACATGTATACTATTTTACATACAATATATTAAGTTGAACGAGCTTAAACAAATAAAAAGAACTATTATTTACGGCAAATTGAACTGATATTACAAATTAAAATTTAGATTCCGTATATCTTATAAGATCTGTTCTGCAACAATGATGCATAAGCTTCGAAATTATTGGGTGGATATTACTCAATATTATTTTATGAACTAATTGGTAGTGCTGGACTAAACTAATTGGATGTTCATTTTCTATTACAGATAAATTTCAGCTTTACTGAACTAAGAAATATTACACTGTCAATGATGAAGATGCATTATAACACGTTGTTTTCAACATACAGTCAAAGTGTGAATTACTCGCTTCAGTCTGTTGTACATATTGTAAATAAAGTTTGTTAAAAGATGTTACATTCACATTTTATATCCCTTATTTCGTGATAATCTATAAAAGACAATTTTGCGGAATTTATATTTAGAAGATGGGGATTAGCATAGAAATTAAAAACTCTACTGTTGTTCATTATTACGTATCATACTAAAAGTATGAAGGAAAAGAGTGTCAAAGCTTTTTTCCTTTTATGAGACAGTTCGTATTCGCCAGATAATGTGGGTATGTCACAGCATGTGCTCAATTAATTCTGTACGCTAGAGCTGGTTCGTTCTTCGGTAAAACGAGGCAACACTATAGCATTTACGCCTTTCTGATACAAAGAATTCACGTGTTGTCATCCAAATGGCATGTCCAGTTGCATGTATTATATGTTTCCCTTTGTGTGTGTAACAGGGGTTTTATGCTGACTCTTCTAGACCTCTGATTATTCATTCCATTATGAAACTGTTTTCATATATTATTTATTCTCTTTCTCATTGGAATAGTTTAGGGTTCAATCTGGGCATGGATCGAGATAGTGCCTTCAGATTGTTCAATCCCCGTCAGATATGATGGTCATGGATAATTGAAAAAGACAAGACGTGGAAAATCCATCTAGTCCATAGAATGGGAAAATAAACCAAGGCCCAGAGGCTACAGACTGTGCACATTTAAGACATCTCAAGAGTTGGAAATTGAAAATAAAGTAGATTAATGCCGCTGTAACCATAATAATTTAGTAAACAAATGTCCTAAACTCACTCAACCACGAGGAAAATTCATAGATATGGGACCAAAAAATACATGACTACTGAATGAAAATAAAGATCAAGGTTTATAATTATCACACTCAACAGTTGATATTTTATTTACATTATTTATTGTTTACCAACAAATCTAACAATAGATTGCAGGTAAAATAAATAAAACATATAATTTAAGTAGTATTTATGAAATATTGTACACTCGCTGAGATATATCATGAAAACTAATGTTAATAAATATGCACTGACTGATATGTTATTCTACAAGCTGAAGGTTTAACTCATATATTGTATCAAACTCCTAGGATAAAATCTACCCAATCAAATTAGAGATTTTCTGATCTAGTTTATAATTCCTGTTATTTGATTGGATAATACCTTGAAGCTTAACACCATATACGAATACAATCTAATTTAACTTAGGTTTATTCTTTTATTCTTTAAAAGGTTAAAAATACTTAACCATACAAAATATGATATATCAAATAGTTATTTCAATTAATTTTAGAAATGATTAAAATACAGAAACTGGATTAATGATACAAGCATTAACTTTCTAATGAAAGTAAAAGTAAAATTTCTGAGAGTAAAAGAATAAACAATAAGTTATTGACTATTGAAAGCTTTAGCACCAGATGTAATAATACAGGCTTATTATGAAATATTGCAAATCATTTTAAATTAATTGTCCTAATTACAGAAGCTAACATAAAAGTTTGGAAGCACTAATATAAACTGTGTTTTTGTAATTTTTTTTGTTTGTTTTGCTTTTTATTTCAAAATTCAAACTTGTCATAATAATTTTTAACAGCAAAAACTAAAACTGTCTTCCCATCAAGCACTAACACAAAGCATTAATGAAAAAAAAAAAAACAAGTTGACAAAAATTAAGTTATTACATGCAGTTATTTATACAGATGAAAAAACAGAAAAACAATTATGCATAATAGTGTAGAACTAAAGTCCTAAGCTGACCAGCCACTCTGAACACAAACAAACTAAAATGGATAATATCTTACATCAATTTGAAATTGTTTTATGATCATTTTAGTCCAAAAATATCCTAATTAAGCATTTTAATACCTAAATGATTTTTAAAGAAACCCATTGGGTGACTAAAGAGTTACAAGCAACAAGACAAGACATAGCTAATGTTATGGCAAGATCAATGTTAATAGATCGTACAGAAAATAAGACAAATCATTTTTACCTTAGACTCAGTTTACATTGCATACAGTATGATACTGCTACTATGTGCTTGAAGCAGACTATCAATGAAATTTCAGTTAGTTCAAAATAATGTATGAAACAAAACAACAGAATTTCAAAAAGAAATCATATAAACACAACCAATTGATGTAATACACCAAAATATTCTTCCACTTAGACAATTTCTACGTCATTATATATATCACCTTGCATATTAGATCTAAATCTAAAGCAAGATCATAGAAATAATGACTAAAAAAATGACTTGTTTAAGGCCACATGGATAAGAAATCTACAACACACAAAAAGAAGTCTTTCTCAAAACATTGTTCATTTCACCCTTTCAAAAAATAACAAAACTGATAACAATTGAACAAAAACTAATCACAAGAATTAATAGTTTATTATTGTTATATAATAACACACAATATATCAACTCGCAAGTCCTTATCTTCTTATATTACTACACAATTATTGATCATATCATTACGACTTTGGTTTCTGTATTATTGAAAGCACACTGTTTTTTAATTCAACTACTCCATCTGGAATCTAATAAATCATCACTCGAAAATTGGATAATATATGGCATCTTCTGGTTGCTTTGTCACTTGAACTGGGGTTTGGTCTTTAATAATAGTAATAAGGACACAGAACGAGTTATTGTCAATAAATTTGATCATGCAAAACACGACAATATAGCGAGTATCATTGACCAATAGTCAATATGATAACTCATGACATAATGTTGAAAAAAGTCTTTGTTCGGTAGAAATGTCAATTGATAACAAGTTTTCAATATTTAAAGAAAACCACACTATTAGTTACTCTGAAATTAACAGTCAATAATATATGAGACAAGCTTTCCTCCATTCTGTCCCATTCTTTACATCTTATGTTAATCTGCTAGAGTTTTGGGTTGCTAGATGAACACTAACAGTATCTTGAGAGATCTCTTTCCCCTTTCTATTCTCCATTCACCAGTTCCTCTTTCTTAGCTGGTGCTTTGTTTCTGCCTTTTGAATCTGAGTCGCTACCCCCTGGATTGACTGGAGGTTTGTTATATTTATTACGTGAATCGCGTGGTTCACGTTGTGGTTTGCTATCAGATCTAGTTGACTCAGGTTTAGAGTTGCTCTGACCATTAATATTTCTATCAGCAGTAGTATCAGTAGTAGTGGTGGTATTACGATTACCTTGGTAGCCATCAGCTTTAATAGAACCTGTAGAATGAGATGGTGGTAATCCTCCACGACCACCACGGTATGGTGGTGGGTTACTGTATCTATTGGTACGATAATTAGATACACTAGTATCTGTTTCAGTACCACTAGCAGCACTACCATTCCCTCTCATTTTATTCTTTCTTCTTCTTCTCCTTCTATCTGTTCTATCTCTTCTTCTATCTAAATCTACAATCAAAATTACACATGATTAGTATTAACATACGCACACAAATTATCATAACACAGCTTTACCTGCTAGCTTGTACTCATTTAAAATTAAACGAAACCTAATAATATCACAAAGATTCAACATGTCCTATAACTAGGACTTACAATATAAAAGACTTGATTAAAAGATAGCCTACCTCCATCTTGACTATTAACACTAGCATTATCTAGAACAGTATCATCATCGTCAGTCATCCTTCTCCTAGATCTATTATCTCTAGAATCATCGTCATCATTGACTGTAATAAACATCATATAACATCAAAATAACCTTGCTAAATTATAACCAACTACACATACCATTCTTTCTTACTAGAGGTTATTCCCTATTCCCTATTAATACACTTTCATGCAATCCCTGAGTTTTATTAGTTTATATGGAATGTTGATTTCATGCGCATTATTATAAGTTTATCATCATCATCAAAATGAAATGAAATATTAACAGATTCTATAACTAACTTGCATGCAAATCATTATTCCATTCAGAAACACAGATCCATGCTTGAAAGAGTCCACTGATATCAGATATTTAGTCCAGTTTTGGAAGTATTTAAGGAACACTACTTCTTTAAATATTCAAACTTAACCAACCAGAGTATATATTTACTAAGGGATTTGTCTGGTGTAATACATTTACAACAGAACCCCTTTATAATCCAATAAATACAAACAATATAAATAAGAACTAGCAATTATTGAAAAAATAGTTAAAATATTCAAAGCATTTTCAATAATTACTTGTTCTTTTATGCTTAATTACTAAGTTTTATAGTATTATAAAGAGATTTTACGGCTAAAAGATTAACTGTATATTTATGATGACAGGCAAGTCCCCTGGCGAATATATACTATTACTTGGCAAGTTTAAGAATTAGAATTCTATGTTCATTCTAAGAGGTAGTATTCCTTCAGTATCTAAATATGAAATATTGTTAATAACCTACATCTATCAGAAGTATAACCATTTCTTGTTGAATAATCTCTATCTCGCCATGAATTATCTACATTAACATAATAAACATGATTTCTGTTAGTATAAACATTATTATTAAATTCTATATCAGTGTTAAATTGTATTTCTACAGCAAACATGTTGCATGCTTTGACAAAATAGTTATCACTCTTTTCACTACGTAATACAATGATCAATATTTTCATTGTGTAAAACAGTGATCACTTTTCTACGTAAAACAGTGATCACTCTTTTCTATGTAAAACAGTGATCATCTTTTAACTGTGTAACACAGTGATCAATCTTTTCACTATGTAAAACAGCAATCAATCTTTTCACTATAAAAACGGTTATCAATCTTGTCACAATGTATAAGGATCATCTAACTTTTAACAATGTAAAACAGTGATCAATCTTTCCACAATGTAAAACACTGATCAATCTTTCCACAATGTAAAACAGTGATCAATCTTTCCACAATGTAAAACAGTGATCAATCTTTTCACAATGTAAAACAGTGATCAATCTTTTCACTATGTAATACAGTGATCAATCTTTTCACTATGTAATACAGTGATCAATCTTTTCACAAAATTTCATACTATGGAAAAGTCTTTTTATTGGAAACTAACATTCAAATAAAATCATGCAATTTCAACCCTATATAACAAATTACCCACAAATGGCCAGATTGAATCATTTACCTATTTTAAAAGATATTGCAAACTAGGCAAATTCTAAATACCTGAATCTCTTCTAAATGATGAGTAACCACTATATCTGCCACGCCCCCTGCCTCTTCTGTAGCCACGCCCTCTACCATTTAATACACTGTCAGTTAAATAACCTGCTTGTCGTCTCTCTTCAGCAAGAACTTCAGCTGTCCAATCACCAACATTTTCAGGATCATCAACTACTATCAAATACATAGAATATCAGATTAGCATGTAATGAGTAAGAATGTCAATGGTTCCTACAATTTCACTAAAATGGTTTTATTTTGGACAATATGCTTGTATCATATAAGGCCTTCAAATTTAGTCATCTAAGACTTAATTTTAGTGGAATTGCTGAAACCAGACGTCTGTAAATTGGAAGGATGCAAATTGATACTATCATCAGAGTTCCAGGTACACATAAACAATTAGAAAACCTATATACAACCCCTTTAACCATTGAATACAGGATCGCAAGAGCAACCATTAAAACAGAATATGAAAATATTTTAAAGCTTTTATTCTGGTGTGTTTTGTATCTTAAACACTGTTCAATGAAATCAAATCAATGAATGCATTATTAAAGCAGGGCTATTAAGAGATAATAGAAAGTAAACATACGTGGTCGGTCATTCCATCTACCTCTACCACCTCTTCCTCCTCTACCACGACCACCACGTCTACCACGTTCATTCTCACTGTACATATCATGACTACCTCTATAATTATATAAATATTAATATCATAGGTCAATATCTCACATAGAAATATATATATATATATATACCGGTATACATATCTTACATTTAAATAGATGACAGTGATAGGACGCATAGATGACTTGATATTGACATAGGAACATAAAGTGGCAAAAAAACTTGACATAATTGCATAGATTGCACAGCTGGACTACTATAAACAGTTTGTACTTGAAACAATGAGTAACATCTTGGTAAAAGTCTTTCAACTTATGAAAATTTACCTGCGTTCTCTTGGAGGGAAATAAGGTCCAGTATTGGGACCAGACATACTGCGTAATTGTATATCAATTTCTTGTTTAGCCTGGCGTAACTGTTCAACTTCTCGTAAATGATCCAAATTAAAATCTAATAATAACTTAGCGTTTTCAATACTTTCTATGGTACCAACAAATACAAATGGTAATTGGCCCTAAAATATATAACAAACAGACAAATGAAAAGAAGAAAGAAACAAAATTTGGAACCTTGACTAACAGACACATGCAAATTGTAAATTCAAAACTGTTTCAATATATTTTGTATCACTGCACAGACTGAGTCTTCAATGTAATGGTAGTTTTAATGTGGGCATATAAAATGTTAGTAATGATTGACTTACATCTGACTTATTTTCTTCAGCTTCATTATCTCCTTCTATTTTAACTCTAACTACTCCTGATTTATCTACAATATCTTGTATATTACGTCCATTTTTACCTATTACTTTAGCTAAAAAAAAATATCATATCATTCATCATTTTATTACTGATATTATTAATTAATCAACTCTGTTGATATAAATCACTTCAATTTAATCTATTTTCATAGCACATTTTCTGATTCATAATAATGTATTCTCTCTATTTATGTCTAGTATTGCTTTCATTATATTCTAACTTACCAACTAATTCTTTTGGCACTTGAAATGTTTCTTCAGCAAACTCTAACATTTTTCTAGCACTCTTCACACATTCTTCATTCTGTAATATAAAGTTTTAAATGCACATAATGAGATTACACTCTGAATATGTTAATAAAGGTGTACAACTCCATTCAGTGCGCAATGAAAACAACAAACTCTGGATTATCTCCAGAACCAACTATTTTCTGACTAATACTCATACACTTACCTCACCATAAACTTTAAAAGTACAGTTACTTTCATCTAATTCAATACCAGTTATACCATCAATTTTTCTAGCTGCTTGTATATTGGCACCATGAGTTCCTATAGCTAATCCCATTAATGTTTCTGATACAGAAAATTCCTCCATATAACCAGATCGGATCTTTGTACTCTGTGAAAAGACAAACTTGTCACATTATAAAATTGTAAAGAATTTTCAATCAGAAATCTGTGGTTCCAGCAACTCCACTTAAGTCAGTCAAGTCAGTGTTTGATGACGTACATATATGAATAACCAAATATAAAGTGTGTCAACTAAAACTTGCTGAATATTATCTTGCCAAGAATTCTTAAGAAAACTGCTGTATATTCACCTGTAATTTCTTCACTGCCTCTTCTGTCCGCTGTTTTAATAATATTTTTTGACGCAAATTGCGTAGAAACATATCTCCTAATATGGAAGCCTTTTTAATCACAGATTCTAATGTGGACTGAAATAAGAGACAATTAAATAATGTAACATCTTACTACAATCCTGCTTAACAAACAGAATCAATTTATATCTAAAATAAACCTGTCTTTAACAAGAGACATTTATATCAACGCCTCTAGACTAGTGTGCTAGATAACCTCATATATTATAGAGAGATCGACATACAAAATACAAACAATCAAATCAATCATTTAACAAGAGTTGTCTGTTTCATGACCGAGTCAAATTGTTTCATTACAAAGGTTGTGCTGAAGGAACAAGAATCTTTAAAGTCTTTAATTTAACTATGCATTTTGTTTAAGTTTAATTTGATCACTAATACATACCAGAATAACTAAAGCATCCTCATGGCTATGATATGATACAACACCTTTACCACAATGACGTTTAAATTCTGTTATTGATGATTCTTCTTGACATCTAAAATAACCAGATCAAGTCAATATTACAGTAATAAAGATAGGTCAAAGTAAGTAACTTTTTGATAATTTGTGTTTCTGTTGGTGGGCCAGTCCATCCACAAATAGCTTGTGAACACATTGGAGACTATAATTTTCATCCAATTTCAATACAATTTAGTGTGATCCTAAATAATGAAAGTTCTTTCATTTTTAATTATAATGTGGGCGTTTAAAAATGTATCAATTGGGCAGGCAAATGTATTACTTAAAGAAGAGATATTATGTATACTTACGCTTCAGCCAGATCTGGTGGTATAGGCAGAGAAAATTTATAAAAACTATCTTTATTTATAGGTACACTGAAAATAAATATTTATATTATATTATGATTTAACTTTCATTGAACTTTGAAAATTTGACTCTCTTAAGAAAATGATAAGACAACTATCCCTCTAAATTTGTTTTATTACTTTGAAAAATCAACTATTGATAAACGGATATTTTGGAGGTGAAAAAAAAACAAGTGGTTGCCTAGCAATATACGCCCACTTACTACCATAAATTGTTAATATATCAAGGAATGTTGGATGGTGTTCAGATAGTTACACACAAAAGTTTATTAAATTCCTACCACAACTGTGATCTCTATCACGTTCACAAGTCATTTTAACATATTTTAGGTGTAAAACTCCGTAAATATTTGTTGAATCAATCCGTAATTCGAACTTGTCCGAGATCTTATGAATATAATCCTACATACAAAATTATATTCAAATCCAACCAAAACTGTGGTCTCTATCGCGTTCACAAGCCATTTTTAACGTATTTTGGGTGTAAAACTCCTTGAATTTTTGACGAATCGAACCCAAATTCGAATTTATCCGAGATCTTATGAATATAAACCTACATACAAAATTGTATTCAAATCCAACCAAAACTGTTGTCTCTATCGCGTTCACAAGCCATTTTTAAAGTATTTTGGGTGTAAAACTCCGTGAATTTTTGTCGAATCGAACCCAAATTCAAACTTGTCCGAGATCTTATGAATATAATCCTAGTATCCTACATACAAAATTTTATTCAAATCCAACCAAAACTGTGGTCTCTATCGCGTTCACAAGCCAATTGTGGACAGACGGACCGACCGACGGACGGACGGACGGACGGACAGGGGCGACGGCAATATACGACCACATTTCAATGTGGGCGTATAAAAACAGTTTTTATAACTATTATTTTACTTACTTTACATTGGAGGGACGTATTTTATCTAAAGAGACTATATCTGATTCACAAGGTCCATTGATATAATCAACAGCAGCAATTTCACCTTTTAACATTCGTAATTTGGCAGGCCACCAAGCTGATGCAAGGTCTTGTGCAGCTTTACCAAAAGCCTGAAATATTTCAAAAAAATTCATTTACATAAATTTCAATGGGACTATTCTGTTTTTCTCTAACCAAAGAAATCAATAATAATACAACAGATTTTAAAAATTTCAGATATAACTCTTACTTTCGCATGGCTATTTGTCAACACATGGCAACTTTAATTCTTATTTTAACAATCAATATCATAATGAAATACATAAACAGCTGATGATTAATAAAAGATAGCCTACAATGACAAATATACTAGCAAATAACTTATTTTAATTTCATATTTCCAATCAAAGCGTTATATTAATTAATAAATAGAAAGCCCTCAAATTAAATCTTTCTGTATCATACTAAATACTAAAAGTTTTGCTTTCAAATATTCGTAACAATGCAACCCTTTCAAATTTATTGTTGCTCTTTCTCAGTGTATGTATTCTCCAACAGTATATACCTAGTACATTGACTAATGGACTACCTGACCTTTTATCATTCCATACACACTGAGGTCAGAATGACATATGGAAACAATATAGAGATTATAACAATCTATATAGTAAAATGATGGCATAGAAAATAATTATTCCAGGAACCATTCTCATGTTTTGCCTGTGATGTGTATTTAAGATAGAATATGTCAATCATTTCACCAAGAAAACTTTCACAAAATTTCATAAAAGTCAATTGAATAACTATAAGATAACATTTTCAAAACACCATTTAAAATCAAAACTTATTTTTTAAGGGGGTGTAAAAGTCTATCATTGAGAATAAAATGTTTGAAATCATTAGTCTATAGCCTTTCTGCGAGGTATATTTATTGAATAGGAACTCACAATTATACATAAGCTTACCTCAACATTTTCTCCTTCAGCACACTCTCTCTTTGATAAATTTTCTGGAGGAGGCAATCTTGCCAGTGCAAAAAGAACTCTCTCTTCATTTTTAGGACTAAAAAATCAAAGGAAAATATAGTGATAACGTTGAGTCTTAATAATATTTATTTATATATAAACCAGTATATTTTTTTTACAGATTGAGGGACAAGCATGCATGCTTATTTATAGAATACATCCTCTAGTGAAAAAAAAAATCATACATAAATCCTGTATTAAGCCAGGAAGCCTACCTATGCTCAAAAGATATTACAAGTTCTTCATCCAAAATATCTTTAACAATAGCCTGAAAGAAAAAGTTATTATGATATCAAAATATAGTAATATCATGGATTTATTATGGAAAAAATCAAAATGAAATGAAATGAATGGAGTTTTACGTCTTTCTATTCAGCACCTATATGGCCTAATAGAGGATGGGCAAACGCCATGCAGTGTGCAATCATGGAAATTTTTGCCAGGACAGCAGCATTAGCCTGCTCTCATTTTTTATTTCCATCTGTCGAGGGATCTTTACCGCACACAGCCAATAGCACATGGGATCTCGGATTATTGTCCCAACCAAATGACTAGACGCCTTTTCCATGTCAGTCCCTCCGACCTGCATCACTGACAGGAAGATACTGGGTTGGAAAATCTGAAATGTCATCTTGATGCCTGGATTGCGTAAAAATCGAAGACAATGGACCCGTTAACCCTATCAGCTTTGATTCCAACAGATTGATTTAATCAATTATTATTAATCAACATTTGAAAGATTTTCTGATCTTCATCTGGTGATTTACGTTTTTGGAGTAGAAAACATATGAAACTGAGGTAAGACTTAAGAATTGTTGTGATGATCATGATATTATGGTGTGACTATGAATTTTAATATATTATGAAATAGATCAAAATTCATTGGGTCTTTACTTGATTATTTCACCAGTCCTACAAATGTTATAAAGTGATTTGACTAAATCATAAAGAGAGAACTGATTTTTCAAATTACAACAAGAGGATCATTCCATGTCAAATCGAAAGGTGGTAGTGAGGCGAAGTCATACACGTCAGCATATTCAACTAAGTGAATACAGGGTAGCCCTGAGTTGTTCTCAAGTTTTTATTGATAGGGGTCCTGTTTAAACAAGGACTCTGATTTGATGTGCACTACAAAGTACAACATTTTTACTTACAAAGTACAAAGTTAACGATTTGTCTAAGCTAGCCTTATTCTAGTCCGAAACTTGCTGACTCTATTCCCAGACTTTGACAGATATAGCTGGGAGAGAGTCAGAAAAACTAGGCCCCAAAAACTTGCAATTTTCCGCACCTCTGCAGGTTCTGGGGTTTTAAACTTATTTATTTACCTCTAATAAATAGTGCTCACACGAATAGTCGAATATCAAAATTTGAAGCCATTTTGGCGAATATTCGAATCGGATTTTACCATTCGATTATTTGCATAAGCTTATCCAATAACTACGGTAACTTGATGAATTTGTTAAAAGTTATAACATTGCGCTATCAAATGCTCCCATGTCAAACTAAAATGGCGGCTAATGCAAAAACAAGAACAGAGAACCAGAGAAGTTTGGAAATACTGTTCTAAACAATACTAAACATGAACCAAACACCAAGACAACTTGCAAGATCTCTGCAAACTACAATTTTCCGTTTAAAAATTCAACTTTAAAGTTGCTGATTTGAACTATTATCAATAAAAAAATCCCGACAGAAAGCCGATAGCTGAAATTGAACGGTGTTGACACAAGACAAATCGGACCAGGTTGTTTGTCCCCGAATTTCATAGGCCTAATTAATTATCATTTCGTAATACCATTTATAAAACAGTAGATAGGCCTAATCAGTTTTTTAATGTTATAAAAGATGATTATGAAATGTAAACATGCTTTGATATATCATCGAAAGAATTTGAAACATAGATCCGCCGGGTATATTATATTTGGTAGAATCATGTTAAATGGCACCGCCGGATGTTATGATTTGCACACGGATTCTGACTTTTGACCATTGACCATCTCCTCCAGCATGTCAAAACGAAAGTAGAAAAATACTGTTAATTGATTAGCTGTTATAAATAGCTATCTTTATTGTCCAATCACATTATGGAATGTACGATGATCTTTTTTCTGTGTTTATTTTGTTTCATTACGATAGGATTTTAATTGAAAAATTTAATGGATTATTCATTGACAATTATGGCTCAGATGCTACAAAAACGTTAATAATCTCTTTAAAAACGTCATTTATTATCCCTATCGAGTTGTTTACAGTTATAAGTCCATATAGCAGCTGAGAATATGACAAATTTCAGTTGTAAATAGCTGTTTTTTCAATGCGATTTTTTAATGCAAAATATCGTCGAATATTCGAATGCAAATCGAATGATACTGTCGAATAGTCGAATGGTAAAAATCACCATTCGTGTGAGCACTACTAATAAATCCACAAAACTTCGATACACTGGTATTTGGAAAGATGGATGATTTTGTAGTTCAATCATACCATCATTAACCCCATACACGCCATGTATGTGAGTTCTATCAAAGTTTTTTTCCAGAGAAATAAAATCTGTCGGTCGCCATTGAATGCTGCATGCGCAAGGTGTGGAAAATCGCAAGTTTTTCTGACTCTCTCCCAGCCATATCTGTCTAAATAACTAGCCTATAAGAGGCTGGGGAAGGCGTCAGCAAATTTCGCTTAGCTTTATTCTAACTAACAAAATTCTGTAACTGCAAGAGTGCAAGCCAAACAAGTGACTATCATGATTAATTTAGGCAGTAAAAGTAAATTATGTTTTCATAATTCTGTGACAATGGACCACAAAGAGCAAATTAAAATTTTATTTCAAAATTAAATAAATATCAGGGTGAAACTAAAAGTCAAAGATTGTGAATTCCAAGAAAGAGCAACTTGATTCTGAACAAGTGCACGCCGTTTTTACCGGTTTTGCATGGACAAAATGAGACCTTTCGCTTTTGATACAATCCCAATATTTCTTTATTACAATACTGGTTAGCACAATTTCTTGACCATCGACCATTTAAAATTAGTAAAAAATATATTCTTTAAAAAACTTTATACCTTGTAAAAAGCCCCATTACTTCCACAAACTTCAACCACAAGTTCCTCCATTTTGGATTAGTAAACTGAATGATGGGAAATTCTTAACAGATTAATTATCAAAGAAAATATTTTATAAAGTTAAAAAGATTTTCAAACACTGACATCTTTTTGGATAAATTTATCACAGTTTAATTATATAATACAATGCCTGAATAGAGGCAGGCTTTACGTTCTCACATGCAAAATTATTCGAGATTTGAAGTCAAAATGGCGACTTGATGATTTGTTTACATTTGGACACTGACTTCTTTATTAATTTTGCATAGTTGACAATATCACTGCACATACTAAAATGTTTTGCTGAATTTCCTCTCTGTTATGAAATTAACCATGTCTTCTGATAGTGAACCAGATGAATTTTTTGATGCTGAAGAAAGTACACCGTTTCAGTAAGCAGATTATTAATATTATTGATAAAGATATTATTTATTATCATTATTACTATTAGGTTAGGTTATCACTGATCAGTAAAAAGTAGGCCTATTTCTTGGTATAAACTGTCTATTTTCACACCTTTGGGTAACCAGTCAACTCATATCAGGTTGTCTAACTCTAACTTTCTCTGCGGCTGCGTTGTGCTTGTGGGGGTACCCGTGGACGGGCGGAGTTCTTGGGGATGACGACCCCTGTCTGGTGTGGACACCTATGCACTTTTTCATCCATTAATATATTAAATTTATTTATTTAAATTGTTATTTATTATCAAATTATTAACTCGTCTACAAAGTAAGTTAACTCGTCTACAACCATGAGTTAACTCGTCTACAACCATGAGTTAACTCGTCAACAAACCTTCAGATGACTCATCTACAATAATAAGATGACTTGTCTACAAATTTAAGATGCATCACCTACACATTGAACATTGAAATAAATATATTTTTACTTATGATAAGGCTGAAGGCAAAAACTTAGTCTAATTGAAGTATGGGTCGTATTTTTTACTTTTGACGCACAGGGATTTGAAGGCTTAACTGTCGAGGGGGAGTTGTGAACATCATTATAAAGTAGATTTAATTAGCTAAAAAATTCCAGGTTCTGAGACTAAAATATTATTAGTTTTAAAAATTGATTAAATGATTGGCAATGTTTTTTAAAAATAAAATTCCTTAATTTATACAGATTAGTCAATCAATCACATGTTCAATAAACCACAGATAGTGGTGTCCAGCAATTATTCCATGAACCATTCTCATGTTTTGCCTGTGATGTGTTGTTATAAGACATTATGTATTTTAACTGCATCAAGAAAACTTTAAAATTTCACCAAAACTATAACCAAAACACCAAATTTCATGAAAGTCAATAGAAGATTACATTTTCAAAACACCAGTTATTGAAAAGAGCAAAATCAAAGCAAATCAAAACTTAATTTTTTAATATAAATAAGAGAATGAAAAATTCTATCAAAATGTCTGAAATCACTAGTCTAAAGCTTTTCTGTGAGGTATATTTATTGAATGGAAACCCAAAATTATACATATCTCAACATTGTCTCCTTCTGCACACTCTCTCCAGTGCGAAAAGAACTCTTTTTTCATTTTTAAGACTATAAAAGTATAGTGATAATGTTGAGTTTTACATGTTCAATAAACCACAGGTAGAGACAAAAATAAGCTTAAATTTTTTGCTTTCTTTTTTTAGATCTTTTTTGTCTCTTCCTCTTCAAAGCAGTTCAGCAAGTTCTGATACGGTAAGATAATATCAAAATATATTAAAAATGATCTTTATAGGCTCACATTAAAGTTATTATATATTGAACCTCAGAGCCATTTTTGTCTTAGTGAGTTAAATACCTGCTTGTTATTCTGAAGGTTCAGAGCAAATCAATTTCTCCTTGTCAGTGACGCAGATCAGAGAGGCTGACATGGAATATGCTTGGACATTAAAGCAAGGGCCGGTGTGCTACAGACTGTGCAAGAAAAAATTTCACTCCGGTTTGCCCCTTCTCATTATCTCAGGTTTAGAAAAAAGGTACTGCTCCATTTTTTTGTTCAAAAATTATTATATAAGAAAATCTGAGGTTGTGTGATGACATTGAATGAATATGAATTGAAATCTTGATTTGAAATTGTTGTTGATTTTTCTAGTTGAGTGACATAGAAGAGGAAGAAAGAAGAATACTAGAATTAAAACGAAATGCTGAAGAAAGGTAAGGAACATTTTGACCAGAAACATTTTGTTGTGCTGTCACCTAAATAACATGATAACATTGGTTTTTGTGTAAAAATTGTTAACCACATGCGAACAGTTTCTGAAGAACAACCAAATTCTCAATATATTGACAATTGACAATAATCTATTGTAATTATTATATAATTCAGAAGAAAGAAAGAAGATGATGACCTTGAAAGACGTTTATCTTTACTTAGAAAGAAAAAAGCTGCTGAATTCCAGGTAATAAGTATGACTGAACATTGTTTTTGATTATTTGTACATTATGAACCTTTAGGAGAGCATTTATACTTCTTCACTGCTTACTGCATAACAATTGTCATGATTTCATTGCATTCAGTTGAATTGACTTTTTGTATTATAAATCTTGATTTTGATATTTTAAAAGAACTTTATTTTAGCTGCCTATTGCATTTATGTTTGATTTGACTGTTTACTTGACAGATTGCAGGGCCTCAGAGCGTTTCTAAAAGTTAGGGGGCTCCTTGGTTGAAAATTTTCAAAATCCACCTCTCACCTGACCCTCACCACAAAAACTCCTCGAAATTTCAGCCACTTGATTTTCAGATTTCGGAAATTATAAAAAAAATAATTATAAAAATGAGAAAAATATTTTGATGAAAAGAGAAAAAAAAATTAACTGCTCCGCGGCCCCTGCATTGTGTTATTTATGTAACACTGTGAATTCTATCCAAGAATATTGTTATAATTGTAGGATACTGTAGAACAAGTAAATGAAGATGAACAGCGTAGGAGAAAGTTATTAGAGATGAGACAGTTAATAGGAACAGAGAGTACACCTATTAAAACTGTAGATACAATGATATCAGTGGAAGAATCTACAGATGAAAGTTCTTTATCAGAAATATTTGAAAACATAGCAGGAACCTCAGGGACAAAATCTCACACCATCGAGAAAATGGAAAATAATTATTCAGACTGTGACGAATATCTGCTGAGATTACGACGGAAACGTTCAGGTTCGTGGGGTGATTTACCACGTGACACTTCACAAATTGTTCATAGTTCTAGTGTTGAACAAGTTTTAGATGATTTTGAAAAAAATATCAGTGAATTTAATTCTGAAAAAGATGAAATGGAGAAATCTTTATCTTTTGAAAAACAGGACGACATTTCCACTTCTGCTGAATTAGTAGTAGATGATATTATTAAAGAGGAACAAATTGCTAGAAATGAACCAGATATTGTACAAAGCACTAAGACACGAACACCACCAACATCATTTTTAAAACCTGTGGCACCACCTAGAAGAAAAAAAAGAGATGATGAAGTGAGTTATGTACCTTGATATGATTTAAATATTTAAATTTCAACGGTTTTTTGTTATAGAAAGTGGTAATACACTTTCATAACCTTAGAACAAAGAGATTGTTCGTGTTGGTGTATTGCTACGTTGCCGAAAGTCATTTGAGCACTGAATTGTACAAGTCTATTTTAACATTAAAACATTGAGGGTAAATATGTCATTGAATAAGACTCTATTTTGTACCTTTTAGGGAAGTATTTCATCCATGTCTGAGATTGTTAATCTAGGGTTACCTCCCCCTACTCCCAGTACGTCTGCTAAACATGTTCACCATGATCCATCTAGATCATTAGATATTGATAGTGCTCTTGGTGGAAATAGACACATAACATCTCAGGTTTGTTTTACAGATTCCTTTGTCTTATTTCTACATCGCTTAACTTTCTATGATTTGCTTTTGTAAATATTTAGCGTATTCTCTAAGTATGGAAGGAAACTAATACCCTTGACATATAGAATATAGCTCACAATTAATCTCAGCACATGATTTTTAATTTGCATGCGCTTAGAAGTGAAATACAAGTAAAATACGAGTAAAATAAGAATGAACTTATCCACTAGTAAATTATTACCTATCCGTACCATAAAAAGTGGTTTGGAAATAATATAGCGTTTACTATTTCATGTTCTAATTTCACACTGTAAGTTATTGTCCGTCTTCTTTAGCCAAATCAGTTTCCGAAAAAAATTTTTTTTTTTCTTTGGAATATTTTATGACTTAATAATGAATATTATAGGAAGCTGAAGTTGATGCTCTACATTCTGATAATGATGTAGAATCACTAGATATGACTAGTTATTATTTAGAAGATTTAACAGATGATGAGTTACTAGGTGGTAGTGATACTGAATCTGGACGTAAAAAGACTTGTCGTCCTAAACTACGAGATAAACAAAAGAGTCCTGAAGAGTCACCAGAATTAGCTGAACGACCTCGTTCTGGTTCGGGTAGATCGTTAACTGATCAGGTATGCCATGCTATTTTTAGGTGCTTGTTTTAAAGAAAAATTTTAAAAATTATCAATTATCTTGCTGCTATGATAAGTTAACTGTCCTTATCACCTCATACAGGTGCAGAAAAGCGGGACATAAAACTTCATTTCATTTTAAAGGATTAAAAAATCCCGACCCACTGAACTGGTATTGGAAAATACAACCATGAGCATCATTGAGCATCAATGACGTGGTTATGAATTTAGCGTTTTCCGACAACCATCTAGAAACCTCTGTGTGAAAGATAACACCCAGATTTCCTTGGTGGCTAGCTATTATTATTTGGAATGATTTTAGACTCATCAAAACAAGATACAAACCTAGTTGCAGTGGCATGGAGAGTGTATAATATCTTTGAATTAATTATTACCTTTTAATATACATGTAATTAATGTTTATTACTTCAGGAAATATTAGAATCTGTGTTGATATTAGATCTAGATACAGGTAATCAAATACCATTGAGTGTAGCTGAAGAAAATATACCATCAACATTAAACCCATTAGCATTACATATATTACACAGAACACAGGAGATGGAAAAAGATGAGTAAGTCTTATTTTAACTTCTTTCTACATTTTACTTCAATAAAAAGCTTTTCACTTGTATAAGTTGTTCAGATGGGACAATAAACCGAGGCCCTGTGTGCTATTGGCTGTGCATGTTAAAGATCCCTCGACAGTTGGAATCGAAAATAAAGTAGGCTAATGATGCTGTCCTGACAAAATTTCCCTCATTGCACACTGCATGGCGTTTGTCTGTCTTCATTAGCCCATATAGGTGCAGAAAAGCAAGACGTAAAACTCAATTTCATTTCACCTGTATAAGACTACAATCATATAAACCAAAATTTGGTCGTGTGCTAATAAACTTCACTATTTCTCTATGTCGTATGAATCAAACCTTGAATGTTATACTGTTTATTACAGGATTGACACAAATATGATATCAGTCAATGTAAAACTATCACTTTTCGTTTACAACTTTTCAATTTCACCTGTCTTTGTGTTTTATGCCTTATATAGAAAACTTCTTTTTTATATGTCGCAAAGCTTGAATAGTTAAAAATTATCTCTGGACTGAAGTGAGGTAAAACCTGTCATAGAAAATCTCTTTTGAAGTTGATTGACACTTTGTCTGTAAATAAATCTGTCACTTATTTAGTTGGAACATGGAACAGTTTTACATTAGACAAAGTTTTGATTATTAAGTAATAAAGTGTTTTGCTTAAAAATTTCTGAATTAAAAAAAGTGGCATCATGCTAATTGTTATTCTTCCGAGTTAGTTTATAATGTTGAAGTGTGATGTTGTTTCTTAAATTTGTTAGTTGGTAAGTGAGATAGTATACACCTGATTTTAGTGATTTCTGATGAAAGAGTTGTCTGTTCTTGAATAATTAGATTCTAGAAAGCATGAATTGTTTGAAAACAATAGATAAAGAGATTAATGAGATTAACTGTATTGCTAGTTGTAGTTTAATTGATTTATCTGGCAGTGATTAGGTCTATTATTAGTTATAGGGTAGCTTAGTGACATAACAATTAGTGTTTGGTGTTAATGTAGTTAACACTAATTAATATACTGTGGTCTGACTAAAGAGATGACTTTTCTTACATGAGATTTAATTATCTTTTGGAAAGATGTACATTTTGTGAAGGCTTAAAGTTGACTTGTAATTTGTGTTATGAGGATAAATAAAGATATCTGTGAAATAAATGGGATTATCATAGAAAACAATGGATGTGTTTAAGTTAATGTAAGTTTTATGAAATTTGTTGGAATAGGTTGTTTGGTGTGAGTCAGGTGCCATTGGCCCCCTCAACAGAGAAAACATGTGTCTCTATCTCACCTGTAATCACAAGAGCATTTTTATGCCCATGGTCCATGTAAACTTAAAAATTATTTATATGCCACTGTTAGTGACTCTATGGCACAAGATGTTGTAATGTTTGTTATTCATTGAATGAAAGTTCTAATATTCTTGCCTTCTTGCCAATGCCCAAATTTGTCAGTTGTGTAATCTAAACAGTGTAAATTGAAAGCACATTAAATCTTGTATTAAATTACTTCATAAAAGTACTAGACAATGGTAACAGTTTGTTGTTTGTTATTTTTATAAATGCAGACTTTAAACTCATTCGTAATAACATACTATAGTGTTTCTTAATGTCATGTAAAACTCAATGTACTATTTTATCTGTATTTTCAGTCAATCACTAGCACCTAGTATAGATACTGATGAAGAAGATACTAGATCAGAGAAAGGTACTCTTGGTACTTCAGGCCTTAAAGCCAAGGAAAAGGCGTAAGTATATTGTATATTTGCATATTTTTCACATGTTAGTATAGCTTTTATGATAATTAATTACTTTTAAATGGTAAATGCAAAAAAAGCAAAAATGATCTCTTGAAATATGTTTTACAACTATGATATATATTTGAAGTTTCCTTGGAATATTGTAGTAAGAAGTTGAAGAAGTTTTTAGGAAGAAAAATGGGTAGAACAGTAAAGAAAGTTAAGAATGTGGCAGATAATGGTAAGTGGAATTGAGTACAAAATGTTACTCAGTCATTATTATGATAACAGAAGCTTGTGCCATTTACTACAGCACAGTTCATACTCACTCTTTTCTGTAACTGGTCAACTTTAGTCCAGATAACTTACCAAATTGATATGGAATTTTGATTTTACTGAATTACAGAGTTTCTGACTCTTTACCTTTGATATTTCAGTATTACATACAGAAGAAGAAAGTATAGAAAAAGAAGTATCATTTGATGGTAAAATATTTAAAATCAAATCATCGGGTAATAATAAAGGACCACATGATTTTGCTCAGTTACAAATGTTACAAGATATGAGTGGTGAACATGTGGTAAGTATACATTCTAACTATCTTAAAAGTTTTTACAAAAATTCTTTTACTTTTAATACTTAATTTTGCTGTCAGTAATGAATATAATACAAATTGTATGTTTTTGTGTATTTGTAGAGACTTATTTCACTCTTCAAACACAAAATGTGAGTTATTTTCAGAATTGACCTAGGCCCATTTGACTTTTTTTTGTTGTTGTAATTCAGGGTGCAATATGGACAATGAAATTTTCACATTGTGGAAGGTTATTGGTAAGTATTATACTGAATAAATAATTTAATTTATGAAAATTAAGTTAAACTTGTATAAACATGATTTATCATCAGATATAAATTGAATAAACATGATTTATCATAAAATACGAACTGTACATAAACATGATTTGTCATGAAATATAAACTGTATATAATCATGATTTCTCATTTGATATGGATTGTATAAAAATGATTTATCATTTAAGATATAAATGTATAAAATGATTTATCATCATGAAATAAAAACCGCATAAGCATGAAATATGAACTGTATAAACATGATTTATCATGAAATATGAACTGTACAAACATAAACATATGAAATGAATAAACATAAACATATCATGAAATATGAACTGTATAAACATGATTTATCATGAAATATGAAATGTACAAACATGATTTATCATGAAATATGAAATGTACAAACATAAACATATGAAATATGAACTGTATAAACATAAACATATCATGAAATATGAACTGCATACCAGTAAACATATACATATCATGAAATATAAACTGATTTATTATGTTAATATTATGTAAATTTTGAATTGTATGAATACTGATTATCATAAAAGGATGAAATATGTAGTTTTCTGTTTTAGGCAACAGGAGGGCAAGATGGTGTTCTAAGAATTTGGGTTTTAAAGTCAGCTTATTCACATTTTGATGATTTACGACAAAAATATTCAGACGGTAAGATTACTGTAGATTTTATTGTTTTGGATAATTTATTGTTTTGCTTATACCTACAAGTATTTCAGACATTGCCTTATATATATACTCTGTTGTACTCTGTAAATATTTTTTTCAAATCTTATCTTTAATTTTCAGTGAAAGTTTCTCCAGCACAATCCAACGAAAGTTTGAATTCTGATTCGTCTGAAAATGTAAGTTATAATGTTTATTTCACTTATCTTTATTGTTCACAATTGGGATATCATGACAGTAATGAATGACTATTTATTAAATGTATATTTATTCCTGACTACCACATATATGTATTCTTGTTTATTCTTATATTCAGGGCGCCAAATTAGATGAAGAAGAAAATGTTAGAGCACCTTTTAAAAAGAAACCATTTTTCTCATATAGTGGTCATTTAGCAGATTTATTAGATATTTCATGGTCTAAAGTATGTTTTAATTTTATTTATTAACTTTCCAAATTACTGAGAAAAAAAAATTCCTAGTTGCACACTGAACAATAAGTGTTGGTATTGTGACTTGCTCAATACTTTGAACAGAATTTGGTTCAGACTGTTTTCTAAAGACTTTAAAAAAAACCATAGTCATGGTATTGTGAGAACTAACATTATTATGTTATTTTCTATTGTAGAATTATTTTATATTATCATCATCAATGGATAAAACTGTTAGATTATGGCATATATCAAGAAGAGAATGTTTATGTACATTTCAACATATAGATTTTGTTACTGCTATAGTCTTCCATCCAAAGGTATGGGATTTTGCTATACTCACTGGTCAATGTCATCAATATAAGGTTCTAAATTAGATGTTCTATCCTTTCTATTACCATATATTTCCGAATATAATGCGCACCCATGTATAATGCGCACCTCTTCCTTACCCCATCAAAATCGGGAAAAATCCATTTACCTATGTATAGTGCGCACCCCTTGTTAACAAAAAAAATTGAAGTTGGCATAACACAGACACCAAAATATACCTAACTGCAAAAAGTACTTTTCGGCCTACTAGGTCATTAGTGCAGTGCTGATACTGGAGATGAGGTTTGATTATTTAGCCACCTCAGATGACGGCATACATGTGATGTGATATCATTATACCATGTCAGAGTGCTAAAACTAGCATACTAATGAGTTGTGCCTGACAATAACATTAATGGTAAATTAATATCCTTTCTTTTAGAGGTTGTTTTAGTTTAACTAGCTAAATTTGATATTTTAGGATGACCGATATTTTTTAAGTGGTAGTTTAGATGGTAAATTAAGATTATGGAATATACCTGATAAGAAAGTAACTCTATGGAGTGAAGTAAGAGGGTCGTCTAATTTAATTACTACAGCTAATTTCTGTCAGAATGGTAAATATGCTGTAGTTGGTACTTATGATGGAAAATGTATATTCTATAATACCGAGGTAAGAATTTCATTTATAAACCTACTCTGATTGCAGTATATATTCCTCCAATATATAACTGACTAAAGCAAAGGTGTTGATTATAAGAAGACCTACTCTAAAGAAAAGATTTATGATTCCTTCAATTATTGCAGTCCCATCGAATATTCTTTGTGACATTTGTTGACAAATCACAAGAATGATAAGATTTGTTATCCATAAAGGGGTTTGAAAACCAGTTTTTTCAAAGAAACAAGTTAAAGTATTGGTGTGAACCTTTGAAAAATATTATGACATACTAGGGCTTACATTTTTTTTATGCCAAATTGATGCTGGTTACTTTAGACACTCCTGCCAGTCATGTCTGGAAAATAGAGCCAAACAAAAAAACTTTCTGAAAGTATTACTTCAAATAAAATCACCTTAAATTTTTATGTGCACTTTCTTTTTTTTTATCAGCAATTGAAGTATTTTACTCAAATTCATGTTCGTTCAACTCGTGGTAAAAATGCTAAAGGACGTAAAATAACTGGAATTGAACCATTACATTCTGAAGATAAGGTAATATTTTGATATATTTTTTTATATTTTGTTGATTATAACTTTTAGTATATCACTGAATGGCTATAGTGATCTACCAGAAGCTACTATTGATATCTATGCAGATCACTGTCAGTGACGTCATGGAAATTGGAATGGCGCAAATTGATACTATCAGTGTCCCCGATACACATACAAAGTTTAGAAAATTACTTTACAATCCCTTTAAATATATCTGTTTAAGTTTTGAAGAAGCAAAGAAACTGTGTCGTTCAATTTACTCTGCTTAACAAATCCTACCAGTAATTGTTTATTTCTGATAAACAAAGTGTTGATGATACTGATGTTGTATCTGATTGAGTATCTAACCTATTTCTGTTTGTATTTCAGTTATTAGTCACGTCCAATGATTCTCGTATTAGAATGTATGATTTAAGAGATTTAACACTATCATGTAAATATAAAGGCAGTACCAATCAGAGCAGTCAAATTAAAGCTAATTTAAGGTAGGTTTAATTTCATTCAATATAGCCTTTCCGAAAAGTTTCCATGAATCCACTTAAGGATCAAAAGTTACTAATGAAATATTTTAAACATGTGCATATGAAAGTAAAATAAGAATGATAAAATATAATTTACAAGGATAACAACAATCTAGAGCTGCTCTTTAACCAAACCTCTTGTTATTGATCTTTCCTGGAATATCTGTACCTGCTGGGTTGACTGGAATTATGAGTGAAGATGACTTATCATGATTAGAAGTAACTACCCAAATGACATCATGATTGTAAAGATTGTATGCTCTAACCGATTTGGCTAGAGAGGCGTTAGTACTAAGGAACTGTTTGCTGTAAAACGTAAACTCTGTCTTTTCTTTGATAGAGATTTGCTATATTTTCAGTGCCAATGAGAAGTATATTGTCTGTGGATCAGAAGATTATTTTCTCTATATATGGAAAGTTCATCATGACTATAATAAATTTTCTTCTGTTAGACGAGATAGAAATGATTTCTGGGAAGCTATTAAAGGTCAGTAACTCTTGATTGGTCTTGTAATAAAACAATCAAATATTTTGATTTGCTACCTAACCTATTAGACACCATTAGATGTGTCAAAATTAATCTCAGGGAAGCGTTCTTAAAGTACTGAATGGTCTCAGAATTGGACTACTTCTGTTGATGGCAACTTTGATTGTTCAGTTTTTGATGAGTTCTGATCAACGAAATAAATTTGATACCACGAGTTGCTGCGAGTAGCAATGTGAAAGTTTTTCAAATTATTTTTCTACCAATTTTGTGCTCCATAATATAATTTGTGAAATCATATTTATCTTTTGTATTTTTCAGTTCATAATGCTGTAGTTACAGCAGCTATATTTGCACCAAACCCGTCACTATTTTATAAATCTGAAGAGAAATCAGAACAACAGGGGGCAGCACACACTAGTGATGAACAAGGACAAATTATTATATCTGCTGATTTTACTGGAGTTATTAAAGTTATTGCCAATAAACCAAAGAGCTGATATTGAATTGATATATTTTGATACTTTTATACTGTATATTATATGTGTATTGTGTATATATGTATATTAATATCAACAATGGTGTATAGTAGTCCTGACTGAAGGATTTTTAACCAGCAAAACAGTAAAGATGTTCATATATGTATGGCGGGGGGAAAGTGGCAAAAACTTAATGCTATGTAGAAAAGTCTAATTAAAAAATAGCAAGTACCGAAAACGTTTAATTCCCAAGACAAAATACAGGAAATTTGGTGTTGCATTATGTTACATTTGTACTTTTTATTTGGTTTTTGCCGCTTTCCCCCGCCATGCATATGTAGATCGTTTAAGAGGGTACCCTATAAAATCATTAAGGATCAGATTTATGTTGACTTCTGCAAAATCTTTTTTTTTTAAATACTATATATATTTTGGGATGTTTTTTTTCCTTTTGTGGGTTAACCAGGTTCTAACCTTATCTAAAACAACTTTGAAAAAAAACTTAAAACAATGCAGACTTCAAATGACCCTTATAAGATTGTTATTAAATTGTAAAATTTAGATGTAGATATGTAAAATTTGAAACGAGCTAATGAACCTGCCAGAAATCTGTCTTCTATAAAACTTGAGATAAAACCATTGTATTTTATTTGTTATTATTGTTGATTGTTTTTATTTGTGAATAAATAAACAAGAATTGTGATCAGCAGAGCTTACAGATTATAAATGTTGACATTTCTTTGTAAATTTAGAAAGTTGCTGACTCTTGATCTTATTGATAGTTATCTGGCAATCATGGTAAATGGGTATGGATAGTCCGATGAAAGATCAATGCCGATAGGTTTTGCCAAGGACCAGCTGGTAGAAAGAATTCTTCTTTTTAAGACCCGCATAACAAATTACTAAGAGCCAGATAAGAGTCGACAACTTTATTACTTGTTATTTCTGTTTTTATATGAAAAAACTTTGAAAGTTTAAGCTCATGAAACTATTTTATTTTATTGTTAAAATTTTTATTTGTCATGGCAGGGCTGGAGCCTTTTTATAGAAATACAAAAACTTTTTATTATTGTGAAATTATCAACTTAAACCACATTATATTATAATATTTGAAATATATGTACATCAACTATGACAACTATGCAAAATATATTTTTATTAATTGTCAACCATGTTCATAAATGACTCACATGACTCAAAAATACATCAAATTGTTATCGATATTGCTCATAGGTAAAACTGTTTTCAAATGTATTTAAAATTTTATCAACTGCTTTTTGATAAGGTCTGTTGTGTATAATTATGAAGAAATATTCTGGTGCAGATGGTGAGGGGGAGTTTTTATTTACATCATTCCAATTTGATTATCAAGTCGAACAGACTAGACAACAATAATGAAAATTAATAATACCAACCATGAGAAAAATAATTTTTTAGGTCACTCATATTTCTTGACAGACCAATAAGGTATATTTGCAGGGGCCACGGAGCCCTCTTTTTGGCCCTTGAATTTTTTTTTCCATAAAAATATTTTTGTCATTTTTTTTATCATTTTTTTTTATCATTTTCCTGAATCTGAAAATCAAGTGGCCAAAATTCGAGTAGTTTTTGTGGTGGGGGTGAGATGATGAGAGTTGGATTTTGAACATTTTCATCCATGGGACCCCCCACTTCCAGAGACGCTCCTTGGCCCCTGATTTGGTTCAGCTATAAAGCTATTGTGCTTGGCATAGTTGTAGTTTTCTCAAATTGTTATCAGCATTGGGTTGTGTAGACCTTGATTTCTGTGGTCAGAACAGAAGGCAGTTTTCTATTTTATTGTTATTTCATTTTCTTTGTTAAAACATGTGAACATTAAACCAAACTTAACTACGATTGTATTCTTTTATGTCCCCTTTCAATATGATTCTGATTCAAATAATTATTGTGTAAGTTTTGAATCAATTCTTGATAATGACTATCAAGTAGTATACACCCTATGTATGTATCATGTAAATGCCCTAAAATGGCAGTCAAATTTCGATCAGTAACTTAAAAGCTCAGTCTTGTAGTCACAATTTAAGGCCTCGGTTCCCAACCAGGGGTACTAGTACCCCTTGGGGATACCAGCGAATACCACAAGGGGTACCTGAGAAGCCTCTCAGACAATTTTAAAAAGTATGGAATGGATTAAATATCAAACTCCATCAACCGATAAATATCCTTTGACTTTCATGTTGGCTCTTAAAGTTACTTAGGATGGTCGAAGGGGTACCACGAGATTGCTGGAACAAAATAGGGGTACGAAAAGTCCAAAAGGTTGGGAACCGAGGGTTTAAGGGCAAACAGATTTCTGTTCAACAGATTCACGTACGACATTGGGAGAAGTGGGGCCTACTGTACAGCGCGACGCGAGGGTCATGACGTGTTGAATTCTACACTGAGATATACCATCATATTTTAGTGTGAAATGTGTGATAGTATCCAGGTAAGAAAATAATAAGGGGTCAAACACATGCGAAATATTGTTTACAAGTAGGCCTTATCATCTAAGGTCCTGGTTCGTTTGTCGCGCAAAATGACCTTGAAATTTTGGATTTTAGTTTTCTTCATCTTAAGCCCCCCTTTTGCTGAAGCGTATTTTAATCAAAGCAATGTCTGCGTGACCTACGTTTCGGTAATTTGTTTCAAATATATAACAGTATTACTTTTCAGTTTTCACGAACGAATTTTATTATTTTAAACGCATTTCATTAAACAATTTGACCTTGAAATTATGTCAAATTCCCGCTCAACGAATTAAATATGACCTTTACACTTACAGGTCACAAAATTCTAATAAATGGTATAAAATAACTAGCAACGAGTCGACTATGCAATATTTTTTTAAGCATTGATATAAAGACATATTTCTCAAAGGTTTTTAAGAGCATATTTAATAAAAAACGATCAGTTATTGTTGTCGATTGGCGGAAAAACGAAGGTTTATTGTGGCCTTGCGGCTAAAAAAAACTTATCCCTACAATTACATGTATAAACTGCGTACATAATACTAATACGAATCTACTTGGTCGAATTAATATGGTTTAAGTTATTCGCCACATTGAACAATAATTGAACACAGAGTAATCACTAATTTTGTTTCGGACGAATAAAATAAATCTAAATCGTTTCTGACTTCCTATATATTGACGCATGCCTACTTGAGTTGTTAACGGCACCTGATTGGACTTAGTTGATAATAACGGGGAGTTATTGGAAGTTGCTAGTACATTCTTATACTCTGAACTTGGATATTGACAAAATGACTCAAGGAAGAACACAATCTACCCTACAAACAGGACCACTTGTTACCTGTATGAAAACACTGTTAATGGTGTTTAATTTTATATTTTGGGTAAGTACAATGTTTCAATTATTCCAATATGGTAGAATAAATTCAGCTCTGTCTGAACTCCAAGATGATTATAATGTATTTTATGTACACGAAGTTTATTGATTGTTTTGAGTTGAAATTCTCTCAACTTATCACCAATGCCTTATTGAATGAAAACACTATTTGTAGCTGTTGGTTTCATAGCAATAATGCTTGGGTGATATCAGTTGAAATGTTAAAGTATTTTTCGGTTTGAGAAGTATATTTGGCATTCAATTGTTTAAGCTGATGTCCATATTGCCTTGATAATTACACATTTAATTCTGTATGTCATTAAAATTGCTCTTTAATAATGGTTGAATATTGCTTTAACTGTTAGCATATTAAATTAAACTTCATTTAACATAGATCAATGACTGAAATATAACTCGAAGATAAAGAAATCATTCAATGTATGGTATGTGTATCAAACATTCTAAAGAGACATAAAATGTAAATGACATATCATTGATAGTAGATACCAATATAAATGTTATTTATGATAAACAACATGATAAACAGAGATGTACATAGTAATATTTATGAGAAATAGAGAAAGTAATATTATTTATGATAAACATAGATATTAATGTTATAAATGAGTAAGAGAGGTATAAATGTTATTGATGATAAACGAAAATAGTAATATTATTTATGATAAACATAGATATTAATGTTATAAATGAGTAAACAGAGGTATAAATGTTATTGATGATAAACGAAAATAGTAATATTATTTATGATAAACATATATATAAATGTTAAAAAATGATTAACAGAGGTATAAATGTTATTGATGATAAACAAAAATAGTAATATTATTAATGATAAACATAGATATAAATGTTATTGATGATTAACAGATGTATAAATGTTATTGATGATTAACAGATGTATAAATGTTATTGATAATAGTAGTAATATAGATGCTACTGATGATGAACATAGTCATAAATTGACTATTATTGATGATAAACAGAGATATAAATATTATTGATATAATTTTTATTGATAGACAGATATTCAAATTGTATTGATGGTAAACAGAGATATAAATGTTGTTGATGATAAATAGAGATATGAATGTTATTGATAAATGAAGATACAAATTGTCATGGTGATAAACAGAGATATAAATGTTTTTGATGATAACCAGAGATATAAATGTTATTGATTATAAACAGATATATAAATGTTTTCAATGATAAACAAAGATATAAATGTTTTTTTTATGATAAACAGATATAAATGTTTTTGATGATGAACAGAGATATAAATGTTCTTGATGATAAACAGATATATAAATGTGTTTGATGATAAACAGAGATATAAATGTTATTGATGATAAACAGAGATATAAATGTTATTGATGATAAACAGAGATATAAATGTTATTGATGATAAACAGAGATATAAATGTTATTGATGATAAACAGATATATAAATGTTATTGATGATAAACAGAGATATAAATGTTTTTGATGATAAATATAGATATAAATGTTATTGATGATAAATATAGATATAAATCAAAATGTAATTGATGATAAACAGAGATATAAATGTTATTGATGATAAACAGAGATATAAATGTTCTTGATGATAAACAGATATATAAATGTGTTTGATGATAAACAGAGATACAAAATGTCATGATGATAAACAGAGATATAAATGTTGTTGATGATAAACAGATATATAAATGTTATTGATGTTAAACAGATCTATAAATGTTTTTGATGATAAACAGAGATATAAATGTTATTGATGATAAAGAGATATATAAATGTTTTTGATGATAAACAGATATATAAATGTTTTTGATGATGAACAGAGATATGAATGTTATTGATGATAAACAGAGATTTAGATTTTATATATGATTAACAGAGATATAAATGTTAAATGATGAACAGTGAGATATAATTTCTGTTGGTGGAAGATACAAATTTTATTTTTGCATTATAATCATATTTTGCCAAAATCTGGGATAATATTATGTTTTATTTTTTCAATCAACATAATAAATGAAGCATTAAATGTAATGATACAAAATAATAAATTGATGAAAATTGGAGCATTATTTTAGTATAATTGAATTATATTACACAATGGATATTGATTACTTTATCACTAATATTACTTATATCAGATACAAACATGAATTATTTATTATGTATTGATTGAATTCCATTGAACACCACATGTTGTTATTAACATGTATAGAATGTAAATATTGACACACAAATACAACTAATGTGATGGTATTTTCCCTTAACATACAATAAATATTTTAAATCTGTAGATGTGTTATATAAATCAGAATATTTTTATTTTTTTGTGAGTTTTGATTTAATAGTTTGTGCTATCAATTAGTATCTATGACTTTTATATCATTGAGAACGCATACATATTGCTCTTTAGTTATAAGTAAAACTGTTTTACTTTTAACCATACTTTATAAACCAATAGTTGAAAAGAAGTATATAAAGAATTTGTATTATAAATAAATGATAGAAGAACTATATGATATGGTTGTTTTAAAATCAATAAAAGATACAGAGCATGAAGTAAGTCTACTTGTTATGGCAAGAAACAATCACATCAAATATTTTTAATAAGACGACGTTTTAAAAATATAACGGTACATGTTTTAACAACCAGCATTTACTTTATGTATGCGTTTCTACAGCACATTCAGAGAGTACAATTATCAGATCACTTTCTTGGTTATGAGCAAATAGTGGTTGTTGTGGTTATGAGTTTGGATCTCGATCAGGGTGTGGTTGTCAGATGACCCTGAATAAGTCTTTTTCACTCATAATTCCATTTCACCCAGCTATAAATGGGTATGGATAATCTGAAAAGATCAATGCCAAGAGGTTTTGCCACAGACCATCTTGTAAAAAGGATCTGTATTGGAACCTAAGTTGTTTTCTTTGTAAATTTTAAATTTTTCTTTCTTTTTTTTCCCTGCTAATTTATTGTTTTACCCTGCTAATTTATTGTTTTACAGTTGTTGTTGTCAATAAGTTTAGATAAATTAATATATTGGGGCAATAGATTGAATCAGAAAGTTCCACATTTCTCTCATGCCCTTAGTTAGAATGTCATATTCATAAGCCAAAAAGGACTCACAACTCAAATTGGCTACAGTTAACATGTCTGTCACTGATCTATTTATATTGATAGATCTATATTGATTTTATTGACGTTAACAATTAATCATCATAAAGTTGTCATTATTATTAACAATTGATTAAATTATCACATTTTACTATGGGATAGATTTCATTTAATGGATTTCCTTCTGAATTAATTATTTCTTTTATTTCCCTTCATTGTTAGAACAACACGAGAATTTGACACCCACGAAAAAGTATTTGTACCCCCATTTTTTATATTTGTCAAATGAAAGATTATATTTTTCAAAGAGTTACTGAGGAGAACCTCTCAGATCACAAACAGGGAGATTGTTGCCTTTGGGTCTTTCATTTTTGGATATTTGCACCAACAGCTGTCCCTCCATTAATAAGCCTACCCCTATTTGTATCCCAGTTCCAGGAGGCAGGTGCCACTGAAATTTTGAACTTTCTGTCATGTTTAGGACCAATAGCAGATTCGTATTAATTGAAAGTAAAATTTAGATCTAATGGATTGGGAATAGGAATCACTGATTGATTATAGTGCTGAGAAATAGTTCAATCTCAAAATTACAGAACTGAAAATGAAAAGATATAGCTATAGAACATGCCTTCTCAATTAATTTTTTTAAGGGCCAAATGCATTTTATGAAAAAATAAAAGGGCCAAATAGAGCTTAGCTAGGATAGCGAGCAGCGTTTTAACGGAAGAGGTCACTCTTGAGGGGCCATTCTCAAGGGGGTCGTGGGCCGCCATTTGTGAAAGGCCTGCTAAATCTTCTGGGCACTGCTAATGCTAATAATTAACTAAATTGATCTTTAATGATTCTTGAATGATGAGAATATTAAGAAATAGTTGTTAGTTATTGTCAGTCAAGTCTAGTGAGATATTGGTGTCATGTTAATTCTGACTATATAAATAGTATAATGTCAAGTTGACTAGCTTAGCTATAGATATTGATTCAAGGTGGTAGATGAGATTATTGGTCAAGCTGTTAGATCTAGTATTAATACTGTCTAACTATCAGACAGTTTATTTATTATCAACCTAGGTTGATTATTGAATTAACTCTCAATATGTCTCTCTTTGGTTAATGATATCCTATATCCTCTAGTCTTTATACCATTAGCATCAACTTCCAGTTTCCAGATGGCAGTTTCACTAGTCCATATTTGTAAGCCTGGTGAACTCAACAGGGGGAATTTTTTTAAATCAATTTCACTTCTAGGAAGTAGAAGGTAGATTTAATCAGGAGAGTAATATTCCTAACATAATTCTGGGCCTCTGAAGCGACAACTAAACGAACAGTGAATGATTCCAATAAAAGTATTCTGACCTTGCACTTTGCTTTTGGATACCAGAAATGTTCAAACATAGAAAAGGGTTACCTAAGTTATAAAGTTTGGTAACCATTTGGGTTAAAATCTTTCCATGACTGCATAGAAACAGAGTATCTGCAGAAAAATGTTGCTGCCCCAGCATAGATCGTCCTCACTATGCATGTTGCAGGGGATGATGAAAGTCCCCAAAAAATGGGGGCCGAAAACTTTAAAAATTTACCTCAATTTCAGATTTCGGAAATTAAAAAATTGCGAGGGTGTGACAGTACAGTAAAATTTTATTTTCAATGGGACATCAAGTTTGAAATACAGTAACCTGTAGGGCATTATATTCTTCTCTATAAAATAAATTTAACAAAATATAACATGAATCTGGAATATTTATTATTTTATGTCTGATGTTTACTCTGTTTATGAGTCATTATATAATTAACGGGATATATTCATTGATTTTTCTACTATGGTTTGTGACTATTGAAATATCATTTAGTTATAAAGCTCAAATTGCAGCAAGCAGATCAAGTTTGGATAACTTATTCTTACCTAGCCATAGCAAAAACATTAGGAATCATACTAGGAATATGTCTGGTTTTGATTGCAGTAGAACCTGATACTATATCTACATGTCAGAAATCATCATGTGTGGCTATTATTGAGTTAATATCAGCTGTTTATGTTGAAAACTGGTTTTCTGAAAAGAAAGACTGAAATTAACCTATTTAATTTTGAGATGGTAACAAATGCATCACAGGCCTGCAGCGTAGGCTTTCATGTCAATTGATTATATAATGGTTTTAAAGGGGAATGTTCAGCATTTTCAAACAATTAAGGCTTTGATTATATGTAAATAGCCTCCAGAAATATTTTAACTGCATAAAAATCGCACAATCCCTTCAATTATACCCCTACCCGAAGAATTATCTTTCATTTTCTGTTTTTGTGTTCTCTATATAAGGCATAGTTGTATTTTTTACTTTCAAACGCTGATAATTATGGATAGCCTACACTGGCATTTGAAGGCTTAAATTTCAAGCGAGAGTTTTGAACATTACTATGGATTAGATAAGATAAACATTTCCAGGTTCTGAGACTAAAATTTTATTGGTCGAACAATTAGTGAACATATCCCTTTAAATGTGTAAGAATACATAACTGGAGGACTGTATCAATTTTAATGTTTGATCATCCAGTTAGAAATATAATACGTATGTGACATTTATATTCATTGAGAACCAGAGGAAGCCATTCTCCTGACCTTTACCTCATAGTATATATCTACATGATTATAATAAATTTAATGAAATAGAAAGTATTTTATAACTGGCTAGTGATTTCTATTATCCTCTATTCCCTTGTTGTTATATTTCTAAACTGGTTATTCAGATGTGAAGTTATTTGTTTATGGGTTTGATTAGTTATAGTGCAATGTACTGTATTTGTGATTTTCGGATTCACTGAACATAATGTAAAACTCCTTTGTCTTTGACAGTGGTAGCTCTTGTGATATGAAATATAGATAAGGCCTACCATAGACAGAATATAGGCTATGCCTAGCTCAAACTCCATGAAACTTGATACCATACGGCAAGCCTACTTTGCTTGATATTTTGTGCTATGGATGAAGTTTGCAGACTGTAGACAAGAACAAAAGAGTTAAGTGGAGTTAAGCCTCGAAAACTTCCATTAAAAACATTTTCTGGAACATCTATTATTAATACAAAATAATGTTACATAACCCAGCTGGAATATGATTTCTAATGGAATACTAGTGAAGTATATGGACAAAGTATGACTCATCTATTATAATGAAAAAGTCTGTCACAGAAATTTCAGAAATGGCTTCACTTTCAGATTTAATAAAGTGAAAATCTTCTTGTAGACATATTGACATTATTTAAATCTTCTATTCTAAATACAGGTGGTGAGAAATCTCACTGATTTAATAGAAGAAATGGAGATGCTGTAGGATTGATGATGCTCATTAAGTTAATTCTCTTGACGATATAAATGTAATTATCTGTGTAGGTGTATTGATTATGTAATGATAATTAACATAATATAGTAACAATGCTGACAAATAAATGCTAAAATTTCATGCTTATTATGTATCCTGTTGAGGGTCTCAGTCCCCCAATAATTTGATTTAATTCGATCTTCAATCCTAAAATATGGTTCACACTACACCAAATCGATGCTATTTTTGATTTGGGGTGGGGAAAGAGAACCCTTCCAGACCTTTCTCTAGCTCTTGCATGTGGCGCTTCATGACATTCTCTGACTTTACAAACCATCCTGGTTCATCCCCTCCCCCAAGATATTGGACAAATCCTCACCCTTGGGGTGAATTGATTGTGATGTAATGAACATTAATAAAACACTTTGTGCATTGAGTAAAACTGGTTGACAGATCAATGTAACTATGTGTAGGTGTATTGCCTGTGACATGATATAAGTTATTGTAACAATGTGTCAAGACTGACAGATAAATGTAATTATTTGTGCAGGTTTATTGATTGTTGTCAGGCACTCATTGCATTGATATTGACTCAATTACTACCAAGTTATCAACATATTGCATTAGCTTTCAATTAAAAAAAAAATCAGACTTTTGGAAAACAGGCAGCATTTTAAGCTTTGTTAATGTGCATCATTCCAATTTTCTGTCAGATATCTGTTGTTAATAGAAATCTGGGATGTGAAAATTAAATAAGTCATCTTCACTCATAATTCCAGTTGACTCAAATGAGTAGGGATAACCAGGGAGAGATCAATGTCAAGAGGTTTGGCCAAGGACCAGCTGATAGAAAGGATCCTAATGGAACCCAAGTTGTTATCCGTGTAAAATATAAATGTTTCTTGCTTAAACTTATTTGACTTCTGACTGAATGGTGCACATCAATACACTAATAACCAATACCTATAAAATGTTTAGAAAACCTATTTACCGGTACATTTGCTCTTAATTGGTGTGGAGGTGAAGGAAAAAATTAGATTCTGCAATCAGTTGTCTTCAAAATTCTATCATGCAATTGCTTGGTAACCTATTGAATCACTGCGCCCCTAACTGCAAGAAATATTTCCAATTGCAAACACACTTTGCTGCAGAGTTGGCCAGATTTCAGACCATTTTAACTTGGTTACAGTGAAGTCTTTCTTTGGTTCTAGCTAATTTCATTTATAGTCTCCCAATTCCCTACCGTACATGGTACGTAAATAATGTTGTATATAATTACAGGTAACTGGTATAGTACTATTAGCTGTTGGTATTAAGACTAAAATAGATTGGTATAAATATCTAGAACTATCTAGTGTGTACCATCCAGAAACACCCTATGTTTTAATAGGAGTAGGTGCTGTCATTGTACTCATTGGATCATTAGGATGTTGTTGTACGGTCAAAGGTCATGCTTTCCTGCTTTTCATGGTAAGTTTTTTCTTATAACCAGATTCTGTATTGTTATAGCAGTTTGATACAAGAATTATTCAAATTTGGATGAAACAATAAAGCGATTTTCCTGTGTGCTATTGGCTGTACACGTTAAAGATCCCTCGACAGTTGGAAATCGAAAATAAGAGCAGGCTTATAATGCTGCTGTTCTGGCAAAATTTCCCTCATTGCACATTGCATGGCGTTTGCCCGTCTTCAGTTAGACCATATAGGTGCAGAAAAGCAGGACATAAAACTCCATTCATTTCATTTCATTTTCAAGAAATTTTCAAAGGACTACTTAAAATGGACAAGGGCATTACCAATGATGTTCAAGCTATATGATGCCTAGAATTATCACAATGTCCATATTATTATAATGTTATTCATCTGGGGCTTTATTCTCAAACACTTAACTTACAATGATTTTAGTGTTCAGGTCATCTGATTGGACAATCACTAAAATTTATTGTAAATTTAACTTCATTATCCAATCAGATTACTGTATTTCTTCAAATCTGCTCTTTATCTAACTTAAGTTTTCGAGAATAAGGCCCCAAGTGTTATAAATTTTGTGATAGTACAGAATATTTTTCATGAAATGTAATAGTTTTAAAATATATTCTGTATAATTTCAGTATTGTGGATTCCTAGCTCTGATATTTATTGTTGAATTGAGTGCTGGTATTGCTTTGTTGATCTACAGAAATAAGGTAATATTTTGTATCAAATTGTTACCTTTCTTCACTTTTATGCATCTGCTTTATCAGACACATTCAACTTTTGCCGCCTTAAGATATTTTATCAACAACACAATTCAAACAGAAAAACTCAAAATCCAAACATTGGAATGTAGTAAATGAATGTCAAACCAAACCCCAGTTTACATTTGTCAGCTCCTAAACCTTGTAATTCCTAGAAGCGTCACCAACCTTTTGCTATCTATCTATCTTCAATAGCATAGTTACCTGATCAGTTTGAATTGAATTGTTCTATGAAACTACATCATGCAATTGAAGATATATAATAGATAGCAAGTTTATAATATATTCATATGTTACAGTTGGAGCAGGGTTTTAAAGAAGGATTAAATAATGCTATACAAATTTATGGTGAAGATGGTAAAGATGAATACACCAACTCCTTTAATGATATGCAGAAAACTGTAAGTACACATGTTTATGGTCTCAATTTTTTTTTCTCCTTTGTTTGCCTCATCAACCTTGTTTTTGTTTTCATATATAGCCAATATTATCAATCATGCATTTGGAACTTTTTGCTTGATTTACCAGTTAGAAGCAATCACAGACATTTCTACTCTCAGCCAAAAAAGACAGAGACTGGCATTCAGATTTCGTTGTGGTAGGGTTGAATTTATGTAGTAGGCATACGCAATGCAGTTAGCACTGTTGTAAACTAATATTTCTTATTTTAATACGAAAATGAAATTATCATGAGAATCTGTGAATCAAACTGTTATATAATTTTGGTAAAAAAATTCTGCCAAAGCAGGCAACACCTCTGGGTGGTGGTGGTGGTAGGTCAAAACTATCGTATATTTTCGTGTATAATGCACACTTTTTTACCCTGCAAGTGGGTAAATAAATTTTTCCCGATTTTGATGGGGTAAGGAAGGGGTGCGCATTATACATGGGTGCGCATTATATTTGGAAATATACTGTACTTGAAATCCTATCATTGATAATTCTATTGAATGATATGTTTTTAGTTGAAATGTTGTGGTATTGTAAGCTATGAAGATTGGTATAAAACAGCATGGGAGAAGAAACAGAAAGTACCCAACTCTGTACCGTTATCATGTTGTAAAGTTGATGACAAGACTTGTAAAAATACTGGATTACTCTCATCTAATTCCTCAACATCAGACATCAACACTAGGGTACGTATATACATTGACATTGTATTTGTTACAGAGTTAGCAGACCCTGTTATATGTTCTTTCTTACAGAAAACACCAACCATGGTACATATTATTGAGGAGCTTAAAATCATTTTATTGCAATGCACTGCAAAGATCTGAAAACTAATTTAGGGTTATGAAAAATTGTGTTTAAGAACTCTCTGATAACTGCAGCAAAGCAATGGCGGGTGCAATGGTTAGGATGAACCGATAGAATATATTGACATTGCGAGTGGAGCTAATAAGGGCACATGGTGTGGGTCCAGAAGGCAAAGCCCTGTAAGCTCAGAGATTTTAGCTATTTGACACACTGCAGGAAGGCTAATTGAAGCTATATTATTTGATTTTGTATGTTTATGTCTGCGGCTGGTTGGCTCAACTTCACTGACGGCATCTTTTCAACTCACAGATATCAATAATGGGGGAGCAATGGCACCCCCGCCCCCTCTTTAACTATGCCACTGGCAGACATCCCTTTTTATCATTTTTGATCTTTCTTTTAAAGTTATAATGTAATATTTTAATTTTTTAGGGTTGTCATAAACTGGTGGTAGATTTTATTGATGGTAATCTAGGACCTATTGGAGGTGTAGCTCTAGGAATCTCATTCTTTCAGGTAAGATAGTCTGTCATTCCTTTAAGATACAAACAAATTTTTATTGCGTTAAATTAATTTGAGATAAAAAGGTTATTCTGATGTTGTATGCAAGTATATAATATAATAACTGAGTCAAGTGAACAAGTGAAATGTGCATGAAAAACAACAGGATATTTATATAGGTTTCAGATGTTATGCGTAAATAAAGATTTATAACTGTTCAACTAACAGAGGAAAGTAAAGTATCATTTTTCTACATTTAATGTTCCGCGTCATTGTAGCAATTTTAATTAGTGTTTAAATAATGAATATTCTTCAACTAATCCAGTGACAAATAATGTCTGTTTTTATATTTGTAGATTTTGGGTGCTATATTAGCCTGTTTCTTAGCCAAGTCAATCAATAAAGCCAAGTATGAACAAGTAGCCTAGATCACGAGTCGAGGATTAGCCCCCTTACATACAAGCACGGTCACAATTTGAGAAGATCTAAAACCAATTTTTTTTTTTTTGTTATTTTGTCTTTTTTGACATTTTTTGGTGCTTATAATTTATTTTATTGAATGCATTTTTCATGGTTAAACTACTTAATTCAATATATTTAAACATACACCTAACACATAATTCCATTTTTTTTTACATATAGATAAATATATTAGAATCCATATTGCACCAAAACCTCAAAATTAGAACAAGATTGAATTTAAATATTAAAATAAGAAGAAACATTGATGCTTTTTACTAAATATGTGTGCAGTTAGCTGTAGGTTCGATTTGCTAAATCTTATGGTTACAGTTGACTAAAAATTGATGCATGTCAGTTTGTTATAAATAAACAGCCGAAAAGGTCTTGAAATCCAAGGGCTCAAGAATCAAAATTTTGGCTTTTCATGTTCGTTTTACGCATCAATTAAACTACTATTGGACTCAAATTATTGGATTCTTGTCAATATTTTGTCTCTCAGAAATGGAAATACAGCACATTTAAGCACTATGTTTTCTGTTAATATTTCTAATTTTGAGACTTAATTGTAGAGTTTACAGCTTTGTTAAGTTTGTTTAATTTTTATAATTATTCAGTGTTGTGAATAATTTAAAGCATAATTTGTCAATTTTTGCCTATTTGTATATTACGTTACTTGTCTTTCATTCCAATTTAATATATTAATTTTATTAAATACTTAAATTAATACACCTTTTGCATGTTGATCAAAGTTATTTACTTAAAGGGGACCAGTCTTCATATTTATTAGTTGATTTGGGTCTTGAATATATTTAAGTATCCTTCAGAGGCACTAGAAATGTACGGAAATTGCATATTTCCTTCAAATATATCTTAAATTAGACATTTATCCTTCTATTTCTATAGATGACTTTCCTATAAATTATATTGCATAGTATTGCTAATGTGTAGTAGGGCATTATAACTTCAAATGCTAATAATTATGGATGCACATGGATTTGAAGACTCAAATTTCAATGGTGAGTTGTGATAACCAGTACTAAATTGCTGACCTAAAAAAGTCCCCGTTTCTGAGACTTGCAAAAATCGACCCATGAAAATGAAGCCTGTGCCACTTTAAATTACTAAATTACAGTTTTCAAGTTGATATTTTTGTTTTTTTGAAAAGATATTTAATGCATACACCTATTTCTGAAAGCATAATATTCTAGTTTTTAAGCTTTATTGCACTGTTTACATTACAACTGTATATTTATTTATTCACAATGGAATATTGATAAATTAACTATGAAATTTAAAGTTGATGTTTATTTCTATCTTTGTCTTTCAAATTATCTTGACAATAAATATATATCAATGTTTTTGTGAATGTTATGCATTTTGGGTTGGTAACATTCTAAATGAATTCACTATTACTGTATGTGAGACAGAAGCCGGTATGTAAACCGTGTTTGTCAAAATGCATAGGATATATGCTTTATTTTACAGAAACTATGCACATTTGAAAGGTTCAATTTTTGATGGCTTTTCTTAATTATATCCTTTGAGTAAAGAAATCTATATGAACCATTAGCCTTTTTGTGCAGATTTTAGCTTGTCATCTCCAGAGGGTGTTTTCAAAGATGAGCAATAACCTGACCTCAAATTATAATTTCAAATGAAAGAGAAACAATCATGAGACAGTATAAACAATATACATTTTTATTAGACAATTATTATTATTATTAAGTCTTATAATCAGTACAGGTTGAAATACAAAACATATACATTAACATATTCTTCTTAAACCTTCTTTAATATACACATAAAGTCTTTCCTCTTATCATTTTACATATTGATTCTCATTCAATGTACACATTTGAGATCTACAAACTGTACTAAATATTGTTATAAAAAGAATGTGTTTTGAAGCAAATTACATGTGAAAGACGTTGACAACTTTAGAATTCTTTATGTGACTAAACCATAGCTTTATTTGACAAATGATAGCTATATTTGTCAAACAATTGCAATAATTGACAAACTATTGCAGTATTTGACAGATCATTGCTATATTGACAAACCATATTTGACAAATCGTAGCAATATTTGACAAATCGTAGCCGTATTTGACAAACCATAGCTTAATTTGACAAATTATAGATATATTTGACAAACCATAGCTATATTTGACAAACTATAGCTATATTTGACAAACTATAGCAATATTTGACAAGCTATATCAATATTGACAAACTAAAGCCATATTTGACAATTTATAGCAATATTTGACAAAATATAGCAGTATTCTACAGCTAATGTCCTGAAAGATGGCTGCCTTGTGATAGATGTACAATTGTTAAAAGGCTTTGGAAGGATGTGTCTTAAACTAATAATGATTGACCTTATGCAGCTAAACAACATTTAAATTATTCAAAATTAAGAAGAATAGCTGCACAATATTCCAGTACTGGTCAGCAGAAAGTAGGCCTACCATATTGTATACAGTAGACCATAAAATCAAGAGCATAGTAATATAAAATAATAATGTAGTCTATTAAACAGACCACAATAAAGGAAGACAAATAATCATGTTTGAATTAAAGCAGCAATAAAAAGCTGATTTGATATTTTTGTGTGTATAGTATCATACTTTTTGCATATATCAACTCTTTGAAGATTTTGGAACGTCATAAATGCTTTACAGTGGTGCCCAAATGTTTTAAGTACTATTTTTTTTAACTAGAATTCAATATGGACTTAACCAAGGATATCTGAAGCCAAATTCGAGCATTATTACTAAAAATAATTCGACTATTTCCATGGTTTCATTTACATCTTCACACAGAAAAGTGAAAAAAGGACCTTTGGAATTTAAATTGATAGCCAAAACATCTCAGAAAAATACAAAAACATGTAAGTGAATATCTTTAAGTCCATCAAGAACGAAATTCCATTAATAAATTTGTTATTTGTACATTTATCTTGTGCAGAAGCCAGCTTGCCAAGTTGTAATGTAAAGGGATGCAACTCTATTTAAGAGTTGTGCTTTGTACAAAAGAAGTTATGATTAGTAATGTTATATATATATACAAAAGTTGATCAATGCAGATATAATCTTTTATAAATAGATAACATGTTAGTTAGAAAAGGTCCAGCCAAATGACAATACATCATAGAATCATCCTTGAGACTTGGCTATTCTTTAAATTTGTATTTTGGAATAAGTGACAGCTGTTTAGCTTAGGCCTTGAAAACAGAACCAGGTGTTGCAATTCATCTTGGCCAAAAAAAAAAAAATGCAGAATATTTTTTCCAATAATTCACTTAACATGAAAAAAAAAAACTTAATTTTAGAACAGAATATTATAATTTGGAGTAATGCTCAAAGAAGTGTTCTTTATATTATAAATCATGGTATATATTGATATTTAACTGGACTCTATATGAAGTGTTAAGATATAATATTAATATATTAGTTTTATATAATTAACAGTGGTGGGATCATATACTATCACTAGATAACTCAACTTAATAAAATTATACATGTATATCATTCACACATAACTAAATGCAACCATTACAGTTCATTAACAGACAATGAATAATTACAATTTAACTTATCAATGTTAATGCAACTATTACAGTATTTTAAAAGGTCATGGCTATGAGATCTATCTCAAATTTCTGCAAAAGGGCATGTTCGCTGATTGCATGCCCTTAGTTATCAATTTACAAAAAATTCTTAAATAAATATCAACAGACTAAATTAATATATTCAATTACTGTATTGACTGAAAACTAATTGATTTCTAAAAATTGACAAGTTTTCGCAATAAAGTCATAGCTTCATTGACAATCATGGATGCATTAATCATTAAAGAAGGACCAAAAATGAGGTGTAAGAGCAGCATAGTTACTTTTTTCTGTTTTTCTTCTAAAATATCACTAAAATTGTTTCACATAAAAAGGCCAGAATCTATGAGAACATTTTTGAGCCTCAGTCAGACGAGACTGGTAAATACAGCCATGGTTCTAGGTGTTAAGGAAAATGGAATCAAAGCGTTAAAATTGGTGAACTTATAAACTGACTATTATTAAATAAAATAGACTATATACAATGTATTTATATACAGTTTTTGGCATCAAGTTTAAGTTAAAGACTCCTATATCAATGATTTAAATTAAATACACCAATAATTTATTAATATAAAGGGAAACATTCTTGTAACTGAGCATGTAAAAATTATACAGATATATATATATATCAAATTAAAAGCTCACTGTGTATTTTTTAATCGGTAAACATTACAGTAATTCCATTCAATTCTGGTCCCTGAATGAATGTACATGCCAAATTTTCATTCAGAATTAACCTGATGATTTTGTTTCAAGTCCGCAAAAAAAAGATTGTGTACACCTACATGAATGTTTCCCTTTAAAATAATGAATATAGATATAGGAGTCTTTATAATATTATGACAATATTAGGGTATTGTTGAGCATTCAACCAATATTTTCTCTAGTAAACTTCAGTCAATGAGCCTTGATTAAATGATAATTCATAATCATACCGATCTAGACTATATCATTACTAACCTTGCTGCAGAGTTAATATAGTCACCTATAGTTCAACACATAAACAAGAGCAGACAACTTTTTCTTGACTAGGTAAATCCTGATAGATTCACCAAAAACACAAACAATCCACATCATTTTTGGACAGGATAAATAGTAATCACAACTATACAACGAAGACTTGTATTGTCTTATTTATAACCTATAAGGGGAATGTTCAGCATTTTTGAGGGTCCATTTGGGTTTTGAATACATGTAAATAAGCCTTCAGAATTACTAGAAATTCACGAAAAAAACATAATCCCTTCAAATTTTCCTCTTACGAAACATTTGTTTTTCAATTTCTATATACATGTTTTCTATATAATGCATAGTCTCACCTAATTTGGAATTTCAAACACTTGATAATTATGAATACACATGAAAATGAAGGCTTAAATTTTGACGATGAGTTTTGAACACTATTACCGTAATCATATCAGCGAAAACATTCCCCTTTATGAGACTAAGATATAATCAGTCGAACAGATAGTGAACATTCCCCTTTAAACTACCATACCATACCGTAATAACCGGTATGAGGCAAATTTTTATATTTTGATGTCCAACTTAACACTGTACCATTTCAATCTTTCTCTCTCAAAACAAATAAGACAGCTCTTGTTTATGTTTAAATGTCTAGGTATATCTATCTCACTTGTGACCTAAATAATATATTGTTAAACAACATATAGACTTTCTTAAACTCAAAACAAATGTCACTTTCAAACAATCATGATGATAAAGTTGTCATTTATTTTCATCCCATCCCATTCTATCAATTCTGTCAAGAATACAATTCTAAAATTTGGTTCTGTTCAATAACAGAAAGTGACATTCTGAAGCAGAACTGTTTATGTATTAAGTATTCCTGTATTATATTGTCAAGCTACTTAAGTCTTTTCTTTCAAATTTACACATTAATTTGTGTAAGCTTATATAAATTATAAATATAAAAACAAAGTATGTGTTTATGAACCAGCAAACTACAAGAAAGAGAGTCTCTCAGTTTCATTTGAACACTTTCCATTCCTTAGCTTCTAAACTGTATGATCTACAAACTTTATTGCCGTACTACACTGAAATCTTTTCATAGGTCAAGAGTTGCAGCAGATGATATTTTTTACCATGTTAGAAAATACCCTGAAAAGATAAAGATAAAACATAGATAAGATAGATATTTAATCTATTTATAAAGATAAGATACTATCAAATGTCAAGTGACACAATCAATTCAATTTTTGAATATTAAGACCTACAACACATTATAACATTGGGATGGGTTAAGTTTTAAGTGTCGAGTGTTGACAACAACACCCAACAAGAAAACATTTGGGCTTCATATTACAATCCTGGTTAAATATTCATTGGCCTGGTCTAACATAATAAAAACAAATATGTCCTATGTACATGTATGTAATGGCAATTTCCTTTGCCCGGAATGACGCTAGAGTTCTGCAACACATCACTGCACGGTACACGGTATATCAATTCTGGTAGTTCAAACATCAGAGACTGGTCATTAGAGGCTATGAGTATTTGTATGCAAAACAAAAGTTTGTAAGAAAATTATTTAAAATGCGTAACTGGTGAAGAGATAGTCACAATGTAGATTAAATGCACAAGTTTGTGTCAGAATATCCCCCGAAAAGATTCTATAGGTATGAACTATATTTATATATACATGATAAGCAAGTAGTAAAGCGTCAAAGTAAAGAGTCTCGCCCATGAAGACAACGAAAAACACCATTCATTACTGAGACAGATTATGGTTTACGGAAACTGCCAAGGATTGCCGATTGTCATTGGATATACAACAGTTGGAAGCTATATTGTCAATTGGCTGCTATCAACTAAATAATGCACAAGCAAATAATGTCAACTGTGGTTATTCTGTTGTTGGCGTGCTCAATTTAGTGGTAGGCCCTACTCCTGTCAGTCACATGGTCAATACGGGGCCCAACTCCTCCCCTCCTAACGTCTGTTAAGGTCTTATAAACAGTGTGTACGGTATGTCAAAATAATGATTCAACATCCATCTCTTTAAGTAGAAGTAAATATTAAAAGTATTTGATTATATAGGATATGATATGATAGTTTAACTACATTAAATATGTCAATATTGTCAAGTACTATTGACTTATATATATAACTATTCATTATAATATTATATATTCACTCATACTACTATTCATGTTAAAATAGATGTTAAATAGATGTTAAGTTTATGAATTGTGTATTTATGTGAGAACTGTAATCATTATATTTATTAATCATTGGAATTTACTGTATATTATAGTCATCTAGATAGTTCAATTCAATGCTAGCTTTCAATTCTTTTCAGAGTGAAGTTTGGTGCTCCTACAAATCAATAAATGTTGACTATGGAACCTCATCATTGTAATATCTTTATGCAAAAATGTTTGTATTGTCTGAAGAACTCTGTCACCTGAAAAGGCAAATATTTAGACAACCTCACACATTGAAGATTTAACTGCTAAAGGGACATCAATTTGATTTTTCAGACATTTTTCACAATAAAATTTGTTTCTAGAAATGGAACTGTCAAGATTCAAGTAAATAAGGATGAAAATGATTCTGAACAACCCTATACAAAAAGAAAAGCCTTGTAAAATTTGGTAAAATAAAGCTGCTAGTGGTCACTACAAGAACTCTATTTTAGAAAGAGATCTATAAGGACATACCAGATCATATAAACAATGGTCATCCATTACTAACATTCTGTAACATTGATTTTTTAAACAACATCAGACACGTTACAAAAAAAATCAATCAAAGTAAGACAAACTACATGTTTTCTCTTGTTAAAAACTCACCTTTATAGTGGGACCTATCAGGTGATTGGAAATTAAATATATTGACTTCAGAAATGGACAAAGATATCTTAAGAAATAGAAAGTCAACCAACACAAATAACAACTAAGGTGTACAAAAATTGTTACCAGATGATCCCTAACTAAATCTGTACTGATTTTCAAATTCAAGGTCACTAGATTTTAATGGGACTAGAATCCATGACCCTCATTTTTTTCTTTTAAATTTCAATACGTCATGCCTTTTTCAAATGAAATAAATTAGTTTCAGTGCAGCACTTGGATTGTTTTGCATTGCCCTCTAAATGAAAAGTCTAGTGCCACCGGAGTGGATAAAAATGAAAGCTTGCTGACATTCAAATGAATAACAAGAATATCCATGTCATCACCTACAAATTTTCACTATGAAGATTGATCAATTTCATGACACAAAATATATGCCATAAAAAGTTTCCAGACAAAATCTGTCAAGACTTTCCAAGAGAGAAAGGAAATCTACAGGATTGAGTCATCAACCTCTAATCCCACTCTTGTTATTTCTGAACCCTAAATCTTATTATTTCCAAGAAAAACATAAATTTAAAAAAGAATTTTTAAATGTTTTGGATTTGAAGGTTAAATTTTGCTTAGAATTCAGAATGGATGGTGCATGTTTCCCTTTAAATCATGTCCAATAAACATTTAAATGAAACAGAAGCTGTGTGGGAAACTAAAAGCAATGAAAGAATGAAATTTTATTATTCTGAACTAATCTGATTGAACAGAGTTTTTCTTTTTATAAAGTCAATATTTTATCTAAGTTGAAGAATAAAATTAGAGATGTAGGGTTAAATGTGTCAATAATTTACTACTGGCAAGTATTGGGTTATGTCAATATAGGTCTTTCAATGTCTTCAAGTGTCATTCAGGTCAAGTAGAATTTTCTTGACCATCTTCAATTTACCGAGGAGACTTGTCTTAATATCACAAGGTGATGAACAACATCAAACCACAGATGAAGTAGGGGCCTACCCAAATAAAGCATAGAATGACTTGGAACATAAGGCCTACACATGTAAGCTTCTATTATCACTGTTGTCCAATACAGTAGGAAATAGCTATCGGTCTCATTCGAGCCAACTGGAAGAACATTGCTTTAGTCACAGATGCCCAATTATATACATACAGTAAAAAAAGTTTTTGATACTATTATCTTTATCTTTGATTAATTGACAACAAACATTTGTTCGTTTAGTTTGAAATGTTTTCAAGTACTGTACCATACTAGTATTTCAAATTAATCATATTAATATTTATTTCTGCTAATGATTTATACAATTTTTGGAAGAATTACATACAACATTATGATCCTTATCCACCAATATATATAAGTATACAAGTATATTTACTCTGGAGTTCTTAATCAGCAAATTCAAAACTTGTGATAATTGACTTTGACGCTTAATTGACCTGTAATTGTTAATTTAATGCACATTTAAATGTCAGAAACTTGGTTTTCTAGTTATAATATACAGGCTATAGACTGTAGACTGTTGTACTAGTATGTACTATATTCTGACAGACATAGATAGACATACCGGTAATAGATAGCTCATTTTAACAAATTTTTGCAGACACGAAACAATTTACTTTAAAATGAAAAAAAATGCATTCACTAATAAATTAATTACCGGTACTTCTTTCATGTGCTTTAGTAATAACATATTCTTTTCTATTCGTCACTTTGTTGATGCGACATTGTGTTTGTCTTCCAGTACCACTAACAGAATTTACGACCATTTACTCATATGAAATATTTTAATAAATTTCTGGTGTATCCATATCTAGCTTCTACTGAGCATTTTATATTCAAATGTTGTCTTCTGTAAGCTATTCATGATAGTGAGAAAATATTTGCAGGGGAATCTTCCACCTCCATAAATGAAATTACATAATCCTCAGCGAGTTCTAAATTGATGAAAATGTTTCTGTAGCCTTCTCAGACAAGTTATATTTTCAGCACTCCGCTCAGCTGATACAGGGTGTGCCCGAAGCTCTGATAAAAATAGTTCATTGTCAATACTTCAACACTAAAAAGGCCAAACTAAATCTACAAGCGTAAATGATGTTTGATAATGGCTTATCATCAACGACAATTGAATGAAATATGACAAACATTTCTGTAAACAAAGTTAAAATGAAAACAATTAAAATATTGTAAGAGATGTGAAGTCCTGGTTAACACGTCATCAACATGATGTGAGTTAGTCTTGTTGACCTTCATATAACAAGCCAAGACGTAAATGTTGACTTTAAGATTTTAAATGTAGCTTGTTCTTCACGTGACACAAATAATACAAGACTTATAATAATCTTTCTTGTCAATTCTCACTGTGATTCATCTAACACTTCTTACTTTGAGAGTCTAATAATATGAACTTTGACTATGTCTAAACAATTGTGGTTGATTTGTCACTAATGGTGTCAAAGTTTTGTGATATTTTTAAAAAAAACTTTAAAAAAGAAAAAAAATCTTAACAGTTTTCTCTTTTGTTTATGGCTTATATTAAAGAAAAGTGCTACCAAACTAAAATAACACAGTCTTTAAAACATCATAAACTTGAAATCATATATTCCCATATTCAAGTATCGTTCTGCCTAATTGTACTTAAAGAATCAGTACTTAGCAATAGAAATTCTATTACATGTATAAGTATATAATAAAAATCCGTACAAGCAAAACAATACCGTTCAAAAATCTCGTCCAGAGCATGACCAAATCGGGTGCAATAATTATATAGTAGTGGACTTTCCATACGAATAATAATAAACAATATTTTGTAAATTAGTATTTTTGAATTCATCAATAGGACATAACGTCCATAATATATCCTAAACTGTCACATCACTCAAGATAAATAGTTTTCTCTGGTGACAATTTCTATCAAACTTAAGATGTTATACAGTAAATAATGTAATACTGACAATGTATTTATTTAATTTCTGTAATTTCATTGTATGAGTCGTTCAACAAATATCGTACACTACTTAACATACTTAGTCTTACTGTCATCTTACTAGGATATAAACCCATTATTTCAATGTAATATACCACCCAATACTTGTGAAAAAGTTTATAATTAGTAAGGATGTCTTGTACATTATATATAAGGAGGATTCACAAGTCATACAAAACTCAATGTTTCTAACTTCTTACATTGAAACAATGCAAACTTAGTAATCAACCAGTTTGAATAACACTTTGCTTTATTAAGTCAAATTTTCAACTAAGCTTTCAATCAAATAATATCTAAATCCGTTTTAAAGCCTTTACTAGTAGTTAAAAAATAATCAATTAATTTAGTTGCAATGTTATTCAAAATTTGTTAGTGCCATCATGTAAGAAAGGTCAACAGTCCAATTCCAATTCTTTTTGAAGTTTGAACAATTTTCTTTCTGATAGTTATTAAAACTAGATTATCAAAGATAAATTTTGATGAAAGTTAGTCAAGTATGAAATGAGTTTTGCCCCAAGGACTAAAATAAGAAATACGGTCATATTGATAAATATATATGATATCATCATGAACTAAAATAAATATCATATCAAAAAGGACATATTCAATAAAGGACATAATTCAATAATTTTATCAACTTAAATAATTAAGGTCATTGCTATGTATTCAAGTTATGTAGAATTAACCTCTGCCTATGCATGAATAAAAAAAGTGGCATAAAAGTATTATTAATTAATAATGTAAAACCTTCCATAAGTATATGTACACTATTAGTATTAAATGGGTCATGACATCAAGTCAATACATTTCAAAATAAAGTCAACTTAAAGGGGTGAATCATAGTCATATAATACATGTATTTATAAACAATTTTTTCAATATTTTCAACTGTAAAAGGTCACCAATACCAATTTAGTATCCCTGTACTGACTACTGAACCATAAAGTTTGGTTTTGAACTGTAATTGTCAAATGACATTTCTGGAAAGTGAATATTAAATGTTCTTCCTTGTTGTATTACCTCTTTAACAGGAAATATCCCAAATGTCTTCATATGATCACTTTCTTATTCAGTTTCTAAAAATTATAATTATTTCTCTATGATTATTTGAAGAAAATGGCTATATACCTACCAGTGATTAAAGAATTTGACAACATCCACCCTTTTCCTTTAAAGGACTTGTGTTCATTTCTCTCACAATTTCAATAAAAACTTCATTCACATTTTGAGTGCTTTTAGCGGAGGTCTCTAAAAACGGGCAACCCCAAAATTGGGCTAATCCAGCGCCCTCATTTGATGGCACCTCTCGTTGCTGTTCCAAATCAGCTTTATTTCCTACAAGAATCATGGGAATTTTTTCGATGCCTTTGACACGAATAATCTGTTCTCTCATTGTTTTTATATCTTGAAATGTCTGTAAACTGGTTATACTGTAAACAATCACAAATCCTTGTCCATTTTTTATATACAAATCTCTCATGGAAGCAAACTGTTCTGTCCCTGCTGTATCTAGAATTTCTAGAACTGATGGTGCTGAATCCACCTCAATTTCCTTCCTGTAGAAATCTTCAATTGTGGGGTCATATTTTTCCATGAAAGTTCCAGACACAAATTTGACTGTCAGTGCACTCTTCCCTACACCCCCACTCCCTAAAACCACTACTTTATATTCCTTCATATTGGCTGTGATTCACTCCAGTATAAAACACAAATACTTTATTTTACCATCTAATATCCATACAGAAATGATATAGAGTTGTATGATGATTTCTACCACAAATCAAATCCAATTTATTTTAACACTATTTTAAGAGATTAATAAAACTAAAAGACACAATAGTAAAGTGAGTGTTAATCCACTAGATTTAATACTGTCACAAATAAATTAATCCAAACTGACCCAAATAGAAGTTAATCCTTCAGCCTACAGACTGACTTGTGATTTGTGTACAGTAGTTTGTTTTGTCAAATAACGTCAATAAAAGGTTGTCATAAAACTGTCTTACTCTTAGTCTTACTAACACAATGACACTCCTTTCTCATTCAAATATAGGATGATCTCTACCATACACTGAAAGAATAAAATTATAAAAATAAGGTGACAACTAAGAATTTAAATGAGTTATTCATCCATCCTTAATCAATTTGCTTTATTTTCAATGATAAATCATGTTTAAAACAATATCAATGAGTCATTTAATACCATAATAAATAATACTGGTATTCATTGTTTTTTAAATATTGTTTAGAAAAGTTTTATTTCATACAGCTGTGCATTTCATGTTCTAAATCATCATTATCATTGAAAAAGTTGTGCTATCGTAACATGATAACCAAGAATAAAAGACCCATTTCTTCTGTAATGGCCATAATAATTTCCCTAAAACATGAAGCTTACTGGTATGATATAAGCTTATAGGCCTTTCCTTGCTTAAAAAGTAAATTCATCATTAATTGTCAAAAGAGAAGTGTGAAATTGTTTTATAATTAATCAATTGAACTATCCATTCCTGTCTGCATACATTTTGAATATAGAACTAATCATCTAAAAGAGTCTTCAAGTTGACAATGACATCTTGCCCCTGTTTGCTTACTTTCTTCATAAAATTACATATATTTATTCTAAGATAAAAATTACTAAAATATTATTCCCCAATATCTAATAACTAGGCTATTGAATTTGTATGTGATAATAGGCCTAGCCCGCCTGGGATGTCAATCATGTCATTAGCATGAAATGAAAAAAAACTTGTATAGGGCCTTCATCTGATCAGGACAGTCTGAGGCTAAACTAAGTATCTATGACAGTATTATAGTCTAAGTCACTAAGCATACTTCTTATTTCATTGGAACAAAATTGTTCGTTTTAAACAGAGATGATTTGCTGCTAATACAAATGACGTACACACTGGGTTATTCGTAGCCTTATATAAGTATCAAATGTATGGTATATAGGCCTAGTACTACATAAAGCTTAGAAAAATACAATTAAATAAATCGTTCCTACACCTGTAGGGCCAATATCAATTTGAGACACTTTTAACTCAATTATGACAACGAGTAAATATAGACTATGGGCCTTGTAACTGTTGTCTAGCCATGACATGGGCCAGGGAAACAACAAAACAAGTGACAAGTTCTAAAAATTGAAGTGGAATTAGTCACTGGATTCTGTGGAGATTTGTATGACTCTGACGTTAATTAATAAAAGCCTAAGACAAATTTGAACATAGACATATTTTAAACAAACGTTTGCCATGGTGATGATGAATAAAAATGAGATGAATAAGTGCGAGAAAAGCAAGTAGGCTAGCCAAGCAAGACGACTCAAGAGTCAAGAGAGCAGGGAGGGGTCAAAGTTGAACTATTGTACTCACAAAGATAACCGTCTTCTCCGGCCAGAAGCACTTCAAAAGGCAACAAGTAATTTCAATCTGAAATATATTCCTCTGTTAACAATACTGAGCTGTGTATTGGTCACTTATCCGGTTAGTATGGCTTTAAACTTGTTACAAATGCAGAGCCGAATCTCGCCTTCAGTGTCGCCATTTTGGGTGGGTCGACCTTGAACTTCAATTTTCTCGCCTCACTCATTAGAGATTGTGATTTTCGGAAGATCAGTGGGATTGTCCAGGATTGTCCGAAGCCAATCTGAAATTTTTTTTTCTATAAGTTGGATACAAGCTTGGACTCTATAGGCTATTTAAAAAAAAAAGACAATCAAATTAAGTTCATCTAAATAAAAATAAACTGAATAAATCCCTTCCCTGTCATTTCTTGAAGCCAATTTTGAAAGAGAAACAATTTTCACGCACTACAATATTAGCCTACATTATGTTGGTTAATCGAATTAATCTACCCGTGTTTTTTTTAAAAGAGAATTTATCAACTAGCTCTATCATATTACATTATTTTTGCAAATCTTCAGCGGAAAGACACACACTTAATTCCCTACCAAAAATATCAACTGAAAATGCCTAGAAATTGTCATCTGGCTACAATTAAATTATTTTGAAGCTGATGTGGAAAAATCGGTAATTAGTGTTATTTCTCAATGAATGTGCTTAGGTATAAGCATTTATTGGTGTTAGATCACTTATATATATATGTATATAACTAAAAGCTATGTTCAATAAAAACTTTGTTTAGACCATGATGAGAGAGATTCAATAATTGGTCAATGGGAGGTAATAATATATTCCAGACAACAATTAATTCTCATCTGTATTACAGTGACATGTTCCTTTAGCAACGGTAGACTATTTGATCTTACCGATCTAACCGTTGCTTGCATGTCACGCGTTTCTTAAAATCCTATTTGCATTGATCGAGAGTTTTCATCTTAATCAATCATATTAGCCTACTTCAAACATTTATTGTCAAGGGGAATGACAATAACGGGTATGGGCACTCCCACTCCCAAGATACAGTTGTCTCGTTTTAACTGAGTGAGACAATGTTCGTTGTGAGACGATATTAAATGATTGATCTTACCGTTGTTTTACTTGACACAATTATCTCGACATTTAAATCCTTCGCGTCGAGCTATCGATATGGTATAAATAATTATATGTGTCCTAGATATCTACTTCAGCTTTGAGCTAATTCTACAATTAATTTCAATTCAAAATTCAAAGTTTTCATTTTATTATGTTTGGTCGAGCAGTGAATAAATCGTGTCATGCAAGAAGCGGTTAGATTGGTAAGATTGTGTACATATATACTGTTTCTAGAGGAATATTATGTTATATCGGGTGTTTAAAAAAAAACGTCCCCAACTTTGATGAAGAGTATTTCAGTTGCTGACGAGCCGATCGCTTTCAAAATTCTCACAGATTTACTTCAACATGTTCTAGGCAGACCCTGAAAATATGAAAGCCATCGAACAAAAAATGTACAAGTACTGTCTCGCACAAAATAGCATGTAAAAAAATTTAATATCAGAGCAAACTACACATTTCAACCTGTGTCTATTGTGCTTTCACCACATCGACCACCAATATTATTCATTTTCCATCCTGATAAACTCTCACTGATCTCATCTAAAGGTAACACTCGAAAATCGACCATCCTGCATTTCAGTTCCTGTTTAATCAGTGTGTCCCTCTAACCCAAGTGCAGTATATACACCTGTTTCTTAAGGGAATCCCATACTGCCCTGAATCATTACCATCACCAGTGGAACAAACTGGATGAACAGGAAATGAAAGGCAGGAAGGTTGCTTTTTGGGAGAAAATATCTTAAGATGAGATCGGTGAGAGCATTTCAGGATGAAAAATGAATGATATTGGTGGTCGATGTGGTGAAGGAACAATAGACACAGGTTGAAATGTGTAGTTTGCTCTGATATGGAATTTTCTGACATGCTATTTTGGTCGAGGCAGTACCTGTACAATTTTCATTCGATGACTTTCATATTTTCAGGGTCTGACAAGGACATATTGAAGTAAATATGTGAAAAATTTGAAAGAGATCGGTTCACCAACAGCTGAGATACGTACCGTCAAACATGGGGACGTCTTTATTGGATCACCCGATATATAGGCAGGCTAAAGTTCTCTCTTGGTTAAGCCTATATACATATACATGAAAATATTATGAAATATTTAATTTTTCAAGCTGCTTATCAGGGTAGGCCTACTGTACGTGATATTGAAGGAGATCGCCTGAGCTACAGCAGTATGCTACCATTAGCCAACCCCTTTCCATATTCATATCATAACGTGTTTTAAAATGTGGCCAAGTCGGGACATTTGCACTATTCTTTGTGGACATTTGATGTGTCACAGGCTAAGAACAGACTTTCAAACTAGAATGTATGACATGCCATGTTAAATTATAAACTATGACAACTTGATATGAATGTTACTAATGTATTGCTCTTAATTTTTTTTTTTCTGGTCACCCGAGCGCACTCATAATATAAGGTTTAGTGATTAATACGTTTTTCTTCTGAGGGAATCATTTTCATGCTGATAAAACACGGGAACGCATACAAAAATAGGTTAAAAACCACTGGTTTAGATCTATGATAGGCAGTGGCGTTTCTACAGAGGGGTCAGGGGGGGGGGGGGGCATTTAGGCTGGCCCGGCCTTTGTCCCTCCACTTTGAAATTTTCGTATAATGTTAAATACAGATGGTATGTGCTGGTAGCCGCCCTGACAATTATTTGGCCCCAACGCGGCCCCTCCACCTAAAAATCCCCAGAAACGCCACTGATGATAGGATATAACTTCCGCCAAGGTTAACATGCAAGTTTCAGGCTCAATGTACCACATTAAATAAGATGATCACATTGACAAGAAACAATGACCATTTTCATTTTAGGTATAGCTTTTTATTGCGTCTTTATGTTAAATGACACCATATACTTAATCAATTTTTAGCCAGGATAAAATGTTTAAATATTATGACTACAATGTAGTTAAAAATAAAGCATATCGAAGTATTTGTGTTTATGGTTAAAAGGGAACAAGGTTGGGTTGATTTGGTCTTGAATATATCCTGTGTCCCTGAAAATATAAGAGTCATCGAATAAAAATTGTACAAATGCTGCCCCGAACAAAAAATTCAATATCAGAGCGAATTACATATTTCAACCTGTGTTCTTTGTGCTTTCACCACATCGGCCACCAATATCAACCATTTTCCATCCTGAGATGATCCCACGGATCTCATATAAAGGTACCATCTCTCAAGAAGCAACCATCCTGCCTTTCAGTTCATATTCAGTCAGTGTGTCCCTCTAACCCAAGAGCAGTAGACCTGTTCCTTCAGAGAATTCCATACTGCCCGGAGTCATTAGCTGCACCAGAGGGACTGAAAGGCAGGATGGTCGCTTTTTGAGAGATGACGGACCTACGCCCCATTCTAGAAAAAAAAATCGTTCAAACAATCTTGTGATTTGTACACTCAATTCGTCGCAAAGATTACGACACATTCATATCGTGAGATTTTTTGAAGAACGGACCTAGATTTCAAGACAGAGAACAATAGACATAACTGAGCTGTAAAAATCGTCTTTGAAAATGTAATTCTCCCGAGTATTGTTTAAGGAATAGTTCGTTTTCAGAATTCAGTTAGTTTTTATTGTGGTTTATCATTATTTACGTCTGAGCATCAATGTGTTGTTGTGGTTCAGTGTTAGGGTGACATGAGATTAAAAATTCTCATAAAAAGCACTAGCCTAGTTCATGAATCTATAGAACTAAATATTTTAAAGTGCAGCTAATTCCATTAGTATATTAAGATAAATAAATAAATAAGAAGTTTATAATAATCTGGTGATACCGACTTTTTGCACGTTAAAGATCCCTCGACAAATAGAATTGGAAAATAAAAGAAGACTCTTTTCAGCCAAAAACATTCCACATTGCACACTATTTGTCCGTTCTCAGACCAATAGGTGAAGATGGCCATAATGGCGTGTCAAGCGTGCAGAATATCAATAATGTTGTGATAAACTTTTAGAATGGAACACATGGAATTCTTCCAAGACACACTACTCCTTTAAGAACTAAATCCATAAATGCTGGAACTGTATTGATTTTTTATGATTTAATATTCTCATCGTTTTACAACAAAATATAGTTTTTATAATTAAACAGCTTAGGATACGAGGGACTATGGAGGTAAATAAATCATTTTCAAAGCGTTTCTCTTTTTAATTTGCAATGTTTATCGTACCTGCTTTTTTGCCGTCGCTTTTTTATTGTAGGCTTGTCAATAATAGATCAAAAAGATAATATTTTTTTGTCCAATATTTCATTATAGGCTACAGTAATTTTAGGACGAAAGCAACCATCTCTGTGATCCAACACGAATTATTAACAAGGCCCCTGTCTATCCGTCATATTTCTTATAAGCATGAAAGACGCTTCTTGATTCATGCAATTTCAATAAAGATAAATGAAGTGTGATATTTTGAACGTTTTTATACCTCAACTGTTCATACCGTAGTCGATGAACTTTTTGGCCATTTCTATCGACAAAGAACTGTCATCCAAGAGCGTAAAGATTTAATTTTTAATTTTTAAGGACTTTGTAACCAGTTAGATATCATCTCCTAGCCGTCAACTAAGATGCTGAAAGCTTCTTTTATTACGATCTTCATGCTGATTCAGTTTTCAAAATGGTAGGTTCCAATTATTATAATGTACTACTTCAAATCAGGGGCGGATTTAGGGGGTGGCGTGACGGGCGTGCGCCCCCCCCCTAAAATTTGCAAAGCATTATAGGTTGTCCGCACCATTTTACAACAAATGTTTCTCGCCACACTTCGCTTGGCAAGATATCTATCTACATTGCACCCACTCTAGAAGAATATTTCAATAACTTTGATTATTTTAACCTCAAATAATTTTTTTGCTCGCTACGCTCGCCGAAATTTTATTCTGCGCCCCCCCTAACGTCAAATCCTCTATCCGACACTGCAAATGTTATCATGATCAGCAAAATCATATTAATCATCTCTTTAAAAAAAAAATACACGAAAAAATGCTACCACCAACAGCTTGATAAAGAGGTAAATGTTAACTGTACGCGATATCAGAGTTTTATGAAGGCGATATCGGGGTTTTATGCCAAAAAAATCACCGCATCATCACCAAATTCAATAATGTACATCTTCAAAATGATATGGAGAATTGTAGAATTGTAGAGTGAGCACGAGCAAAAAAACGAACTCGATATCAGAGTTTTATAGACACGAAGAAAATCAAAACATCGAATCATCACCCAATTCAATAGTGTACATCTTCATAATGACATTGACTTTGACACACATACAAAAGATTAAAAGAATCTATAGAGAATTGTAAACTGTAGAGTGAGCACAAGGTAGGCTAAATGTGAGAACGGACGGACCGATGAACCGACATGGGCAACCACAATGTAGCCTACTTACGTGTGGGCGTATAACATGTTCAATGACAAATGTTTCAAGTGAAGATTCCAAATATGCAAACAAACATTTTGCGTGCATTGCCTAAATTGCTGACTTTTTAATAAATGTGAATTATTTTCAGAATAAACATAATGCTGTCTTCGTCGTGCCATCAAGTAATCCTATAAATAACGTTATTAAACTTTTTATTAAAATTAAGTTTTTTGGAAGATGTGGACATGGCCTTGTTGACACAGTCTGTCAGTTTCCGATGTGTTTTCTTCATTTTAAAAGCCTATTCCATATGACAGCAATGGTAATGTCAATCATTACACACGTATAAATGTCTATATTTTGTCGCCAATGTTTAACAATGGCGGCCATCTTGGTGAGACCACCTTTTTAATGATTCGAAAATAAAAAAAAAAGTAAATGCACAAGCCAAGGACACCAATTTTGCTCCATTATCCATCGATACCACCTCTTAAAATGTAATATATTCACCTGTGTCTACAGTATACAAACAGAATTCAATAAACCATAAAACTAAGTAAAATTGAAAAACGCGTAATAAAACGCTCAATATTTTGGATCTGGGATCGTGGGATATTATCTTAGTTCTTTTATTTCAGTGCCTTGGTTGTTCTGAAATTTTATTTTGGTCTCTTTTATTACTAGTTTAGGTTGAAAATCGTTAATATTGCTCTAAGATGCCTTTAGATACATATTATTTTATCGCGTTTTCATTCTCTTGGGACTTCAGTATGAAAACACTTTCAAGTTCTTGAACAATTCTAACATTTGTTTTATCGATGTGTTCTTTTTAATTTATATATTATGTAAGATTCCACAAGCAGAAGCCGCTACAGCATGACTTATACATTATCCGCCAAATATCCAAAACAAAACATTGGATCATAAATTTACGAGTGTGCTTCCATATGTTCGAATGGGTTGGGCATGAAAATACGATGTTAAATATAGCAAAATTGTTGGGCCGAGAGGGGGTGAGAATTCTTGGCATGGCATCATGTCCTCCCCCCTAAATACGCCACTGCAACTCCAATTTTGAACGACTTTCAATATTTTGGCGTGAATATCTTGAGAGAAAGAGACTGGAAACGCATGTCGAAACGTTTATATGGCATATAATCATACAAATCGCATACCGCGTTCTATGTATGCCTCTATGGAATATTGCGTATGTCTATATAGCTAATAGTATATAGTTTCTAATAATCGGTGATGTTGAAATAAATGACATTTCTTTCCAGATAGAGTTTCCTGTTGCCTATTCTTATTTTGAACGAAAGATACTGTATAATAATTGCATTAAAAGGCGCACCATTCTTGAAGTTCAAGATGACTATTACTATAACATTAACAAAGGTGCCGTTACTATAACAGTAACAAAAGAGCCGTTACTATAACATTAACAATAGAGCCATAACAATATAATAAACCTTGATTGATATCTATAATTCATTTCAGTGATATATTAACCTTTTGTGCTGACAAATATGAACACTTTTACCCATACGCTGACGACTGCTCTAAATACATAGAATGTGCTAACCACTATACTTACATAAAAGACTGTCCTGGTGGCACATATTGGAATCAAACTTTGGGGCAATGTGATCATACTTGCGACCAGGAATACCCGACATCTGGAGCGTCGCAAACCCCGACAGCCACAAGCTCAACTCAACAAACAGAGACACATTCAACCAACTTCTATTCAACTGTGTCTTCAACAGTATCACCCGAGTCAACATCACAACTAACTGAGAACACAGCACAATCAACTGAGTCAACAGCACAACCAACTGAGTCAACATCACAACTAACTGGAAACACAGCACAACCAGATGAGTCTACAGCACAACCAACTGAGTTGATATCACAACAAACTGAGACAACAAGTCAACCAGCAGAGACACCAACGCAACCAATTCAGACAACGACGCAACCAGAAGAGACAACAACGCAACAAATGGAGACTACATCACAACATTCTGAAACTACAACACAACCAGTCGAGTCAATAACACAATCGGGTGAGTTAATCTTCAGCTAATTATAGTGTTTATTATAAATCGATAGAGTTTGAGATTTATGGTCAAATTAAAGTCCTAAAATGAATCAATTCTTTTTAAATTTAATTAAAAACTAGAGCTGTGAACAGCACTGAGCGTGGCCCGTGATACTTTGCCTGATGGCTGTAAGACTTTTTGAACTTCAAACCCCTAAAGTCTGGTATCCAAAACGGTCCCTGATCAATGGTCAAAATGGTCCTTCCAAAAAGTCAAAATGGTCTCAAAATAAATTTTTATTTATGATGTTACAAATTAACTAAACATAAAGTGCTACATAATATATTTTTTGTATAATCTTTTTGAGAATTGGAACTTCAAATTATATTGGAAGTCTTAGAATGTCTTGGACTTTTTTTTGGCCATTTTAACCAATGAATTGGTTGAAATCAAAGAGGAAATTCAGAGGCCATTTTGATCAAAATAGGGTCCATGGTGACTGGCCATTTTGACCAAATTTAACATTATGGCCATTTTGACTTTGGCAAGATTAAACATTTACTTTTTATTGCAACGGATTAGCGCAGACGCTAATGACCCCTCGTTTGGTCAAAATGTTCTCTGATAAATGGTCAAAATGGTCCTCAAAAAAGGTCAACCATTTTGACCAAATTAAACATTATGGCCATTTTGACTTTGGCAAGATTAAACATTTACTTTTTATTGCAACGGATTAGCGCAAACGCTAATGACCCCTCGTTTGGTCAAAATGTTCCCTGATAAATGGTCAAAATGGTCCTCAAAAAAGGTCAAAATGGTCCTTCCAAAAAGTCAAAATGGTCTCAAAATAATATTTTTATTACATAATACATAATATATTTTTTGTTTAATCTTTTTGAGAACTGGAACTTCAAATTGATATTGTAAGTCTTAGAATGTATTTGCTTTGATGAAAATATAAATAGGGACATAATTTATGTCTTCAAAATTTGTTGTTACAGAATACAATTTTCAGTCAAAATTAGTGACCTTTTTTAGGGTTAAAATAGGTTCCAATTATTCCTTTGATTATCATCATATAAGCTACAATTTATAAAAAAAATCAGGGACCATTTTTGACTTTTATTTTTTTGGCCATTTTGACCATTTTGTCCTCAAAAAGGTCATTTTGACTAAAGAATTGGTTGAAATCAAAGAATAAATACAGAGTCCATTTTGACCAAAATAAGGGCCATGGTGACCAGTCCGTTTTGACCAAAATAGGGGCCAGGGTGAATGGCCATTTTGACCAAATTTAACTGTTATGGCCATTTTGACTAGGTGCAATTTTGTATAGGGGATATACCCCCTTCCCCAACATTCGAACTGTGTAAACGTCAATATTTTCCTTTAATGCTGAGTTGAAATACTGTCTTTTGTTTCAATGGATTGGAGCAGTCAGTAGCCAGTTGAATTGATGTATGTTAGTCAATTAAGTGCCGTGGGTAAGAATCACCCTCAAAATAAGAAAAAATCTGATATTATATCAAATATAGCAAACACTACGCTCGAAAAAACATGTTAATTTGTATAAAGTGAAAACAATGTGTAATGAGATTAATTTATTTTTGACCTATAATAATTTTAGCAGACGATAAAAAACAGTTTGAGCACTTACTTTTTATTGCAACGGATTAGCTCAAACGGGTAAACAGTTTCAATTGCTGTCTGCTAGAGTCCAGCCCTAGAGTTAAAAGATTATGTAGTCTGACTAATTTGTTTATGACCTGTAATAACCTTAGCAGACGACAAAAAGAAAATTGGTGTGTATCTCGTAGAAAGAGTTCTGTCAATGGTACACAAAAAATTCGAACAGGTTAATGTATCTAAAATTCACTGCTCTAAATGATTGTACGTAAAATTAATATAAGTGAAAATTTTGCCAAAAAAATGAATAAATTTTTTATACTTTTTAGAGTGTTAAAAGATTACATAATCAGATTAATCTGTTTATGACCTAAAATACTTCACACCTCCATGTGAAAAGTTCACATGGATAGTTTTATTACTGTATTATATAACCTGCTATAACCCTTGTCAATCATTTTAATCCTCTCTATTTCTATTTTTCTCAGATTACTCAGGGTACTCTATGCCTATTTTAACTTTAATGGATTTTGTATTAAACTGCTCTTGTCATATGTCGTTGAAAAGAGAAAATTTAGTACATACTGACTATACACACCATATTGCTTTTAGATAATTGCATTGTAAGTTAGAACCCTCAGTCGAAAAAAATGCAATAGTTTGAAAACATATTTTAATGGGTTATTGTCATATATCGTTTAAAAGATAATCAAATCGGCATTACAAAATTGAAAAATTTAATTCTCTGCGTTGATTAGAGAATGCGATATAGATGTCTAAAGTTGACAAAAATGTCAATTTTCAAATGTCCATAAAACCAGAAGTTAATAATTTTCAATTAATATCAGCATACCTATGGATAGCTGAGGTCAAGGACATCCTTCATAGGAATTTTCAAGGCCATCAAAGGTCAAGGTCACATAATATGGCCTTTTGAATTTTTAAAAAATTCAAACGAATATAAAAAAAATTCAAATTCGAAATTCAAAATTCTGTTCCAACAATCAGTAGACAAGGTTACAAGGTTTTGATAGACACCAAAATCATAAAAATCGGATAAAAAATAGAGGACTTATTGATTTTTTGCTGAAATGTGTCAGTCTGTGACGACAGCTTACGCATCACTTCCGGTTTGGATTTTTTATGCTAAGTGCATTCTTATTATGACTGACAGACAATATATATAGTTTTTGTCAATATCTGAAATTTATACTGGAAGTGGGGCTGCTAGGCGTGATTTTGAAAAACCGGAAGTTCTCACGTCAAAACCGGAAGTGATAGAAAAATTTTGATTGATTAATTTTATTTCTATAGACATTCTGTACATGTCCTATGAATTTCAGGTCAATCGGATAATTAGCGGCTGAGTTAATAATTTTGAGCTTTTTTGACAATTTTGGTTTCAATTTTTTTTTACAAAAATATTTAAAAATTGAAATTTTTGTAACCGCACTTGATACGTCTTATTTCAATGAATATATTGAAGAAAATTTCAGCCAAATCGGTTCATAAATAAACCTTACAGACTAGGTGCAAAATAATTGCATATTATGCAATAGCCCACTTCCGGTTGAGAAAAAACTGAGTTTTAGATATTCATTTTTGATTCCAGGTCATTTAATAAAGTTTGGTGGATACAATTATGCTACACCATTTTCGATTTTCTCTAAAAAGTTTCCCAAAAAAAAAAAAAAAAAAAAAAAAAAAATAAAAAAAAAAAAAAAAAAAAAAAAAAAAATAAACATAATGAAAATAAAGCGTGACAAATCGAAAGATTTGCCACGCAATTATTAATTAAAAATTTATAGAATTTTTCTTATATGTCCACACTCTCATATTTAGGGGTAATACAGTCGCTATCGTTTGCCTCTTCAGATTTTTTGTTATGTTTTACGTTTTATTAAAATAGTTTATGATGAATGTTTCTTTTCAGAGAATGAAACGTGCAATTATGAATCAGTGTTTACAGTGGACTTAAACGAACGAACTTGTGAAATAATAATGGACAATATAACAGTGATTTCAACATTAGAATGCATTCACAATTGTTTTCAGCAACACAATTGTAACTTTATTAATTATCGAAAAACTGATTTTTTGTGTGAATTATTACATTGTTCAGCCTCAACACAAACTCAAATGTCAGCTACTGAAATAATTTCTATAGCACTCACTGATTATTAATTTTATTAAACTTCATTTGTTTTCAAGACCAAGAGCCTAGCAACCAATCTTGAAAAGGCCTATAAATTTTAATGTACAGTACTGTATTGTAGAATTTGACCTTTTAGTATTATAGTAAAGATATATTTATGAGATCTCAAACGACTTCTATATTTAAAATAGAAGTATAATTGTTCACAGGCAACAGATTCTGTTTAAAAAAATTATATGTACATGTATACAGTAGTTCATTGTATAAGAGATAAAGGTATGAAAGCCGCCATTTTGTTCTTAATAGAAAGTGTAACGTTAGTCAACAAAAATTATTTCAGTAGTACGCAATTACCGTTACTGTCCATTGATTGGTCTGATTTATTGGTTGAACTTATCGCATTATTCAATACAGTGTTTATAACCAATCAAACAAAAGCAATTTGAACAACTGCGGGGAGAATGACGTAATCGTTGTTGACATCCGAGTAAGAATTAATATATTTCTATAAAATGCGATATGTTATACTGTTTGTATAGTTAGGTTGTAAAGTAACGATTTTTGTTAAAGAAATACTTAACAATACTGTTTTAATGTCAAAGTATGTTAGAAAATGTAAGAATATCGAAGACAAAACAAGATGGCTGTTTTCATACCTTTATTCTCTAATACAATTTAACTACATACTTTTTTTTTACCAGAGTCTGGTGATTGTGTAATTTGTATACATCAACACATTAATGTGGGCGTATATAGACTTCGCCCATGCAAGTGCCACAGTCAGTCACCAGACGTTTAAATTTCGGATTGAAACTGCTCGCTTCATGAGAAAGGTAATGTGGGTTTCTTTTCCGTGAATAATTAAAAAACTGAGTCCCTTGAACTGTGACCTTTTTGGACAGCATTCAATGTGATAACTAGCCTATTGAGAAGGGTTAGGAGAATTTGGAAAAATTCGAATTGATTTGCTTGCGTCTGAAGACTCTCTGAACAGGTACAAACATCACAATTATATTCTTTTATCATTATTCACTTATAGGTATATCGCTTGTAAAATGCTGTATCTGTTGGTAAAAAAGACAACCTTTGATAAAAACCATTGTTTATTTTTATATTTGGAAATTTGAAACTCGATTTTACCGTGCTTATAATCACAAACTCTCAAGACTGCCAAACAAAATTTAACTACGTCAACAAAATGTTTGTATCCAGTTGCGTAGGCCTATTCAGAAAAGTGTACTTACAGGCATCCCATCAGTGTCTTCGGCAGCAATATAGGAAGGAATAACTCTATAGAGGGCACTAGTGTAGCCTATTGTGTATCATATGAAGTTTTCCATAAAGAGGGGATGGGGTGTTACCTAAACTGCCCCCTTGTTTGGATGTTTGACCCCTAATAGTGCTTGACAGGCGACGGACCTGGCATGAACCTGTAAAGTTTCTCTCATAAAGTCTAATATAAATGTCATAACTAACTCAACGTAATATATAGACTTTCACTTTCAGTTTTCTTTACTGTGTTTAATTGGTTTATAATGCTGTTAGAACAAACACAGCAATTAAACAAATTAAAACATTTGAATTATGTACAGAGTTACACTCTTTTAACCTTCACTTTAAATATTATAACCTCCAAAAGTTTTTTTGTGCGTTTTAACGTGGCGTGACCTCATAACTGAGTTTCAATGAAATTGCACTCAAAATGCCACATGAGCTATTTTAGAGGCACCCTTGTCATCACATCAGTCATTATAGGTGCGATCCTCCAGTAATTCGTGAACCCAGAAACCTTTCTTCTGTTTTGGTAAAGTTGAACCGACAGATTATATTGACCTTGTGCAAGCGGAGTGAACGACCGGTGGTGTCCATGTGCAAATCCCATGGTGGGGATCAAGGGGTCGAAGCCTCCAGGAAGCTCTAGGGTATTAGCTATTTGACACACTGCAGAACTAAGGCTAATTGAAGCTATATTTTTTTATTTATGTATCTATCCTTTTGGTGCCAGTGTGACGATATATAAGTTCCACTATAATAACTGTTCCAAAGAACATTTGTTATGTAGAATTTGTTCCATTTGGAATTTTTATTATATAACACTAGACCTAACCCTAACCCTAACCCTGATATTATATGATAAGAGTTCCAGAGATCATTTATTATAATAATGTTTGTTCCAAAAGGAATATTTATTATGAGGAACAAATATACAGTCACACCAGCATGTTGGGAAAATCATATCGGGTGTCTCAAAAGAAACGTCCCCAAGTTTGACGGGAAGTATCGCAGCTGTTGATGAACCTATCTCTTTTAATATCCTCACATATTTACTTCAAGATGTCCTTGTCAGACCCTGAAAATATGAAAATCATCAAATAAAAATTATACAAGTTCTGCCTCGAACAAAATAGCATGCCAAAAAATTCAATATCAGAGCAAATAATATTAAGGACTTCAATGGCAATGTCTGTTTAGTCCGCCCTGTTGTCTTTAATCTCTGGGAAGTATGTCTCAGCGCAAGCTCACCACAGACCTGTAATTCTATTGAGTTTTACCATCTACGAATTACCGAACTCCTACAAAACCCACTAGATCGACTACCTATCTATAATCCGGCTTATACATCCAGGGATAACAGCCCGACCAATAGCAGGAACGATTATCAGCCTTTACGGATATCGTCCAGTCCTTACTTAATAAGAGGAAGAACCCTTTGTAATGGTGATCTTCTAAAGTCTACAGTGCTAAGCAAAACCTCCAGAAGGTCGGTCACTTTCAAACGCAACCCATCTGAGTAAGATTGAGTTTTATGTCAATCAATCGAAAGCTAGCTGAATTTCTAGTTCGAGGAATAATTGAAAGATTATTTGTAAAGATTTCCTAATTCTGAAGAATATTTACATACATATTCAGCACCACAATCATCTCCGAAAATGCTGAAGCGTGTTATCTGTACATCAATGCATGTAAGAACAGTTTAATTATCTTCCGTTGAGTGGTGTCGCATCCTTGTCACAATGATTAATGATAAACTCCTGTTTTTCTGTAAATAGATTACATCGTTTTTTTTATAGTAATTTTGTAGGTATAAAACATGACTATGTGTAAGGCGCTTATTCGGTGTTTTAGTTTACTGTAAAACCAGGGAACAATCGGAGAAGTAACAATACTCAACTTATGTAAGTTAAATATTTTGTTTATTAACTGGCGGCTGGCATGGAAACAATATGGGGATTTTAAGGGAGTGCTCTATTAAATTGTATATAAATAAACAGAAAGCTATTGATTTAGAATTAAATATTAATATATATATATCTTATACATATAAACAATTGTTTGCTCATCTAACCATTGAATTACAAGAAATGTGTGTAATATCTTATATACGTATATAGTATATTTTTACCTATAAATATGACATAATAATATGTCTCTTTATCATGCGACCCTAGTCTAATGATTGTAGAATGACAAAACGTAGGAAAGGTGATGATTTATTGTTAACAAATAACGGAAAAATTCATCTAGTTTGTGCTGCAGAACAGTAGTTAACAGCCATGGACAAAACAGGATTTACAATGATGAAAATAAAGAAGTCCCATTTGACGTTAAGAAATTCATGAAGCAGAATAAAATATCAGAAGAATTAATAATACCAATCTGCGAAATTATGAACTATTATGAACTTGGTTCTAATACATTCGACGACATTAGGCACATTAGTTATAACCAATATTCTGTGCACAATTTCATTAATACCATGAATATTTTATATATACTCTATTTCAGTAATCATCATAAATATTCATTTCAGTGATTGTGGATTTTTATTGCTCCATTTCAGTAATCACCATGAATGTTTTGATTATTGCCTTCATTCTTCCGCTCATATCAGCGGACTCTGTTGAATTACGTAGAACGTCTAGTATATTGTTACCTACCTATGATGTTAATGGAAATCCAGAGTATACTTATGACACTGGAGCCTCTGAACAAATGGCGTATGATGATAAAGAAAAAATTCTCTATGTATCAGGTTTGGAACTAATCGTATCCGATATTTTCTTATAGTTAACTTTCATTTCATGCGTAGCAACATACCCCAATCGCCAGTCTATGGTTCCAAAATTCATCCACTCTGCCATGATTGTTCGAGTTGTAATTCCCGCCTTAGGCTACCGTGTGGAAAACGGGATGAGTGCGAGACAAAACGGGGGGACAGGATAGGCAAACGTGGCGGCAGACTGTAACTGCCGTGGATGCTGGAACAGGATTTCAAACTCTTAAGGAATTTGCAACGGTGTAACCGGAGGACAGAAACGCCATGTTAAACCGGGTTAACGCTATAAAATGTAATATGTCGTTACCAAAACCTGGAGGTGGTCCATAGTTGGACGGCATTGCCTCTCCAATTTTATCACGCTATGTTTCGTTTTGTCATGGTTTTCATGGCAATAAGGTGCATCCACATTCGTGATGCTGACAAACACCCCATGTTGGGAACCACTACTCTAATATTCACTCCTGAAATTGCCATTCTGTAGACGTGATTTGTTAATGTCTTGATTGTACGGATTTTAATGATTTAGTTTTCGTTGTGTACAGGAAATATAGTTTTTGATTAAAATCTATACAAAAAATAAAGAAATTATTACAACATGTATATTGATATTTCAGGCGCCGGTGCATTTCATGTAGTAGATGTATCAAATGTAGATGATATGATTATAAAAGATCGTAGAATATACCCTAATAGTGATTTAACTGATATCGAGTTTTGTGGTGATTATGTTTTCTTTTCCCTGGCAAATGAAACCGATGACGATAGTAAAGAATATGGAACTGTTTATGTTCTCAGGAAATATGAAGCTGATTCTATAAATTCACTGAAAGTCATCCATAAAATCCAAGGTTCGTTATCATTCATGTTAATTTTAAAAAAATATATAAATATTATAACAGAAGAGATTTGATAAATAATATAATACATGTAGATATCAGTATAGATCTTATAATACATATAATAGAAATATATATATGCAGTAAAATGAGATTTACTATGAGATAGCAATTTGTTTTTTAATCTATATTATAACACATATATCAGTAGAGATCTTATAAATATTATAACACATATAAATATTATAATACATGTATCAGAATAGATCTTATAAATATAATAATACATATCAATATTATAATTCATGCATCAGAATAGATCTTATAAATATAATAATACATATCAATATGATAATACATGCATCAGTAGAGATCTTATAAATATAATAATACATATAAATATTATAATACATGCATCAGTAGAGATCTTATAAATATAATAATACATATAAATATTATAATACATGTATCAGTATAGATCTTATAATACCTTAGTTAAATATGAGATAGCAATTTTTTTTTTATTCTAAATTATAATACATGCATCAGTAGAGATCCTATAGATATTATAACACATAATTATAAATATTATAATACATGTATCAGAATAGATCTTATAAATATAATAATACAATATTCAATATTTAGATCTTATAAACATTATAATACATATAATATACAAAATTCTTATAAATAGTATAATACATGTATCAGTATAAATCTTATGAGTAGTAAAATACATATAAATAGTATAATGCATAATATTATAACATATATTATGTATCAGTAGAGATCTTATAAATATTATGATGCATGTATCAGTATCGATCTTATAAATATGATACATATAAATATTACAGTACATGTATCAGTTTAGATCTTATAAATATTATAATACACAAAAATTTTATAACACATGTATCAGTATAGATCTTGTAAATATTATAATACATGTAGCAGCAGTGACTTATATATATTATCATAGATAGAAATATATCATAATACATGTATCAGTATAAATTTTATAAATATTATAATACGTGTATCAGAAGAGATCTTATGAATATTACAATATATGTCTCAGTATAATACATGTATCCGTATAGATCTTATAAATACAAATAGTATAACACATTTATCAGTACAGATCTTATAAATATTATAATACTATTGTGTATAAAGAGATTTTATAAATATTATAATACATGTGTCTAAAGAGATTTTATAAATATTATAATACACATACATGTATCAGTATTGATCTTATTAATATTATAATACATGAATCATGATAGATCTTATTAATTAATAATATAAGAACAGCCACATTTATATTTTGAATTATAATTTTGTATCCGTTAATTAGTTGGAAGTCTACCAGATATGATAAAACCAACAAAGGATTGTCAAAAAGTAGTTGTAGCTATTGAAGCTCAAGCTTACGGATCAGCTGATTCATTTCAAGATCCAAAAGGAGGTGTTGGTATCATTAGATTTCCTAATGGTGTTGACAATGATTATGAATACACCGAACTTGATTTTACGAAGTTTAACGACAAGTAAGTTTACAGTTATTTCTATTGAAAAAATAAAACCTTGTAATGAACTTTGTTTTATTTTCCTGATAAGAAAATGCATTTTTTGAGCTTTAAAGTTCTTCGAACATTCTGGAAAAAATGTTATTTGAATGAATATTTGATCTGACAGACATACACGAAGAGACTTTGCAGTTTAAATCGTGAAATATTGGAGGAGTAATATGCTTCAAACCTATACAAATGAACAGCAATTTGCTATATATGAACAAGCTCTATTTATATTTCTAGACAAGAGGAATTAGAAAAGGAAGGAGTAAGATTTGTCTATAGAGAAAATGGTAACACATTTGATCGTGATATAGAACCTGAATGTATCTCGTTAAATTGTGATGAGACTTTGGCTTATATTTCATTACAGGTAGGATGTACTCAGGGGCGCCGGAAGGAATTGTTAGCGGCGGGGCGGAGCTGTGATATAAAGGGCACTATGTGACCGAGCGAAGGGAGGGAACCTTCCGATCTGGGGGTTCGGGGGTGCCGTAAGCCCCCCGAGAAAATTTAGTATTTTAGAGCTTCTTAGATCACTTCTTAGGTATACCAGTACGTACGTCATGCCTATATTTTGGGGCATAGGGACACAAGCTCTGGGCTGCCGCATGGTTTATAGTATCGGTTGGCTCTTATTTTGGGGGGATGTGAGCCCAGTTCAGATAAAATCCACATTTTCCGTCTCTTGCCTCCGTCGGCTGTAATTATTATGACATACAAATTGTCCGTGTCTCCGTGACAAAAAGGGCACATGTTCGCCCCCGCTCGCCCCCTCAGGCGCCCCTGGATGTACTGTACTCTACCCTGGTACTTGAACGCCTTGAATCAAATCGTCTTTTTCACTGATTTTCATATAATGGACAGATAGTATAGAATTCTAATGAAACACATAATTCTACAAATAATTTCTTAAAATTATTATTCATGTACCAAAATTCAGAACATTAAAATGAAAATTTACAAGTGAAAAATTACACTTACCTCTATTATGTTGTAGGAGAACAATGCTATTGCTGTTGTGGATTTGAGAAAATCAGAAATCGACGAAATTAAAGGATTAGGATATAAAACATGGGATGAATATACTTTGGACGCTAGTGATAAGGATGGAGGTACAAGTGTTTTTTGTCAAGTTTCAAAAGAGACAATTTATATACAGGAATACAACATTTTAGTCTGATCGAAAAAGCGAAATTCTCAAATTTCTCAAATGTGTTTTTCTTGTCAATTACATAAAATATTTTATCATTTATTCCAGGTATCCACATGATAAACTACGACTTTATACGATCTTTTTATCAACCGGATGCCATCAAATATCAACGATGGAATGATGAAAGTATTATTATCACTGCTGATGAAGGTGATTCTAAAGACTATGAAAAGCTAAATGGTTTTAATGAAGAACGTCGAGGGAAAAATTTTGATGATGGTAGGGTTTTTTGGTTCTTTTTTCTATTAAAATGTGTTTATGAATGGTTAAATAAAGGCTGCATATAAAATATTTTATGGCATTCCCTGAAAGAAAAGATGAAAATAAAGGAAATCGAAAAAAATCTATATTTTATTGTGTCAACAAAATTCTGCGCAAAAGGCAATGAGAAAAGGGCATTTCTCGCATTTTCTCTGCAATATAGAATTATCTTTACAAAAAATCAATTCGAGGTACAACAATAAGCTTATTGTAATTTTTATATCAAAGAGTTCGAAATTTCTTTGTCTTTACCTTAAGTGGTAATTAACAAAAATTCTTGTGTTTTTGTTTTATGAATTCATTTTAAAGAATACAACCTCCTAGATTGAAAAAAACCTAAATTTTCCAACATGGTATAGTTCAAGGAGTATTAATTCATCAGGGGACTTACTTGGTGGCATAACTATAAAACGATATTGAACGAAATACTTTAATTTAAACAAATGCGAAAGAGAATCAGCATACTCATTAACTTCATCTTATCATTTATTCCTTCTCTGAATTATCATGGACGAGGTTGTATTTTCAAATCAATTGCTGATTTAAACCCGTGAACTATCCTCAATAAATTCTGTCACCGTAGGGTAAATGAGATTAAAACTTGTAATATCTTTGTAGCAAAGATACAAAAAATCGTCTCGTGACTTCCCGGGAATATGAGTATACTCTAAATACTTATCAAGACTGTGTGGGGAATTGGATTTGAATTTTGTAACTTTGTTTATTGTAGACGAATTGTCAGATAAAATACCACAATCTATAAAATCAGATTTAGCCGACGACAGTAGACTAGGTACGCCATTCCTTTATTTCTCATGTTAAATAATGTCTAAGAATACTGTATTAAAAATTCCAAACGACTACAATTATTGCATTCAAAAAATTTAAAGAGTCAAACATTAAAAGCGTAAAGTAACTAATCAGCCCACTAAAAAAATTTTTTTTTATAACAGGCAGATTAAAATTTACAAATGTTGATGGACTTGACAGTGATGGAAAATATGAAAACTTGTATTCCTTTGGTGGACGTGGATTCACAATTCGCAAAGCTTCTGATATGTCTATATTGTATAATAGTGGTGACATAATAGAAAAGAAAATGGCAGAGCTCGCTCCAGAAATTTTTAACTCTGATGATGATGGAGAAAAATCAATTAATGAGCAAATAGATAAACGTTCAGACAATAAGGTAAATCATGTAGTTTTAGTTCATCCTCCTCCTCATTCTCCTCCCCCTCTTCCTCCTCATCATCATCATCTTCCTCCTCCTCCTCCTCCCCCTCCTCCTCATCCTCATCCTCCTACTATCCCTACTCCTCCTCATAATCATCATCATCATCACCACCATCATCATGATCATCATCATAATCATCACCACCATTAGTCCATTTGCCATATTTGTCCACAATATTAACTTATCTTCTATCTATAATCCTGTTTTAGGGCCCAGAAAGTGAATCCCTGGAAACTGGTGAAATTGATGGTCGATTGTTTATATTTGTGGGTAATGAAAGACCAGGAACTATAGCTGTATTCTCGGTCGGAGATGACTTTAAAGAGACAAAATTCGAACATCTCTACAAGAACATAAAAGAATTAGATAGACCTATCAATGATTTATATACAGAACGAAAAATCTCAGAAATAGATCCTGAAGATTTAAAGTATGTTGTTTTGTATGTCTTCCACTACCTTAAAGATGTCATTTCTGAATGATCAAAGAGCAACTTCTTAAATAAACTGGTGTAAAAGGTCGCACAGAAGGACTAATAAGATGCTCAGTGTATATATTATGGTATTTGTACTTTTTGTTTTAGATTTGTATCAGCCAGTAAGAGTCCGAATGGAAAAAATATATTATTTGTAGCCGGAGGTACACTATCAGCTCTTGAAGTTGACACTGATAAGAGTTCAACAGATAGTAGCGGTATGCCATTTTCCTTTATACCTTACAACCTTAGCTACTTACAACTTTGCATAGTGAATCATTATGAACTTGAAATTTCACCAACACAAAGGTATTTCTAGAACAACAGCATGAAGTTGTCTTTTAAACCTGTTAACGATTAATTTTTTTTTGTATGAATTACTGAATTATACGCATAAGACATATTATACTGGCATATCATATGTATTATCGGGCAAAAATAGACGAGGTTGCCTCCATATTATGTCTGAATGCCAAAGAGGCTGAAAACATATTGCATAGAACACACTGCTTCCGCATATACCTCTTACCGGTTATATATATAATCTTAGATATAAGCAGAGTTGATCGACCTACCTACTTTTGCATATTAATACATGGAAGAAAATTCACGCGCATTCAGAGCGAATCGAGAAACGCGGCCAGATATTAACATATCAGCAAAGTCGGGCAACTATGAATCAATGTTTAGCTATGAAATTTGACATCTCTATTTCGGAAGTGTGTGTGAACTGTATGCCACAGAGCAGATCGGGTGGGCAATGAACTTACCCTTATCATTTTCATACGAACATACGTTTTCGATTTTATACCACCAGAATATCATCAAATTACCGATTGTTTTGCTTTGTTCCGCTATTAATGCCGATGCTCCATCTTTTAGCATATTTGATTTATACTTACTGATACAGACTCATTTGTTAACAATTGGATAAAAAAAATTCTCAAACGACAATGATTTAATTATCTTCCAATTTCTTTTTGAGGTAGAAGATGACCCAGCTTTGTTACACGAGGGACAGGAATATGCACAAGAGGGAAATGGATTGGTAGTAGCGGGGGGAAAGGGTTTGGATCAAGCGGGAAAGAGATTGGATAATAAGGTTGATGTTCATAACGACATAAAACCTGACGTCAGTATTGGTTCAACAAATAATAATAACGGTATGTAATTTTTATACGCCCACATGAAAATGTGGACGTATATTGCCGTCACCCCTGTCCGTCCGTCCGTCCGTCCGTCCGTCTGTCGGTCCGTCAACAATTTCTTGTGTACGCGATAGAAACCATAGTTTTTATCCGATTCAAATGAAACTTGGTATTTGTATTCATCTTGATATTATCTCGGATGAGTTCGAAAATGGCGCAATTCCAGTGTCGGTTTATGAGTCATTGCCCTTGACTTAGTGAAAAAACGTTAAAATTAACTTGTGTATGTAAACAAGCTACTTTCTTGCTGTAGACATGTTGTTGACATGCTCTTGTACGATGAGCATACTGGTTGGCGAGTCTTATTTGTTGTGTGAATCTACTTGTAAAATGCAAGATAGATCGTTCTTACAAACTGTATAGTCGTTTGTAAGAACTGGATACGGACACTTTCCTTCAATTGATACTAAGGCTTACAATATTAACAAACACTTTATTTACAGCTACAATACTAAAGTCTAACTAATACAGAACTAACTAACACTAAGTCTTAAACGGTAAATGTATGAACTATCCCATAACTCCTACAACGGCTAAAAGAACGAGTCTAAACTAAGAAAGGGAAATTCCAATAAGGAATTCCCATACCTAGTACTACATGTTTCTTCGCTAACCCATCAGTCACTAACAATCCATTTCCCCAACTCTTATACCTTACCCTATGAATTACCTATACAATTCATTGTCTGCTAAACCCCTTTGTTCGTAGTCCAAGCTAAAGGTTGCCTAAAGCTTGTACACATATTACTTAACTTAATTGTTTCTTAATGTAACCTGTCTATTGTTCCATAATAACCCCTGACATCTGAATAGTCTCTTTGTATGCTTTACCCTTCTCTAAAATCATAATCTTATCCCTTGAGAAAACTACTTAGACAATCCTTTGTTACATAACTTCCCTCCTTAACGTGGAAAATACATAATTATGATTTTCCTGGAAAAAATGAAAATAAACATTCAAAGTAAAAAATAAAAGAATAAAAGATATCAAACAATTAAATGAAGATGACAACCAAATACAACGAAAAAAAAAGACGATCTATCTTGCATTTTACAAGTAGATTCACACAACAAATAAGACTCCCCAACCAGTATGCTCATCGTACAAGAGCATGTCAACAACATGTCTACAGCAAGAAAATTAGCTTGTTTACAATATTAACAAACACTTTATTTACAGCTACAATACTAAAGTCTAACTAATACAGAACTAACTAACACTAAGTCTTAAACGGTAAATGTATGAACTATCCCATAACTCCTACAACGGCTAAAAGAACGAGTCTAAACTAAGAAAGAGAAATTCCAATAAGGAATTCCCATACCTAGTACTACATGTTTCTTCGCTAACCCATCAGTCACTAACAATCCATTTCCCCAACTCTTATACCTTACCCTATGAATTACCTATACAATTCATTGTCTGCTAAACCCCTTTGTTCGTAGTCCAAGCTAAAGGTTGCCTAAAGCTTGTACACATATTACTTAACTTAATTGTTTCTTAATGTAACCTGTCTATTGTTCCATAATAACCCCTGACATCTGAATAGTCTCTTTGTATGCTTTACCCCTCTCTAAATCATAATCTTATCCCTTGAGAAAACTACTTAGACAATCCTTTGTTACATGTACACGATAGAAGCTAGAGTTTTTATCCGATTTGAATGAAACTTGGTATGTGTATTCATCTTGATAATATCTCGGATGAGTTCGAAAATGGCGCAATTCTAGTTGTCGGTTCATGAGTTATTGCCCTTGACTTAGTGAAAAAACGTTAAAATTAACTTGTGTACGCGATAGAAGCTAGAGTTTTAATCCTATTTGAATGAAACTTGGTATGTGTATTCATCTTGATAATATCTCGGATAAGTTAAAAAATGGCGCGATTCCAGTCCTCGGTTTATGAGTTGTTGCCCTTGACTTAGTAAAAAAAACGTTAAAATTAACTTGTGTACACGAAAGAAGCTAGAGTTTTAATCCGATTTGAATGAAACTTGGTATGTGTATTCATCTTGATAATATCTCGGATAAGTTCAACAATGGCGCGATTCCAGATGTTGATTTATGAGTTATTACCCTTGACTTAGTGCAAAACGTTTAAATCAACTTGTGTACGCGATAGAAGCTAGAGTTTTTATCCGATTTGAATGAAACTTGGTATGTGTATTCATCTTGATAATATCTTGAATGAGTTTGAAAATGGCGCCATTCCATTCGTTGGTTTAAGAGTTATTGCCCTTGATTTCGTGAAAAAAACGTTAAAATGAACTTGGTATGTGTATTCATCTGATTTATGAGTTATTGCCCTAGACTTAGTGGAAATTAACTTGTTTACACAATAGAGGCTAGAGTCAGTGGCGGATCCAGGGGGGGGGGGGGGGCGTAGAGGGCGTACGCCCTCCCTTTATTTGTCTTTTTTTTTTTTTTTTTAAGAATGGGGAGAATACGACATCAAAAATGTCGAACCCATTAACGTTTACTACAAAGAAACCGTCAGAAACCGTTAAATTAGTACAATTTATATTTACTCTATGTTTTTAAGGCAAAAAAAATGTCAAAAAAACTTTAACCTCGCTTCGCTCGGCTAAGATTAGCATCTACGCCCCCCATTTCAAAAAAGCTGGATCCGCCCCTGAGAGTTTTCATTCGAATTGATTCATCTAAATATAAGCTCAAATAAGTGCGATGGTGCAATCAACTTTTTCAAATATTCAAATTTGCTGAAGTGGGCGTATGTTACCTTGCCTGGCAAGCTATCTTTACTTTTTCCATGACATAAATTTTAAAATTGCAATAAAACATAAACTTATTTTGATTGTACAGCACCGGAATATCACATAATTATCGAGTGTGTCGCTTTAAGGCTTAGAAATTGTGAAGTGACAATGATTTAATTCTTTTCCAAAATCTATTTGAGGTAGGTAACGCAGATGTAGCAGATAACGCAGCATTGTTATACAGTCTACAAGGAAAGGAGAAGACTAAGAAAGTTGATGTTCAATCAGATTCGGACTCAAGTGATGAGTAAAGACAAACACAATACTGCACCAATCATTTTTTAGGTAAGAATGAATAATTATTTCTGTCTTTCTATGCACCCACTAAATTTTATATGCTATGATTATCTTTGATCGCGAGTTAAATTTATGTGACATTAGAACAAGAAAGTTTTTATTTGGTAGTTTAAAACTTACTGTACAATGATCCAAGTTTATCCGGATGTCGATCATCCAAAACCTCGAAACCTTTACAATACTCTTTACGATTTAAAATTCTGCTGTCTTCACAACCTGGGTAGCCTATATCGAATTCCAATTATGTCCTGTACTATCAGATTTGAAATGCTGTTGAAGATCCAGTAATGATGTGCCCGATCGTAATCTCCTTTCACAACAGATAAATTATTGTGGGTTTGTTTCATGTAGCATTTTATTATAATCATACAATTACTTTCAGGTCCAGTGTAATGACGATAAACACAATGTTATCTAAAATTTACTAAGATGCTTAGGGGTACTATTTAAAAAAAATCATGTTTCTTCTACTAAGTGTGAGCCTGTGTCAATAGATCCGACTCTTTCATGGAATTTTGGTCACTTTCATACATGTATCAAAGGGATATTCAAGAACAGTGCATTAGAGACAGAACCGGCACCGCCAAGAAGAGATTTGCTGAGTATACAAGATGAAATGGAGTTTTAAGTTTGGTCCACGATTACCACAACTTCTTATAACTTTGAAACATATCTCAATAGCCTCATTAAAATCATCCGAGCTGTAACTTTTCAGTACTGTAAAGTTTTAATTGTTTTATATTCGAATTAAAAAATTTTTTATCTTGTTTTAATGTTTAGTGTTTAGATACATTTCCCAAGACTGGTTTATTAAAATTCTACAAAACAATCGCCTACACAACCTCTCAGAATTTTGTGTGTGTTTAAATCAACAATATTGGACAAGTTAGATTTGTTTAGCTTTTTTGTTGTTTATTGAGATATTTGAGGCATAATACAAACCTCACAATTTCATTCAAACTTCCATAGAAGATCATTTAAAATAGGGTCATGTTAATTGAATATATAACCAAATGACCAAAATAACATAATTTCCAACTTTATAAGCAGAAAAATGTTAATACATCATAATACAGAATAAATAAATTAAAAATTAAGATATATATCTATTGAAAAACCTGAAATACAACAAAATGACTTATATTTAAAGAAAAGAACATAATATTTATTCAAGTACTTATATATAATATATAAAAATCTGAACAGGATTCAGCCCGGAAATGGCTTATGTTAAAATCACAACTACACGATAAAATGAACAGATTCAGGTCCGGAAATGGGTTATCCTTGAAAATAACAGTAAGTGACATGATTTTTTAGAAAATCTCTGAAATATAACATGCTTTAAAGTCAACGGCATTGCGAGCGCAGGAGGTTTGAGCGGCAAATTTTAAGAAGGTTCTGACTGATGTTAGATGAGATCTCCGAATCGTCACATTAGCGATGAACTCCATATGAAGGCTTAAGAATGTCCATCATAAGATTTTATTTGTCAATCACGATGCACGGATTCTTTGAAGTTCGTGATACTGATAAGTTCATTAAGGCCATGCCAACAACAATAAGGCCTTATTTATAGTCCCCAATTGGTGTTCTATATGTTTATTAAAGGGAAACAACACTAGTCATCCAATTATTGTCAGATGCCTTAAATTAAGGTCGAAAATAAGGCTTGACTTAACCTAGTGATTGACCAAATTCTACGAGAAGCCTTCAGTTGATAACATTCATTGATTGACGTTAAGAATCCAAGCGTATGCGAAGTATCATTAAAGCGATACCGCCTCTTAAAATGAACAAAAAATGTAAGTTAAGTTATGACACCAGACAAGTTGCCTAATAAATATAAACTCTTATTCACCAAATTTGAGAATTTTCATTTTTTGATCAGTTTAAAGCCCCGTTTACATTATAAAATTTATCCGTTCTCAGAACAGTTACGAGAACGGAACGGATGAAAAATTAGCAGTGTAAACGGTCGAGCGTTCTGAGACTAGTTCCAATTTCAGACTACCGAGGCGAGGTGGTCTCGGAACAGTTCTCAGAACGGAACAGATAATTTTTTGTAGTGTAAATGGTATCCGTTCCGAGAACAGATAGTCGCGCATGCGTATTTAATCTTCAATCTGTATTTCATGACCATTCCTAACATTCCAACATGGCTGCCCGTGGTACTGTTACGACCCGCGAAAAATTATTACCTCTTTCGTTCTTCGTGAAGAGTTCCAAGAGAAAGCATCTGCTAACAGCTAACAGTTTTTATTTTTGCCTTATTTGGAACTTGAGTAGGCTAGTCTATAGTTATAAAAACATTACAAATTGAATATTCATAATTGTTTCTTATGACCTTTAGGCTAAGTTTTAAGTCCTATTAAGCAATATGCGGTTTTTTGGTGACGTTATTTAAACGTGCTTGTATGTATGGATGTTCGAAATATATTATTTAACTGATGTTGTCATTTTAACTGAGTGATTGTGTCACATCCTTCTTGTCACAATGATTGATGGTAAACTTCTGTCCTTCTTTTAATCTTTTATAAATTACACCTTTTATTTTTTATATTTACTTGATATGAAGAATATAACACCGTGTACGAGGCGAATCATAGTTTATTGTTAATATATAATATTATCATATCAACAATAGAAACATAGCAGTAAACTACTGAATAGATGAACATGGATTAAACCAGGATGTATTTGTGAAAGTTTTGATATTACTGTAATGTAAGTATTTGTTATAACTTATAATTTATAATTCAAGCTAGTAAAATGGTGAGTTAAAGGAAACGCTCAGTTGAATAGTTAACTAATATGTTCGACTAAAAATCTTTTATTCTCAGAATCTGGAATTTGTTATTGTTCACAACTCTTCTTCTTGAATTGAAGCCTTCAAACACATGTTACCCATAATTATTTGAAAGTCATAAATACGACTGGTATTATAAGGAGACTAAGCTCTATATTAAAAATGAATGATAAATGTTTAGGTAGGGATATAATTTAAGGAATTATACGATTTTCATACTTAAATCTTAAATCTTAAATCGATTTGGGTGTATATTGTAATTAACCTGTCGGTCCGTCCGTTCACATTTGGTTCGTTCTCACTCTACAGACTACAATTCTTTATTGATCTTTTGATTTTGTGTGTCAATGTTATTATGATCCCTATTGATTTTCGTGATGATCGGATAATTTTTCACCGAAATATCGTGTCCGACTTGACGTTTCACTCTATTAGCTATATTGTGCAACTCATACTCAATCCACAGGCGACAATTCTTTACAGATTCTTTTGATTTTGATTTTGTGTGTCAATGTCATTATGAAGATGATCCCTTACGATTTTTGTGATGATTGAATAATCGTTCAATAGTGTTATATTTATAAATACGGAATATTTTGATATTTTGGGGTTTTTTTTGTTGTTGTAAATATGAACATTATACACTTCATTTACATTGAACCGAACATTGAATTGCCAATTCTTCATTCGAATTTTACGAGACAATTCTTTACAGAACTGAACACTGAATTATACAAGCCAATCCTTCATTTGAATTTTACGAGCCAATTCTTTACAGAAATGAACACTGAATCATACAAGCCAATTCTTCATTTGAATTTTACTAGCCAATTCTTTACAGAACTGAACACTGAATCATACAAGCCAATTCTTCATTTGAATTTTACGAGCCAATTCTTTACAGAACTGAACATTGAATTATACAAGCCAATTCTTCATTTGAATTTTACGAGCCAATTCTTTACAGAACTGAACACTGAATTATACAAGCCAATTCTTCATTTGAATTTTACGAGCCAATTCTTTACAGAAATGAACACTGAATCATACAAGCCAATTCTTCATTTGAATTTTACGAGCCAATTCTTTACAGAACTGAACACTGAATTATACAAACCAATTCTTCATTTGAATTTTACGAGCCAATTCTTTACAGAACTGCACACTGAATTATACAAGCCAATTCTTCATTTGAAATTTACGCGCCAATTCTTTACAGAACTGAACACTGAATTATACAAGCCAATTCTTCATTTGAATTTTACAAGACAATTCTTTACAGAACTGAACATTGAATTATTCAAGCCAATTCTTCATTTGAATTTTACGAGCCAATTCTTTACAGAATCGAACACTGAATTATACATGTACAAGTCAATTCTTCATTTGAATTTTACGAGCCAATTCTTTACAGAACTGAACACTGAATTATACAAGCCAATTCTTCATTTGAATTGTACAAGACAATTCTTTACAGAACTGAACAGTAAATTATACAAGCCAATTCTTCATTTGAATTTTACGAGCCAATTCTTTACAGAACTGAACACTGAATTATACAAGCAAATTCTTCATTTGAATTTTACAAGCCAATTCTTTACAGACATACATGCAAATAAAGTATCTATAATCAGTGATTTTATACTGTCTGTAGAATGTCCAGACTTACCCCAACGTGAAGGATACTATGGACAGCATATGAAAGATGTTTTGAACAGCTCGAATTTGAGGAGATACGAGGAGGGCCTTATCCTCTATTTCAGGAAATATTAATTCTCCTATAACAAATAATATATTATTTTGTCTTCTGACAAAATTTATCAATGGGGTAGGTCTGGACAGGTCATTGCGTAGTTCTAAACAGGGTGTCCAAACTTACCCCAACATGGCCATTTTTACTATTAGATCCCTAACATTAACATGCCCCAAATAGATTTAAATATTTTGCTACTTTTAAGGAGGTAACTGTGAATCATTATCATGGTTTAAATAACATTATCACTTATGCTATGTTAAATCATATTTTAAAAACGTTATAAAATACATTTCATACAAACAATGAGAGACAAGATTTGCACATTTCAAACGTGGCGTGACATTTTAATGATATACGATACTTGTACATGACAACATAACATATTTAAGGCTACACAATATAGGCAACGACAACAGGGTCAAAGTTGCGATTTTCACGTGAAACTTCAATGATCAGAAAATAAGTCAAGAATTAATATAAATAACAGTACTGTTTCGCATTCTGGAAAGAGTTGATACTGGAGTTAAGGTTTGGATATATCGCCACCCCAGATAATTCAACACGTATGATATCACCCTACCAAGTCAGAACGTAAGCAATAATGGTACACTCCAGACCTCCATGGGTAGGGATGGGGTATTTACCAACTGCACTGAAGATCGCATGACCTTGTAATAACATGCATACTCAGCGGCGTGTTTAGGGGGCGGGACACTTTTGCTGTATTTTCACATACTCTTCTTATACCCACTTTTCATTGTAATTTCTTCCTCAATTGTAATTGATATATTTTCTTATATGTATACTAGTAGTTCATTTGCTGCTACCTAGTTTCGTTCCATCATATTTTCTCAGACGATGATTGGGCTTTCATACCTACACCCACGAGGGTTACGGTTTAGATGTGCATGACACTGTTTTAACAGTCACATTTGCTAATTCAAACATACTTTAAAACTTTCTTAAGTTCCTCCACGTAATAATGAATTTCTTAATATTTTATAAGTATAAAATTGCCTCCCTTGACATTTCAACTTTACAAATTGACCTAGTTGCTGGCTGTTACCAATGTATTGCTAATATGTGTATAGGGATTTCAAGATTCGTTTTCGACTTAGGGGGGTTCGTTCTTGTATTGAGAGCTCAACAAGGCATTAACCATGTCGAATTGAAAAAAGTACTGCTTCGGCCTTCATTGCAGTGCTCATACTGAAGTTGAGTTCTGGTTATACAGTCGCTCAGACGACCTCACACACGTGGCATTTATTCCTAGCAGCAAACTGTATGTTTCGGCTATTTAGGTTTCATAAGTGCAGTGCTGATACCGAAGTAGAGGTTTGGCTATATAGGTAATCCAATATACGTGGTATCATCGTAACATGTCTGTTATAACTAGCATGCTAAAGAGCTTAATTATTAAGCTCTTTAACACCGTTTGCAATGGTGGTCCTATTATAGGGCCACCATTGCAAACGGTAAAACGCTACCACCAAAAGTAATTTTTATACGTTACAATCCAACTTTAAAGATAAGCCATGCATAGTAAGTGAGCATAAATTTAAGATACTTCACATATCTCACTTATTGGAAAATAAACCTCTATATGTAAGTATTATATCACATTATATCATCTCGTGTTACTTTTCCTGAAGCATATTCTGATTTTTCATTCAGCACAATTTCCTTACAAAGGTATTAATGTGATGTAAGTAAAAATAAAATAATTTTTTTTAAGCTTTATTAAGTAACTTATTATCTTGGTCAACTTAAAGTGGCTTCAGATCGACCAGCGTTTCACAAAGGAAATCATTTGATCAGTCACAGTTATGTGCGAAGTGCTGTTAATCGTCTTCTGGCACACGACACGCGCACATTCCCAACGTACAGATCGACGACACAATGCTATTCATACGCTGAACAAAATCGAACATCGTTACCAAAAACTTAAAGTGAAATATCGTTAAAAATAGATTATGATGCCAATGGACAATAATTCGACGCGTTACTGCGCAAACCGTCCAATCTGCAATTGTTGTTCACCTTAAAGGGCAATTCCGAAAGTATATTTAATGTATGCTTAATGTATCCCTGTATCTTCTTGATGAACATGAATTTGTTTTTCAGATATCTGCTTTATCCTATTCTCGTTGATCCAACATTTTATAAAACACAATCAATGTTTCAACCGTATAAATTACGGTTAATGCATATCAGTTTTTGCTCATTAAAATGATTCATTGCAGTGCGTTCTAGCGAACGCACTGCTTTGTTTTCATAATGACTTTTTTTTGCAGTGCGTTCTAGCGAACGCACTGCTTTGTTTTCATAATGACTACTTTTTTTTTTGTCTATTTCTGGTCACGCTATTTCGGTATGAAGGAGAAATACCACACATTATCTCAGATGATTTCCTACGACATCTAACTGCTCGGTATTTGATGAATGTAAAATGATGCATTTTCTTTCAACCGGAAATGACGTATGCGCGTTAAACCCATTTTAATTGTTTTACCATTTTCACCTCCGTTTTTTGTCCGATTTTGATGGGAACTTTTTTGTTTATTTCTTTAAACGATTGTCTACAAAATATGAGTTTAAAAACATGGATTTTTAAAACTTTGTCGCTGACTTTTTGAAGCACTTTTTTGACCATTTTTTCAACTTTCGCAATTTTAATCTGATCAATCTGAAAACTTACATGTGCATAGACATTTTGATCACGAACAAAATTATTTTTTCAAAAACTTTACATCACTTCCGGTTTTGACGTCATTCACTTGTAAAGTTGAAATTTTGACTTCCGGGATAATGAAGATATTCAAAAAATTCTTTTTGCAATGTGCTAGAAATAACAATTGACAAAATATGAAATGATAAAATCTGACCCAGATATTTCATATCAGCCGCCATCTTGAAATGACCAATTTTTCTTTAAATTGAAATTCAGAATCAGGGAATCATCCGATTTGAATACAAATGATGTCTATGGAATCTACAATCGATTGTTAACAAAACATGAGAAGCCGATTTTTGAATTTCGATTCAGATTATTTTTTATTTCCGGTTTAAAATTTTTAGTAATAGTCAAAACTTTTAAGGCTCATATCTTGTGACCTTGACCTTGAGTGACCTTGTGACCTTAACAAAATTTGTTGCCCTTGACGAGATCTATCTAATGGCATAATCATTTTAGATCCCCGATATTTACTTCCGGTTTTATTGCTGTCAGAAAATTGCAATTTCTAACTTTAAACAGCTCTGTCACGTGACCTAATTTACATACGACACAAATTATTTTTGAATCGTATTGTGCTTGATCTACGCTTTCCAATGATATATGACAATATGTATTTGAATCATAATTCCGCGTTTTAGAATTTAAAAATATTGTTAGTATTGCTGGTATTCCCGCATCCCTTTTAGTTAACCTGCTTGTATTCTGGTAGCTGTGCGCCCCTTTTATTTCGTATGACTGCTTGTAGTTCTGCACCTCTTTTATTTAGTCTGTCTGCTGGTATTTCTGAATACATTTTATCTGCCTTTATATACGCCCACATGAAAATATGGACGTATATTGCCGTCACCCCTGTCCATCCGTCGGTCCGTTCGTCCTTCAACAATTTCTTGTACACGCAATAGCGATTAGAGTTTTTATATATGTATAACACTAGATATTTCGATCAAAATTGCTTTTTCGAATTTTGTTCTTTGTTCTATAGTAACTGCGTGTTTTTTTTTTGGCTGGAAAAAACACGTGTTATCTGAATTACGGAATTCATAAGATAGGTAACAATTTCTTCTTAAGATATGGAAGAACATGACTAAAAAAGAAAAAAATATGATAAAATCGTAACCGGAAGTAACACGCTGGCCACCATCATGAAATGAACATGTTTTCTTTAAATCGAGAGAAGTGAACAGGGTATCATCCGATTTGTATAATATTGATGTCTAGGGCATTTTCAATCTATGGCCAACAAAATGATGACAGCCAATTTGCTAATTTCGATTATGATGTTTGCCTATTTCCGGTAAAAGATATTCAGAAATGGCCAAAATTTTCAAAGCTCATTACACGTTACCTTTGATTTGGGTGACCTTATTACCTGAACTTCCACGGTTTTATTTCGATCGCTATGAAAATTTCTAGGCATATAGACATTGTTATTGCGAACAAAAATGTGTTTTCAAAATTTTGATATCACTTCCGGTTTTGACGTCATTTGCTTGTAAACTTTAAATTTCAACTTCCGGAGTTTTGAAGATATTTGAAAATTTCTTTTTGCATTATGTTAAAAATTGTCATTATGAAAGATATTTATGATAAAATTTGACCCGTAAGTAATATGTCAGGCGCCATGTTGTTGTGAGTAATTTTTATAAAACTCAAAATGGGGCCTCAGGGGATAATCGGATTTGCACAATTTTGGTGTCTATTAAATCCTTAGTCGATTGCCACCAACCTTATGACAGCGGATTTTTGAATTTCGATTTAGACTTGTTTCTATTTCCGGACAAAGAATTTTAGTAATGACCGAAACTTTCAAGGCTCATATCTAGTGACCTTGACCTTTGATGACCCTTTGACCTGTACAAAAGTTATTGCCCTTAACGAGATCTATCAAATGATATATTCATTTCCAATGTCTAATGTTAACTTCCGGTTTTATCGCCATTTAAAAATTGCAAGTTTTAACTTTAAAGAGCTTTGTCACGTGACCTAATTGACATACGTCACAAATATTTAGACATATTTACTATGCTACATCTGCTCTTTCAAATGATATATAACACCAAATATTTGAATCAAAATTGCGCTTTTTAAAACTTGCAAATTTTGCTCCAATTTTCATTGTAACTGTGCGTGTTTTTTTGGAAATTTGATTTCGAAAACTTACAAGTAGATAAACAATTTGATAATGAACAAAACAATATTTCTGAAATTTTGATATCACTTCCGGTTTTGACGTCAATTGTTTGTAAACTTGAAATTCTAACTTCTGGAGTTCCCGAATTATTTGAAAGTTTCTTTTTGCATCATGTTAGAAATGATCATCAGAAAAGATAAAATGATAAAATCCGACCCGGAAGTACTATGTCAGGTGCCATGTTGGTGTGACTTATTTTTATAAACCTCAAAATGGGACCTCAGGGGATAATCTAATTTGCATAATACCGGTGTCTATGAAATCCTTAGTCGATGGCCAACAACCGTATGGCAACTGCTTTTTTTAATTTCGATTTCTTTATATTTCTGGAACAAGAATTTTAATTCAGACTGTAATTTTCAATGCTCATATGTCGAAATCTATTAGTTCAATTGACCAGGAAGTATTATTTGCCTGTAATCTTCAATTAGGTGTATCACACCTCGAGAAAAAAGCTTTAACCACTATATCTATTAACATGTGAGAGTCAGCGTATTATTCCCTTAGCACATTATACGATTAATGGTCAGTGTACCAACATCTAGAAAGTTACAATTAACCACAGTGTTTCTTTTAACGCTTCTCACTGGTCAGAGTAGTATTTTAAAATGTTCAAATGCAGTTTTCTCCCTTCAACTGAAAAATGTTTGTTGTCTGTATGTTTAGATACAGTTCTCTCCCTCCAACTGACAATTGCACCATGCTTAACATGACTTTCTTTCATTGTAACTTGCATGTTTAACGTTGTAAATTATGTACTAAAAAAGATAAACAAAAAGAAGTAGATAACGATCTAATGCCAAAAGAAGAAAATCCGTTCTAAAAATCTGGTTCTGTCATTCATTAAAATTGCATGTCTAAAAACGTTGACCATTAAAATGTTTTCTAAAAAAATAATAATATAGATTTTTTGCAAGGGTTATGTTGAAATGACAATTTACGAACTGTGCTGCGAACTTTCATGTATGGAGGTTAACACTCGGTATTCTGATGTCATTTATTCGACATGTAAAGAATTGGCTCTGTCATGTAGGGAGCTGCCGTGGCACAGTGAATTAGACGCTTGCTCGCTAAGCTGAAGTTCCAGGGTTCAATTCCGGCATGGGTCGCATGCCTTCGGATTTTTCAACCCGGTTTCACCCTCTCAATGATGCAGGTCGGAGGGGCTGACATGGAAAAGGTCAAGCGAAAAAAAACAACGACTTTTTAATCAGATGACTTTTCACTACTGAACGTGAATTGGTTATTTACTTTTCACTCCCGAATATAAAAAAAAATATATGCCGATTTTTATGTTCTGTAAATTTCGCAGTATGGATTGAAAACGCCATTTTTCACCCATGGACGAAACCGGATGCGCACTGCCCAGTATCGTCTCACGATTCTAGTTCAAATTTTATTTTGACCGTCCTGAAAACTTACAGGTAGATAGACATTTTGATTGCAAACTCAAATCTGTTTTCAAAATTTCGATAACACTTCCGGTTTTGACGTAATTCGCTTTTAAAATCTAAAATCTAACTTCCGGAATTTATATGATATATGATTTTTTTTTTTCGCAAAATGTTTGAAGTGATGCCATATAAACAATCAATCAATGAAATTTGACCCAGTTGTAATAGATCGGCCGCCATATTTATATGATTAACTTTTGTAAAACTCAAAATGGGGACTCGGGGTTATGAGCGGAATTCGTAATTGTAGTATTTTTGGACAACTTAGTCGATTGCCCCAAAGAGTATGTGATTCGATTTTGATATTCGATGTTGCTTTTTTGCTATTTCCGGTATATTGTATTTAATGTAATTGCCAAAATTTCAAAGAATTGTAACCCGTGACCTTGAACTTTTTTACCATGTGACCTGAACAAAGGCGATTGCCCTTGACCAGATCTATGTACTGATGTATCCATTTTAGTTGTCCGATGTTAACTTCCGGTTCTATGGCCATTTGAAATTTGCGATTTTTAACATTAAATAGCTCTGTCACGTGACCTAACTTTCATACGTCACAAATTTGTATATATTCTTATTGTGCCTAATCTAATCTTTTTAATGATGTATAACACTTTATGTTTTAAAGGAAATTGCGCGATATAATATTTGGAAGTTTTATGCAAAGTTCTATTGTCACTGAGCGTGTTTTTTCAAATTTTATTAGAATGTTCTGAAAAATTTGAGTAGCTAAGCATTTGGATTGCGAACTCAAATCTATTTTCAAAATTTCGATATTACCACTGGTTTTGACGTTATTGGCTAATAAACTAAAATAATATGTGTGTTGTCTAAATGGTTAAATGATAGTGCTCTCCCTTCAACCTGTAATTAACTTGAGTTTTGGCGATACTAAACCAAAGAAGTAAAAAACATCGCCAAAACGCTAACACATTTGATTAAATAACGCTAACAATTATCGTCAAATCAGTTGAAGGGAGAGAACTACTATTTTTATTGTTAATCTTTATTAAAGCTATCATGTTGTAACTAGACTAGAAAAAATGTTTCTTACTTTTTTTATATTAATATTTTTATAACCATTTGCTAAGTGCCTTGTGATTTATGAAAGATTCCAAGATGACGCACCGCCCAGCGCCGTTTTGGTACGGCTCTAGTTTTTAATTGGTAATACAATAATATGTATGGTAAGGCAATCCCCCCCCCCCCCCCAGAATTGAGGCTGGCCCGGCCTTGACCCCCCCCCCCCCTTTGAAATTTTCGTATAATGTTAGATACAGATGGTATGTGCTGGTAGAACCCCCCTGACAATTATTTGGCCCCAACGCGGCCCCTCCACCTAAAAATTCATAGAAACGCCACTGAATCTCGGATGAGTTCGAAAATGGCGCAATTCCAGTAATCGGTTTATGAGTTATTGCCCTTGACTTAGTGAAAAGAAGGTTAAAATTAACTTGTGTACGCGACAAAAGCTAGAGTTTTTATCTGATTTGAATGAAACTTGGTATGTGTATTCATCTTGATAATATCTCGGATGAGTTGGAAAATGGCGCAATTCCAGTCGTTGGTATGCCCTCGATAAAGGCTAGAGTTTTCATTCGAATTGATTCATCTTAATATCAGCTCAAATAAGTGCGATGGTACAATCAACTTTTTCAAATATTCAAATTTACTGAAGTGGGTGTATGTCTGGCAAGCTATCTTTCATAAATTTATAATACGGAAAGAGAAGTTATGTTAAATCCGACCCAAAAACGTTTCAGATACAGTTACAAGGTGGCCAATATTATTATAGAAAATGGATAAACTTAATGAAATCCTGTAAAATGATCAATTTAAGTCTTATACGATTTAAATTATGCACTACGGAAGACATTTTTAGAAACCGAACGTTCTCACGCACAACCGGAAATTATAGTCTATATTTTCGATTTAATAACTCGATTTTCTTTATATATATGGTAATAAGTTCGAAATAGCTTGACATTGTGAATGTAATGTGCTGTCACATGACCATTGATGCACATTGGGATTTTCTATGCGGGGGTTTCTGTTTGGAGCTTTTATTCGAACTTTCTATGGCTTTCTTTTAGGTTTTTCTCTGGAGCTTTCATACACTGAAATTGTTTAATAATCTCTTCTATCGACCATCTTTTATATCTTTACAATGACATTCAGTGTAAAAAAAAATAATACAAATATTCACTTATAGTTATAAACGATACAGTGGTTTCTTTCTTATTACAAATCATTTACTATCAGTCTTGAAATAATACAGAGGTATCCATCTTTAAATGTCAAAATGACCTACTATCAATGCGCATGATCAACCGAAAACAGTTATTTTTAGATTTTACTGACTCTGGGGACAAAATTGACTATGACAATCAAGATAAGATGGTTCAAATATATAACACGAGACGTAGGCGAATATGACAGCAATACAAAATTTACAATTCGAACTATTTTATAGGCCCTAAAACTTTTTTTCTTTGGTCTGCAAACTTTTTTCTTTCTTTAAAAACGTGCTCGGTAAACCGGCGTTCAGATAAAGACGTCAAGAGTCCGTTCCAAAACAAGAACGATAAATCTGAATAATTAAATAAAACCAATACTGTACGCCAAACAACAATGAATTTCACCGTAACAGTGAAGACTAATTCAGTAATAGGCTACTACGGTGGCCCATATACGACAAATTTATTTTTTTCTATTTTGAATTATAAACTTCTGTTTTTATTTAAGAACTTGATTTTCTATTTAAAAACTTGATTTTCTATTTAAAAACTTGATTTTTCACCGCTACCATGAATATATTATGTTCCTTGTTCTCTCGAATTATGGATTAAAAGTGTTTCATTTGACCAAAATTAGAAGACAAACCTTGTTTCTGATACAATGTATATGTATGTATGTTGCGTCCTTGTAAAGCTTAAAACGAAGGCGTGGAATAGACTCGATGTGTGAAACGATAATAGGTTGCTTTTTCTAATACTCTTCCAAGATTTGATTAATTAGTTTGTTGATGAAAATCACAAACATTCCTTACACTTAAATGGCCGCCATATTGCAAAATTTTAGGTGGTTAATGTACTTGAGCCATGAGCATGGCCCATGCCAAATTTCGTGCTTCCATCATAAAGTGAAAGATTCTTGTGATATTTTGTGTTAATCTGCTGGACTATCTTGACTTAAAAAACCTCCATTTTATTAATACCAAGAAAATCTTATGCTCCATTTCAGAAATGCTGTGCATATTTTATGCTAAATCTGAGTTATAACCATAATTATTTTGAGAAATTTCAGGAATCACCATGAATATTTTTTGCTCTATTTCATAAATCACCATGAATATTTATTGCTCCATTTCTGTAATCGCCATGAATATTTTGTGCTCCATTTCAGTAATATATCACCATGAATATTTTTTGCTCTATTTCAATAATCACCATGAATAATTATTGTTCCATTTCTGTAATTGCCATGAATATTTTGTGCTCCATTTCAGTAATCACCATGAATGTTTTGATTATTGCCTTCATACTTCCGCTAATATCAGCGGACTCTGTTGAATTACGTAGAACGTCTACTATATTTTTACCTACATATGATGACAATGGAAATCCAGAGTTGGAATACGACACTGGAATATGTGAACAAATAGCGTATGATGATAAAGAACAGATTCTCTACCTATCAGGTTTGCACATACATCTGTATCTTCTATTTCATCTGTACATGGTCGATTCAGTTATAAAGTTATACCCGGGAAAGATCCTGAAGTGATCCTCTTAGAAATATAAAATGTTACCCTTCTAAAATATAGGGGTTTCTTGTTCTTCTTTTTTTTTTCTTTCCTTTGCCTCTCACCCAATAGATGTATTACATTACGGGTCTTAACCAGGATATCGTTTCATATATCATACATTATATGGATGAATTATATTACTTAAGAAAATGTATACAAATAGTAATTCAAAAATTTAATATTACCATGTATGTAATTGATGTAACATGTATCGTGACGTTTTGATATTTCAGGCGCCGGTGTATTTCATGTTATAGATGTATCAGATGTAAACAATATGACTATAAAAGATCATAGACTATACCCTAATAGTGATTTAACTGATATCGAGTTTTGTGGTGATTATGTTTTCTTTTCCCTGGTTAATGAAACCAATGACGCAAGTAGAGAATTTGGAACTGTTTATGTTCTTAAGAAATACGATGCCGTTAGTGCAGATTCACTGAAAGTCATCCATAAAATCCAAGGTTCGTTACTAAACATTTAAATCAGTACTGTTATTAGTGTCATAATACATCACAATGATAAAGCTTGTATCTGAAGATATAATAACAATATCACAAGAGATGTATCAGTATATATTATCATGATAATATAATACATGTATCGGTATATATAGATCTTATAAATATTATAAGTTAGGTAATATAATTTATTAATGTTATAATACTTGTATCAGTATAGATCTTATAAATATTATAAGACTTGTATCGGTTAGCTGAAGTAACTTATTGATATTATAAGACGTGTATCTGTAATCTTAAATAATTGACATCATAAAACTTGTATCGTAGCTTATATAACCTAGACAAGTATTGTAACAGAATACATCTTATTTAGTTGGAAGTCTACCAGATATGATCAAACCAACAAAGGATTGTCAAAAAGTAGTTGTAGCCATTGAAGCAGAAGCTTACGGATCAGCTGATTCATTTCAAGATCCAAAAGGAGGTGTTGGTATTATTAGATTTCCTACTGGCGTTGACAATGATTATGAATACACCGAACTTGATTTTACGAAGTTTAACAACAAGTAAGTTTAGGAAGCGTTTTGTTGACCGATTAGATTAGATCAACATTTGTATATTTGTGAGCCAGTAAGCTTAGGCTAATCGTCCTATCACTTTTCTAACTGGATGAAAATTAATTTTCTTTATTCAAAATTAAGTTTGATAATTATATTCCACATTTATAATAATAAAAAAAATAATGATGTCGTATACGGACTACCGTAATATATGAACATGCTCTATTTATATTTCTAGACAAGAGGAATTAGAAAAGGAAGGAGTAAGATTTGTCTATAGAGAAAATAATAATACATTTGATCGTGATATAGAACCTGAATACATCACTTTCAATTACGATGAGACTTTGGCTTATATTTCACTACAGGTATGATGCATGTATATTGTATCTAAAAAAAATTAAAGTTTAAAAATCTTTAACTTGGTGATAATAGGCCTACTATATATGGTTTGTCCTTCTTTAAGATGGTATGTTCAACACATATCAACCCTCTATTAAATAAGAGGGTGGGGGGGGGGGGGGGCTGAAAAGTTCATAGCCTGACTTATGGAGTTATGTCACAGTGATTAAACTTGGCATGCGTTTATTCAACATTTTGCTGATACTAACGACATGGTTTATTTTTCAACATTGTCCACACACTTCTTCCAGCGGTGTTGGGGTGCTTGGTTCCCGGTGGTATAGAAGCTCTCATCCCGATCACCAAAAACGTCCTGAACAACAGATGTGGAATTTGATGCATGCCAAGTTTAATCACTGTGGCATAACTCCTTTTGAGTCAGGCTATGAACTTTCCAGCCCCCCCTCGCACGAACTCTTCGATCCTCAGCATTAGCAAATACCAAATTGGTAGTGTTATTGTTTGGGTTGTGTTTTCACTGAACATTGAAACGTAGCAGAGACATTGCAGCAATTACAAAAAATACCTCTAAAAATATTTTGTAGGAGAACAATGCTATTGCTGTTGTGGATTTGAACAAATCGGAAATCAACGAAATTAAGGGATTAGGATATAAAACATGGGATGAATATACTTTGGACGCTAGTGATAAGGATGGAGGTACGGGTTTAATTTTAGTATTTTTGTTATGTTTCAAACGGTACAATTTCTTATTTAATGTACTCATAGTGGAGTTTTAATATTTAATACATGACCTTCTACAGGGGATGTAAGGTTTACATAATGTTTAGAAGAGAAAGCGAACTCTACCTGGCACCACATCAGCCATTGGCTTCTCAATTTGAAGAAATTGGAGTAATGTAATATTTTTAAAAAGAAAATTCAAATTAAGGGACAGAACTCATATTTTGAATTCAGAGGCCTGTATGATTCATATGTATAATTGTATTATCATACAGTTCCCTTTCAAAAGCATAATAAATCGAAGTTGGTTTCCTATTGAAAGGGACTATAAGCGGTTGTATAGGGTGTGAAAAGAATAAAAATATATTTCTGTCAATTACCTTTTTAAGTAAGGTATTTTATCAATAATTCCAGGTATCAACTTGAATAACTACGACTTTATACGATCTTTTTACCTACCGGATGCCATCAAATATCAACGATGGAATGATTTAAGTATTATTATCACTGCTGATGAAGGTGATTCTAAAGACTATGAAAAGCTAAATAGTTTTAATGAAGAACGTCGAGGAAAGGATTTTCATCCTAGTAAGTTTCTGTTTATCTTTCGTGACGACATGACCATGGACCAGACCAATACCTGACCTCTTTGATAAATATCTTCGAAAGCCTTTAAATGAACATTATAAAAAAGATGTTCCATATCCAATCACAGTATAATAACTTATTATGGTATAATATTTTAGTGTGTTTTTTTTAACAGTCTCAAATGAGTTTCGAGACTCGACATTGTGATGGTTTTGTAACTTTGTTTTTTACAGCTGCCTTGTCAGATAAAATACCACAATCTATAAAATCAGATTTATCCAACGACAGTAGACTAGGTTTGTCTTTTTTTCTAATATTCAATGATGTTTAAATGTTATATTTTATTCTAAACCTTTGCCTTTGAAAAATCTCGCAAAGCGATAAGCCAATGGTTTTAATTTGGGGAGGAAGAGTGTGGTTGTTCATTTCAAAGGCGAGGGATATTGAGGCATTTTCCCGGGGATACAAACTGAGCTATAATGAATTATATTGGTGGATATGCATCCGATGTCCACTGCCCACAACGTCTCTTAAAAAATTTAACTTAAGATGAATTTAGTGTTCTAGTCATCTGATTGGTTAATCGCTAAAATCGATTTTAAATTTAGTTTTATTATCCAAACAGATTACTGTATTTCTTAAAATTCTGATTTTATCTAAGTTTTTGAGAATAAGGCCTCAGGGACTTTCATGCTCACGCATCATGAACTGGATTCATTGGTTCTATACACGAAAAATCTCCAAGTTACACATTGATTTCCAATGGTGTTGACCAATTAATCTTTTTCTTGACTTGTTGAGATTGAATAGAAGTTCGTATTAAAAAGCAAAATGCTGTGACTTTATCATGCTTCGAAATTGCATGTTTCGATGATTTCCGCAGACAATTTCTGTACATTTAATAATTATGGTAATGTCCTCATGCGTTATCAGGGACACCAGTTGAAAACCTTGGTCTTAGATGGAATATAATCTGCATAATGTGATACTTGATACTTTTTATGTTCTTCTTCAACCTTTCGAAATTTCTGTTTATGTGATTGCAAAGTGATAAAAGATGTTTTTTCTTCCTGAATGGTTCCCATTATAAGGAGCTCTAACCCACCCTAAATCATCTAGTATAGTTGAGTCACACTCAATCCAGCTACTTAAAATAATTTTATATTGCAGGTAGATTATTATTTACAAACGTTGATGGACTTGACAGTAATGGAAAATATGAAAACTTGTATTCCTTCGGTGGACGTGGATTCACAATTCGCAAAGCGTCTGATATGTCTATATTGTACGATAGTGGTGACACAATAGAAAAGAAATCAGCAGAGCTCGCTCCAGCACTGTTTAATGCTAATGTTAAAGGAAAAAAATCGGTCAATGAGCAAGTAGATACCCGGTCAGACAATAAGGTAAATCATCATCATCGTCGTCATCGTCATCATCGTCGTCGTCGTCTACTCCACTATTGTTTGAGCGATAATCTTTGATAAATCTTTTATAATCCTGTTTTAGGGTCCAGAAAGTGAATCCCTGGAAACTGGTGAAATTGATGGTCGATTGTTTATATTTGTGGGCAATGAAAGACCAGGAACAATAGCTGTATTCTCGGTTGGAGATGACTTTAAAGAGACCAAATTCGAACATCTTTACCACAACATAGCAGAATATAATAGACCTATTAATGAATTATATACAGAACGAAAAATCTCAGAAATAGATCCTGAAGATTTAAAGTATGTTGTATTGTACATGTATATGTATTATCTTTCACAATCTTAAAGCGATACAACCTCTTAGAATGAACAAAAAAATTAAATTTTTAAACTTGGTCAATAGGAGTACATGTATATATTCATCAGGGGACAAACCTAGTGGCATAACTATAAAACAGATTACCTTAATAATCTGATAAATCCAGAAAACTATGTTTAAATACAATAATTGATAAATGCATTAATCCAATTTTTCAATAATAATCTGTAATTGTATGGAAAATTACATAGTTTTATGGGTTTATTTGATTCTGTTTGTATACTTTGGACACTGTTGATGAATATATACTCTTATTGACCAAATGTGAGAACTTAATTTTTTTGTTCATTCTAAGACGTAGTATCGCTTTAATGGTATTATTTCTGGATAATCTTTGAATGATAGGAGCTGTTTAAATAAGTCAAATAAACAGATTTGAACCAAATCTGTTAATCGTTCGTTTACAAATCCAGATTAAAATAAGGTTCAGGATATAATTTATGGTATCTGATATTTGTACTGTTTAGGTTTGTACCAGCAAGTAAGAGTCCAAATGGAAAGAATATATTATTTGTGGCCGGATCAGTGTCAGGTACCTTATCTATTCTGGAAGTTGACGTTAAGATGGATTCAACAGATAATAATATCGGTATGCCATTTTCCATTTTACCATTTCCAAGCGAACTAGCTATTACTACTGCGCATAGTGAATTATGAACACGAAATTTCGCATAGAGTAAGTTATTACTAGCATAAAAAACATAGATTAGAATAGTAATTTTTGTCAACATTTGCTTCGCTACAAATTTATTGGTTTATACAAATATCTTTGTACACTTGTACCAAGGTGGAAGGACAGGACGTGTACTTTGAAAAGTGTGTTCGTTAACTGACGCTTATTTTTGTCTTGGAAGTTTTATAAATTTGTATATTTTGTTTTTCATTTGCAGGCAACAAAATTAGGTATGATGTACTAAACAGGTTGCAGGAATTCTTAAAGGAATTCAACGTCTTAGAATGAACAAAAAAAAAAAAAAAAAAAAAAAAATTCAAACTTGGTCAATAGGAGTATATTTATATTTATCAGGGGACTTACCTGGTGTTATAACTATACTACAGATTACCTAAATAATCTGATAAATCCAGAAAACTATGTTTAAATACAATAATTGATAAATGTCTTAATTCAATTTAAGGTATTTATCAATAATGATCTGTAATTGTATGGAAAATTAAATAGTTTTATGGGTTTATTTGATTCTGTTTGTATACTTTGGACATTGTTGATGAATATATACTCTAATTATTGACCAAGTTTAAGAACTTAATGTTTTTGCTCATTCGAAGACGTAGTATCGCTTTGAATTAACAAACTTATATCTTTTAATAGCATGGTTTTAATAATACTTAACTCAATACTAATTTAACATCCTTATTTTTTGTTTTTTACCAAAACATACTCAGGTTTTTTTATACGCCCACATATATCGTATATTGTCGTCACCCCTGTCCGTCGGTCCGTCCGTTTTTTGAGTTATTACCCTTGACTTTGTAAATGCATAAAATTTGGTTCGTGAGCACCCATGTTATTGTAGCTTTAGTGTCCTCGACCAGGTTGCTGGTATACTAATATACATAATATAACATATACATTATTCTTATTCTGCTTAATTATATTATCAGCATTAACACTTGTTTGTAGCTTTTCCTATGGTATTAAAATCTGATTTCCGCTTAAGATCCTTCAAATGTAACTTCAAATGAGTTTACAAATATTAAACAATACAGAGGCACTTGGTAACCTTGATAATGAGCTTAATATCCGCATTTAACTTACACTTATCTGCATTACTATGCCAGATTTTCCGGCTTGAGCCTATATTCAGATTATTATACAAAGTACTTGAATATTGTATATTATTTTTAATATCAGCCATTTTGTTTTATTTCAGGTTGTTCAATATTTATTTAACCTGTTCATTCTCTGTATTTATTTATTTATTCTGTATTATGATGTATTAATATTTTACTGCTTATAAAATTGTTTTGTTTTGGAAACTGTTATCATTGTTATTTATGTTACATGCTTTAAAGGACAAGCATGATACGTTCATTTAATTTTTGGGCACAGATTTTGTATAAAGGAAATGATCACATTTACTTGTCAGACAATAATATATAATATAATATATTGGCCCAGTGTGTCGGATAACACATAAATATGATTTATATAGAATATAACAGTGTTATATGGATATAAGTGACATCTCAATATTTTGGTTAAGAAATAAAAGGGAGGAGATCGATAGATAAGTACTGAGCCCATTTTATCAATTGTTTTTGGTAGTTCGGAGAGGTTTTTTCAGAAAGACTCACAGATATGTCCATCAGAGTAGTGTTGATGTGGCGCAACGATATTTAATTATGAAAAAGCTTTACCCACAAAGCATTTTGAGCCTTCGAAAGTCAAAAGCTAAAGCTTATAAAACTAGCAAACACTTCATATTTCAGTGCTCTGATAAAAATGCCTTAAGATTCTAATCTGGACACCAAACATATATTTTCGTTGTACATGTACTTTGTTGTGAAAAGTTCATAAGCTGTTACCTATATTTCGTCAAAATGTCTTTTTGGATTTCGAGTTTTGTTAGTACTTGGTTTCTTTATCTTTATTCGTTATTTCAAATATTAACCAGTTCTGTTCGGATGAGTTTACGAATTATTAAACAGTAGATGAGCACGTGGTAACCTTGATAATGAGTTTTGCTTGATATCTAAAAAATAAACGCATTTTATTTAAAAAATTTCCCATGCAAAATGATAAGCTGTTAAATTTGTTTATCTCTCTCTCAAAAATCATGTCACTTTCTGTTATTTTCAAGGATAAACCATTTCCGTCTTTTCATTTAAACTCTATTTTATAGTGTAGTAATCCTGTTTGGATTATTGTATAAAGTACTTGAATAAATATTATGTTAAACTCTATTTTATTGTGTTGTAATGCTTTAAACATCAGCCATTTTGTTGTATTCTAGGTTGTTCAATATTTATTTTACTCTTTCATTCTCTGTATTTTTTTATTCATTCTGTATTATGATGTATTAATATTTTACTGCTTATAAAATTGTTTTGTTTGGAAATCGTGTTAACTCTATTTTAAATGGTCTTCTATGGAAGTTTGAATGGAATTGTTTGTGTCAGTAAGAACCTACTCACAAATTCAAGAGTTAATGCATGGAAATGTTCAATAGTCTTATAGTCTCTTGTCACTGGCCACCAATGGATATTCTCAAACCAAATCAAACATCTACAGCCATAATAAGAAGCTATCCCAATATCTGTGAGAATACACCAGGTTGTACAACATTGAATGAAGACACTTCTCCTCCTAGAAAGCTTCATGCGCACTTAATTCCAAGTGAGGAATGAGATAAATAATACGTTTGTGATTGGGGTATTAGAAAAAAGCCATGGTAGTTTCAGTTCTCCAATAGTGATGATTCTAAAGCCAAATTGCAGCAATCAATTGCGTAAAGACTAACGAAAGATATAATATGTAATAACTGTCGCATACTCATTTCCTATTCCTGAGACATAATTATTCTTAGATAATGTAAAACGAGCTACATGCGTTACACATATGGATCTAGAAAAGGTTTACTGGCAATTACGGAACTTGTTAAAGTACACCTACAGCATCAGAGGGACTGGTCGAGTCGTGCCTTTTTGAACCACAAATGCCCCCAGTGCCGATTTAGTGTACTATTGTAAATCCATTAAATGTCCGCACAAGAAGAACAATTCCGTTAAACAAATATCATTCAAAACATGACAAAATCGAACGAAATAGTTGTATAGTAGTAGCCTTCTCTAAAGTGACGTATAACAATTGCGAGTTTCGAGACAATCTGTGTTTTGAAGATTGAAATAAATGGGGGCCACGACTCGTTTCGGGGAGTTTCATGAATATGGGTCAGAGTTTGAAAAGGTTGGGAACCACTGGCTTAGGAGAACATTTTTTCAATGTAAAGGGGAACGTTCACTATCCGTTCAACTAATCATACCTAAGACTCAGAAACGGGAATATTTTAGCTAGATTACCAGTAATAGTGTTCACAACTCTCTGTCGAAATTGAAGTCTTCAAATCTATAATTATCAGCAATTGAATGGCAACAATACTACTCGAATTATTGAGACTATGATATGCCTCAAATAGAAAAAAATATATAATATAGAAATTAAAAGATTAATGAGTAGTTTGAGGTTTATTTGAAGGGATTTAGCTATTTTCTAGTTCATTGTATTTTGATGGCTATATACATATGTTCTAGACCTAATTTTTTACACCTTTTATTTTGTATATTAACTGGATATGAAGAATATAACACAGTGTACGAGGCGAATCATGGATATTTAGTTTATTGTTAATATATAATATCATCATATCAACAATAGAAACATAGCAGTAAACTACTGAATAGATGAACATGCATTAGGCCAGGATAATTATATTTGTGCAAGTTTTGATATTACTGCAATGTATTTGCTATGATAATTGCCTGCCATATAAGAGAAGTAACAACTCTATTTAATTGATTCGAGCTAGTTCAAGCTAGTAAAATGATGATATGATATTTATATTTAAAGGGATATGTTCACTAGCCCCTCTCCTCGACCAAAAAAAATTTAGTCTCAGCATCTGGATTTTTTTAGAATACCTTATACTACGTAATATTGTACACAACTCTCCTTCGAAATGTAAGCCTTCAAACTCATGTTTGCTCATAATTATCAGCGTTTGAAAGTCATAAATACGACTCGTATTATAGTGAGACTAAGCTCTATATAGAAAACATATTTACATAAAATTAATGATATAATTTAAGGAATTATATGATTTTCGTGCAGTTCTAGTACTTCTAGTCCTAAATCGACCATCGAAAATGATAAATATTCCCCTTTAAAACATGCTGATTTTTATTGAATATTAATTTATGCATTATGCAATTTATCTAAATGAATTTGTCTTACTAATTTCTATCTTTATCTGAACAATATACTCCATTTACATTGAACCGAACATTGAATTGCCAATTCTTCATTTGAATTTTACGAGCCAATTCTTTACAGAACTGAAAACTGAATTATACAAGCCAATTCTTCATTTAAATTTTACGAGTCAATTCTTTACAGAACTGAACACTGAATTATACAAGCCAATTCTTCATTTAAATTTTACGAGCGAATTCTTCACAGAACTGAACATTGAAACCCAACATTGAATTAAACGAGTGAATGCTTCATTAGGTTATACGAGTCAAAACTTCAACATTGAATTATACGAATCAATTCTTCATTTAGTAGCGAACAAATTCGTTGAACTGAACATTAAATTATACGAGTTTTATATACAAGCCAATTCGTCACGGATCTTAACATTGAAATTGTTCAACCTGCTGTTATCAGTTAGTAGTCCTATCAATTGGTATCGATTTGTAAAATTAGTTAAACAATGCTGACAATTCAGTGCATTTTAAAAAACATCAACCTGGTAGAGGTAGGTATATCATAACCATATTGAATATCTAGTCTGTAGACATTATGGTACGTAAAGAATTTAAGATATTATATTGTGCTCTCAGAAAATCAGTAATTTCAATTATTCGTATTAAAGGGATATGTTCACTAACTATACGACCAATAAAATTTTAGTCTCAGAACCTGGAATTATTTAGTTATTCTAATCCATAATATTGTTCACAACTTTCCCTCGAAAAATAAGCCTTCAAATTCCAGTGTGGCCATAAATATGAGCGTTTGAATGTAAAAAATACGACTCGCCGTTTAATAATGCTATGCATTATATAGAAAACACATATACAGAAATTAAAAGATAAACGTCTAAGGTAGGGGATTGAGTGATTTTGGGACTGTTACAGTAAATCTGAAGGCTGTTTACATAAATTCAAGGCCCAAATCGATCCTCAAAAATGGTGAACATTCCCCTTTAATGATATGACGATTATTTAATTATTTAATTCATACTGGGACCTTCTTTAAACAATTTGCATCAATGTTACTTTGTTACACTCCTTACTGAAACAGGTACTAAAATATAGATTTGTCAGTAAATCTAAAGCTATTTGAAAATAAACGTCGTAGACTACACTCTTGTTCTCTTTGGTGATGGTTATTCGTCATTAATGGTACTGTATGTCGTCTTTACTCCAGGTGTGACTTGGGGAGCACGTAGTGAAATCGGCTTGTTTTGCAATCAAGAAGGCGAATAAATACCTCATCAAAACTCTGCTTTTTGGATTGTGAACAACTCATTAGTTTTCATATTTTCATCTAACGGCTTTCTTAATAACGTCGTCAATGCCCATTAATGGTTCAATTGGTCTAAGATCCTAAGCAAAGATCTCTTGTATAAATTAGTTTTATATTTAGTTGGGTAATTTCCGTATTTATAGGATTGCAGACGGGTTTACTTTTATCTTAAAAGTGTATATCGGGCTCACTGTCGCAGTTAACGTTCTTCCAAACCCCTCTCATCTTCAGTATATTATATCTATCTACTGGGTCATAAATATATCATGTTGTAAAAATTTATCTTTAAAGGAAAGAAAGTCACTGGTTGTTCCGATAGAAAACACTGTCACTCACACACATGCCTGAGTAGTGAAATAGAAGTGAACTAGTCAATGACTAAAAGTATCAGTTTAAGTATCATTTTCACCTGTTCTTAAAATTCAGACCCTAAATTACAGTACTCAGATAAATTACAATAAAATAAACTCCTGATAAGGTTGAAATTTTAGTGTTGTTGGTGGACCATAATATCACACAACACGTGTTTCAGAATATTATTGAAACGCAATAACTAGATGGTTGCATATTTCCAGGAAAACCGTCCACTCTTGGTCGTCTAGATTGTTTTGGTAGTATCAAAGTCACTTTGTCCCGCCTGTACTCTGGAGCTTCCGGTTTAAACTCTGGAAAACGCGCAAGTACCCGATCATCCAGCACTGATTGTTGGTCCTTGATATTCACTGAGAAGTTAAAAAGAGATGAAAGGTTTCAATTAAGAAGTGTACGAGTATGCCAAATCTACCAAATTCCGTCATCTCTAAAGTGACAGTTTCAAAATGGCAAGAAAAAGTGTAATTTGGTAGAGAAAAACACTGTATAACTCGACTAAATGAGCTCGGATTTAATACAACTTATATTCCTGACGGAGAAAAATTATTATGGAATTGAAAGAAGTCATATACATGAAAGGCAGGATCGTTTGTAAAGTCAATTTTAAGTCGATAGGCAAGTGGTATCTTATGTTAACAGCACGAGAGTGTCGACTGGAAAGCATTTCGAATTCAATAAATCGGAATAATTTCCAGGCTGTCCTGAAAACACGTACCCGTGACTCAAGGCCCCCATATGTTTAGTGTACCTATATGCAAATCTGTCCCAAAGTTCGTGATTCAATACGATATGAGGCGATTCAGGACGTTTCAGGACGACAATCGGCAGATCCAAAAAAAACAGATTCATCTTGAACAATCTGACCGAGATCGAGCTGATTTGGAAAAACAGTGTTCGATCATTTTTTGTACCCGACCCATGGAAGACAGAGTCTATCACTCCATATCTTTCATCTATGGTACAGGGCAGTGGTCACATGTTCAAGACTATTTGACACAAAATGCGACCGATAGACCAAAATATGATTCGGTTACTATCAGTACCAAAACAATCGTTGGTGGACAGGCTGATGCAAAACCAATTAATTCATCATTTTCATTATGAAATAGTCTACTCTATCCTATAGTAGTACATGTAATAGTATTCTGTTCAAAATAAATAGCATAAAACGCTACACAATGACAATATCTAGATCACTTGTGAATCATTATCATGGACCTATGGTTGAAAAACATTCTCACTTATGCTATGTTAAATCATATTTCAAAAAACATTATAAAATACATTTTATACAAACAATGAGAGACAAGATTTGCACATTTCAAACGTGGCGTGACATTTTAATGATATACGATATTTGCATGACAACATATTAAGGCTGCATAATATATGGGCAACGTTTTCAGGACACAGATTGTGATTTTCAAGTGAAACTACAATGAGTAAAGTAAAAATAAGAAATGAGGCATTCTGGACAGAGTTGATACTGGTGCTATATTTTCACATACTCTCCTTATACCCACTTTCCATTATAATTACTTCCTCATTTGTAATTGATGTTGGCCTATGGTTCATTTGCTGCTACCAATGTATAAACAGGTTATTTTGAATAACAATGTTATTTCGTTCCGTCGCTACGGATTGGCTGTACATGACCCAATGCTTCGAAAGTTACATTGGAATGTCTGACAGCAAGCAGTACGTTTCGGTCTTTGTGCTTCACGAGTGCAGTGCTGATACTGGAGATGAGGTTTGGCTATATGGCCATATGGCTACCATTCAAATAGTGGTATCATCGTACCATGTCTGAGTCTTATAACTAGCATCATTTGTTTGCACAACTTTCTCTTTACGAAATGGTTGTTGCATTTTTAAAACTTTATTTTAAATTTCAAATACTATGTCATAGTATTTTGTTTTAATATACTAGTATATGTTTTTGTTTTAATACCACTTTGTGGTGTTGTACTGTGATATGGTTTTTCGTTTTGTGACATTAATTTTGTGTATCTATTTTATGTTTATTTTACTGTTTTAGTTTTGTTTTCTTGACATTATTTTTTTCGTGTTCTGGAGCTATATAGCCCATTGGGTGCTGGTTCTCCTTTATACATTTCACTTCATTTCATTTATATCGGACCACCATTCTCCAAACTAGAAATAATAATTTGCAAACAGTAAAATGCTACCGCCTTGTTAAAAAGTAATTTTTATACGTTACAATCCAACTTTAAAGATAAGCCATGCATAGAACGTTTAGTGAGTATAAATTTAAGATACTTCACATATCTCACTTATTGGAAAATAAACCTCTATAATATGTAAGTATCATATCACTATTATATCATCAATATACATGTAGTTATTTCATGTTACTTTTCCTGAAGCATTTTCTGATATTTCATTCAGCGCAAACTATTTCCATACAAAATTATTAATATGATATACATGTAACTGCAAACAGTACTGTTTCGGCCTTCTGGGCCTCATCAGTGCAGTGCTGATACTGGAGTTGAGGTTTGGCTATATAGCCACCTCAGATGATTCCACATATGTGATACCATCGTACCATGCCAGAGTGCTCAAACTAGCAAGCTAGTGGGCTACGCATAACGCTAACGACACTGGTACACTCCAGATAGAGTGCTCAACAAGGTATGAACCAATGAGCTTATCTAACTGCAAACAATACTGTTTCGGCCTTATGGGCCTCATCAGTGCAGTGCTGATACTGGTGTTGAGGGTTGGCTATATAGCCACCTCAGATGATTCCACATATGTGATACCATCGTACCATGCCAGAGTGCTCAAACTAGCAAGCTAGTGGGCTAACATCACTGGTACACTCCAGATAGGGTGCTCAACAAGGTATGAACCAAGGAGCTTATCTAAGTAAAAACGAAATATCGTAGAAAAATCCAACAACGGATTTCATCAACACAGGCCTCAATGGCCGCCTGAACAGTGCTGTCTGACCGAGTCTCGCAGCAGATGTACAATTGGGTGTCATCTGCAAAAATCATAGTTTGAAGGCCATAACTGGCAAAAATCTCCTCAAGAGGTGTTACATATAAAGAAAACAATTTAGGTCCAAGGACCGAACCTTGAGGTACACCATACTCCAAGGGTGCTTCATCTGACACAACAGAGTTAATCCGACACTTTGTGTACGTCCGCGCAGAAATGAGTTTATTCAGTCCGAGACGGTTCCACCCATTCCAAAGCATGTCCACAGACGTCGGGCTAATATATCATGGTCGATTGTGTCAAATGCAGCAGATAAATCGAACAATACAAGAATGACATTGTTTAACGCGAGCATAAAGACGTTTTGAACTCTCAAGAGTGCTGTTTCAACACTATGTCCACGCCGATTTACAGACTGGAATTTTCCAAATAATTGATTTTCTGAAAGATAATTAGTTATTTGTATCGAGGCAGCCGCTTCTAAAAACTTATCTAGAAACGAACAATTTGATACGGGTCTTTAATTTTTGTCAAGACCAGCTTTTTTCAATAATGGGCGAACAATTGCAGTCTTGCAAACATTTGGGAAAACCCCAGTCTAAAAGGATGAATTAACTATACTAGTAAGTATTGGTGCCAACTCCTCAATACAATCTTTGACTAACGTCGTAGGTAAATGATCCAGGGAACAGGACTTTGAATTCATCCTTAGTACCAGTGTTTTGACGTCCTCAACATTCAGCAATTTGAAAGCCACCAGCTGAGAGTTATCAGCTATGGTGATTCTGGCGGCCAGGATGCTCCTCTTCTAGACTCTCCGAGCTCATCACGAATTTTCTTTGCACTGAAAAACTCAATGAATCATCTAAAGATGAGAATCAGAAAAATCGAAAAATATTAACTATGAATTACTGCCCTTATTCTTGAAAACGCGTTCAATTTTTAGCTTGTAAGCACTCTAAACGGCACAATCCTAAATAAATTTTGACAAAGCTTGATGTCAGTGTTCGTTCATAATCGTTCAAGATTGAACTGAAGTTTATAACTTCTAGGATTTCAAATTTAACACAGAACAATATTGAAAACAAATTTAATATGAGTTATTGCCCTTGATCTTGAAAAAGAAAGCAATTTTGTACAAAACGCTCAAGAAAGCACAATTCTTGACAGAATTTGGCGAATCTTGATGTGACTGTTCGTATTCATCAAAGGATGAACCCCTTTTTTTTTTAGCTTGTAAACACTCTAAAAGGCACAATTCTTTACAGAATTTGGCGTGAGAGTTTGTAATCACCTAAGGATGAACCCAATGGAAACTGAGAAAAGCCAAAAATAATTAGTGTTCCCTTTGTTCTTAAAAACGCGTTCAATTTTCATCTCAAATGTGGTGTAGTAACTATCAATATTTGTTTAAAATCAAGCTGCCCGTGGGCGAAGATCACTTTGACTGGCAAGCTATCGAGTTTGAATATTCTGTGCTCCATTTTCGTAATATCCCATCCTCACAAAAGGTGGGAAAGTCTTGTGACAATGGTGTAGCTCTAAGTAAAGAATTTGAAGACTAACACTATAACTGGATATTAAAAGGTTGTAACCCAAGTTTATTAACAGTATAACTTTTAGGATTTAACACCTAACCGATATCTATTGAACTTGAGCTCTAGCATTTGAAAAAGCATATTGACGAATGAATTTTTTAAACTGCATACTGCTGCTTTATGTTGAGAAATGATCAACATGTGGGGTAGAGATCACCGGATGTAGATAGTTGAAGCGTTGTGTGTAATAAAACTAAGGAGTGTACTATAAAATAGTGTTCCATTTTTGTACGCTCACACATTAATGCCCTGTCCGTCTGGGTGTCAGTCCACAATTGGTGTGGACACGATACTGGTTTCTTGATGAATTTTGATGAAATTTGCTGCGAGTGTCACCCAAGAATGAACCCTATTAGGCTAATCGAAAATATTTCATGGGTTATTGCCCTTGCTTTTGAAAATATGTTGTGGACACGATATAGAGCTGGTTTCTTGATGGATTTTGATTAAACTTGGTATAAGTGTTTGTATTGACCACGGGACAAACTCTATTGAAAATCAGAAACATCGAAAAATATTTTATGGGTTATTGCCCTTGTTCTTTAAAACACTTTACTTTTTCAGCCCGTTACACTCTGAAAATGTGGACACGATAGAGAGATGATTTCTTGGTCGATTTTGATAAAACTTGCTGTCAGTGTTCGTAATTACCCAAGGATGAACCCTATTGAAAATCAGACTAATCGAAAACTTTTTCATCGGTTATTGCCCTTGCTTTGAAAATATGTAGTGGCTAGAGAGTTGGTTCCTTGGTGGATTTTGATGAAACTTGGTTTAAGTGTTTTTATTGACTTTGGGATAAACCCTATTTAAAATCAGACAAATCAAAACATGTTTGAGGAGTTATTGCCCTTGCTTTTGAAGATACGTTGTGGACACAATTGACAATAGAGAGCTGGATTTCGATGAACCTTGGTGGAATTGTTTCTATTGACCTTGGGATAAGCTTTATGGAAAACCAGAAACATCGAAAAATATTTTATAGTTATTGCCCTGTTCTTTAAAACATGTTCATTTTTTCAGCGCATAACATTATCAAAGTTATCAAAATATTTCATAGGTTACTGTCCTTGCTTTTGAAAATATGTTGTGGACACGATAGAGAGTTGGTTTTTTGATGGATTTTGATGAAACTTGGTATTTATGTTTGTATTGACCTTGGGATAAACCTTATTGAAAATCAGAAACAAATCAGTAGACACAATAGGGAGCTGATTTTTTGTAATAAGAAATTGTCACTCTCAGAATCTTTTCATTTACTGACAACGCTTGACATAATAATTCTCATTGTATTTTTATTTCATCTAAATAATATAATCATATTAACTTTAATGACAACCTTATTCATACTAAAGCCAAATAGTTAAGTATAGGTTATACCACGAGGATCTGTGGTCTAATTTGTTGAAATCGTTAGTTAAACGGCGTAGCGCTTCGTGGTTTAACTACGCGCTTCGTGGTTTAACTAACGATTTCAACAATTAGACCATTAGATCCGAGTGGTTTAACCTATTTAGACCATAACCGGTATATTACAAATTTATATTTGAATAAATTACAACTATGAGATCAGTTCTTTAATCAGCTCCAAGTTACTAAATTGACCACATCACTGAAACACTGAACGTTACTAATTAAACACATAATATTACTACACATAACACAAAGATTACGTTATATGGGGAACCCACATACGGGCTACTGAGGCATACTACATATCACATATAGACAGGAACAAACGTAACTAGAGCTGTGAACAGCACTGAGCGTGGCCCGTGATACTTTGCCTGATAGCTGTAAGACTTTTTGAACTTCAAACCCCTAAAGTCTGGTATTCACTCCCTCAATTTTTAGTAAAAAGTTTTGTGAAAGGGTAGATTCAATATTATATCAATAAAACTTATAGTATGGTTATTTTTATAGCTTCATGGTAGCTATAATATACAGGTTTGTGTGAAATGTGAACATTATGTGACGGAATTCCTTTCCTTTAAATATGATCTATAAGTGTTTCACCTTCATTAGTGTAGTGCTGAACAAGTTGTTGGAAACCAAATTTTTGAAAACAATTAAGTATAAACAAATGATATTTTGATGATTGAAATCTCCCATAATAACATACACCAGATTCTTGTAATTCAACTAGTAATCTTTGTAACATTGGGAGAAATAATTCTAATCGATAAACAGGTGGTCTATAGATAACAATTACGTTAATATTCTTAAATATTCAAAGTAATGTGTTCTATTTTTAAAACTCCCAAATTTAAGACATTTTTTTTTTCTTCTTTATAATAAGGGAGCCGCGGTGGCTCAGCGAGTTAGACGCTTGCTCGCTAACCTGAAGGTCCAGGGTTCTATCCCGGCATGGGTCGAGATGACACCTTCGGATTTTTCAACCCAGTTTCCCCCTGTCAGTGATGCAGGTCGGAGGGGCTGACATGGAAAAGCGTCTAGTCGCTTGGATGGGACAATAAACCGAGGCCCCGTGTGCTATTGGCTGTGCACGTTAAAGATCCCTCGACAGTTGGAAATAGAAAAAAAAAGCAGGCTAATAACGACTACTTTGCGAATAGTGACTGCATAGACGATACATTACAAATACATTCAACAATTACGAACAAATAACAAGCTAAGCAGACGATAAAAACAGGTTGAAGTCAATTGGGTCCCTATCCAAAATGGCCCCTCGTTTGGTCAAAATGGTTCCTGATAAATGGTCAAAATGGTCCTCAAAAAAGGTCAAAATGGTTGAAATCAAAGGAGAAATTCAAAGCCATTCTGACCAAAATAGGGGCCATGGTGACTGGCCATTTTGACCAAACCATTGAGTAAGGGCCAATTAGTATAGGGGCCCAATTGACTTTTTATTGCAACGGATTAGTGCAGACGCGTTGCGAACGCGAGCGCTCAGTCAAAAAAAACCGCAATATTTTGAAAACATATTTTGATGGGTTATTGTCATATATCGTTTAAAATCTAATCAAATCGCCATTACAAAATTGAAAAATTTAATTATCTGCGTTGATTAGAAAATGTGATAGGCATGTAAATTCAGAGTCAATTTTGACCAAAATAGGGGCCATGGTGACCGGTCCATTTTGACCAAAATAGGGGCCATGGTGACTGGCCATTTTGACCAAATTTAACTTTTATGGCCATTTTGACTAGGGGCCATTTTGTATAGGGGATATACCCCCTTCCCCAACATTCGAACTGTGTAAATGTCAATATTTTCCTTTAATGCTGAGTTGAAATACTGTCTTTCGTTTCAATGTATTGGAGCAGTCAGTAGCCAGTAGAATTGATGTATGTAAGTCAATTAAGTGCCGTGGGTAAGAATCACCCTCAAAATAAGAAAAAATCTGCTATTATATCAAATATAGCAAACACTCGAAAAAACATGTTAATTTTTATAAAGTTAAAAAAATGTGTAATGAGATTAATTTATCTTTGACCTATAATAATCTTAGCAGACGATAAAAAACAGTTTGACCACTTACTTTTTATAGCAACGGATTAGCGCAGACGCGTAAACAGCTAAATTGCTGTCTGCTAGAGTCCAGCCCTAGAGTTAAAAGATTGTGTAGTCTGACTAATTTGTTTATAACCTTTAATAACCTTAGCAGACGACAAAAAGAAAATTGGTGTGTATCTTGTAGAAAGAGCTCTGTCAATGGTAGAGAAAAAATTCGAACAGGTTAATGTATCAAAAATTCACAGCTCTAAATGATTGTATGTAAAATTAATATAAGTGAAAATTTTGCAAAAAAAATCAATAAATTTTTGATACTTTTTAGAGTGTTAAAAGATTACATAATCAGATTAATCTGTTTATGACCTAAAATACTTCACACCTCCATGTGAAAAGTTCATGTGGGTAGTTTTATTACCATATTATATAACCTGCTATAACCCTGTCAATCATTTTAATCCTCTCTACTCCTTATTTTCTCAGAAAAGGGGTACTCTATGCCTATTTTCACTTTAATGGATTTTGTATTAAACTGCTCATGTCATATGTCGTTGAAAAGAGAAAATTTAGTACATACTGACTATACACACCATATTGCTATTAGATAATTGCATTGTAAGTTATAACCCTCAGTCGAAAAAAACGCATTATTTTGAAAACATATTTTAATGGGTTATTGTCATATATCGTTTAAAAGATAATCAAATCGGCATTACAAAATTGAAAAATTTAATTCTCTGCGTTGATTAGAGAATGCGATATAGATGTCCAAAGTTGACAAAAATGTCAATTTTCAAATGTTCATAAAACAAGAAGTTAATATTTTTCAATTAATATCAGCATACCTATGGATAGCTGAGGTCAAGGACATCCTTCATTGGAATTTTCAAGGTCATCAAAGGTCAAGGTCACATAATATGGCCTTTTGAATTTTCAAAAAATTCAAACGAACATAAAATTTCAAATTCGAAATTCAAAATTCTGTTCCAACAAACTGTAGACAAGGTTACAAGGTTTTGATAGACACCAAAATCATAAAAATCGGATAATAAATAGAGGACTTATTAATTTTTTGCTGAAATGTGTCAGTCTGTGACGGCAGCTTAAGCATCACTTCCGGTTTGGATTTTTTATGCTAAGTGCATTCTAATTATGACTGACAGACAAAATATATAGTTTTTGTCAATATCTGAAATTTATACCGGAAGTGAGGCTGCTAAGCGTGATTTTGAAAAACCGGAAGTTCTCACGTCAAAACCGGAAGTGATAGAAAAATATTGATTGATTTATTTTATTTCTATGGACATTCTGTACATGTCCTGTGAATTTCAGGTCAATCGGATAATTAGTGGCCGAGTTAGAAATTTTGAGCTTTTTTGACAATTTTGGTTTCAATTTTTTTTTACAAAAATATTTAAAAATTGAAATTTTTGTAACCGCACTTGATACTTCTTATTTCAATGAATATATTAAAGAAAATTTCAGCCAAATCGGTTCATAAATAAACCCTACAGACTAGGTGCAAAATAATTGCATATTATGCAATAGCCAACTTCTGGTATAGCAAAAATTGAGTTTTAGATATTCATTTTTGATACCAGGTCATTTAATAATCTTTGGTGGATACAATTATGCTACACCATTTTCGATTTTCTCTAGAAAGTTTCCCAAAAAAAAAAAAAAAAAAAAAAAAAAAAATAATCATAACGAAAACAAAGCGTGACAAATCGAAAGATTTGCCACGCAATAACAGGAACAAACACTTAGTAAACAACTAAAGAGGTCAGCAGAATGCCCTCCCAGGTACATATCGACAATAATTACAACCAAATATTACATATTACAGTTCAGAAAGCATCATCGGGACTCGGCACAACTCCCAGTGGATTAATTCAATCAGTGACTTTACATTCCGGGTGATTCTAACAATAATATTAAAGGTAACATTCCTTGATGTAATAGTACAGCAACATGAAAGTAAATATTTATCAATGCATAACGAAACCCCTGTACAGTCTAACCAAAGAAGAGTCCACCGTCCACTGTCCCGTCTGTTCAAACACTTGTCGACGATCATTCAACACTCACCTCTTTTATACTTTTCATAGCACGTGCACTCACTCCACGTGCATACACCAAGAGTCTCACACTTCCAGTCTCTCAAAGTAGTCCCTAGTTTCCATGTCTTAAAAACAAAACTAAGACCATTATTAACTTTTATTTAAAATATATACAATATTGTGACAGGCACAAAGCCTTATTCCATGGCATTTTAGTTCAAAAGCATTGTGAAACAATCTTTCAGTTTATGATGTAAGCATGAAACTTGGCGAAGTTGTAGTATAACTGTCCCTTAGCACAAATTTTCTAAAGCAGCCATTTTTTAAGATGGCGCAAAAGGAATGAATTTTTTCATGATAATCTATCAAAAGTCGGTAGTAAATTTTTTGAATACCACTTTGACCATAAAATTAAAATTCACTCTAAAGGCCATTTTTGTTTTCAAAATGGCGGAAAAAAGCAAAATTTTAAGTATGAGTTTTAAAAATGGGTTTAATTAATCCGAAGGGGGTTAACGAGGATTTCCCATGGAGTTATAGCCCTTATTGAAAGTTTTGCTGTATAGTGATAACTTTTCCTAGCTTGGACAGTGTTTTAAAGACAATTTATTTGAATTGAGATCAAGAACTACATTCTTCAAAAGTTCTTGTACCCTAAGGAAATGACCAAAAGCTTAAAACGGAATAGGCTCGATATGTAAAACGATAATGGGTAGCTTTGGACAATACTCTCTTCTCAGATTTGATTTGTAAGTTGCCAAACATTCCTTGAAAAATGACCTCAATATTGCAATTTCTTTGGCTCTTTTGTCAGAGGAATGACTGAGCGTGGCCCATGCCAAATTTCGTGTTTGCATCATAAAGTGAAAGATTCTTGTGATGTTTTTGGGTTAATCTGCTGGACTATCTGGACTTATTTAATATTATGTTCCATTTCAGAAATACTGTGCATATTTTATGCTAAATCTAAGTTATTACCTTAATTATTTTGTGCTCCATTTCAGTAATCACCATGAATGTTTTGATTATTGCCTTCATACTTCCGCTCATATCGGCGGACTCTGTTGAATTACGTAGAACGTCTACTATATTTTTACCTACTTATGATGACAATGGAAATCCAAAGTTCGTATACAACACTGGAATATCTGAACAAATAGCGTATGATGATAAAGAACAGATTCTCTACCTATCAGGTTTGGACATAGATTCGTATCTTCTTTTTCATCTATACATGGCGGGTCTTTACCTTTACAATCATGAAGTCAATTGTCTAACGAATCCGAAATTCCAGTCGATTCAGTTGTAAGGATTACAAATGTATACAAATAATAATTCAAAAAATTTAATTAAGATATATAACAACATGTATATTGATATTTCAGGCGCTGGTGTATTTCATGTTATAGATGTATCAGATGTAAACAATATGATTATAAAAGATCTTAGAATATACCCTAATAGTGATTTAACTGATATCGAGTTTTGTGGTGATTATGTTTTCTTTTCTCTGGTTAATGAAACCAATGACGATAGTAAAGACTTTGGAACTGTTTATGTTCTCAAGAAATACGATGCCGTTAGTGCAGATTCACTGAAAGTCATCCATAAAATCAAAGGTTCGTTACTAAACATTTAAATCAGTACTGTTATTAGTGTCATAATATATCACAATAATAAAGCTTGTATCTGAATATATAATAACAATATCACAAGAGATGTATCAGTATATATCAAACGCATTGATATTATAAGACTTGTATCGGTAGGCTTATAAAACGCATTGATATTATAAGACTTGTATCGGTTAGCTTATAAAACGCATTGATATTATAAGACTTGTATCGGTTAGCTTATAAAACGCATTGATATTATAAGACTTGTATCGGTTAGCTTATAAAACGCATTGATATTATAAGACTTGTATTGGTTAGCTTATAAAACGCATTAATATTATAAGACTTGTATCGGTAGGCTTATATAACTTATTGATATTATTAGACTTGTATCGGTTAGCTTATAAAACGCATTGATATTATAAGACTTGTATCGGTAGGCTTATAAAACGCATTGATATTATAAGACTTGTATCGGTTAGCTTATAAAACGTATTGATATTATTAGACTTGTATCGGTTAGCTTATAAAACGCATTGATATTATTAGACTTGTATCGGTTAGCTTATAAAACGCATACCTGTATCGGTAATCTTAAATAACTTTTTATAATTGACATCATAAAACTTGTTTCGTAGCTTATATAACCTAGACAAGTATTGTAACAGAATACATCTTATTTAGTTGGAAGTCTACCAGATATGATCAAACCAACAAAGGATTGTCAAAAAGTAGTTGTAGCTATTGAAGCAGAAGCTCACGGATTAGCTGATTCATTTCGAGATCCTAAAGGAGGTGTTGGTATTATTAAATTTCCTAATGGCGTTCAAAATAAATGTGAATACACTGAACTTGATTTTACGAAGTTTAACAACAAGTAAGTTTAGAAATAATTATTTCTATAAAACAAAATTGTTAATTTTTTGAAAGTGAAATGAAATGAAATGTGTTTTTATTACGTTGTGAAGTCTGTGTGTCTGTTCAGGCTTGAGGCGTTTTGTTGACCGATTAGACAGTTAACCTGATCATCCTAATTGTCCCAAGAGACTAGGCGACTAGATTTGATTTTGACAAAAACCACATACAGTTTGTAATTGAAAATTGCTAAGGATAGGATGGCTCTCATTTTTTTAGATTTAAATTTCTTGTAAATTGTAATTTCTTTAGAATCGGCGTGAACATTAAGCCTGTCCTTAAAAACCTTGCTTCTCGCTATCGTGAAGGATTGGGTAAGCTTTGCACATATAACCTTGAAAGCATTTATATTAACTGCTTCTATTTCTAGACAAGAGGAATTAGAAAAGGAAGGAGTAAGATTTGTCTATAGAGAAAATAATAATACATTTGATCGTGATATAGAACCTGAATACATCACTTTCAATTACGATGAGACTTTGGCTTACATTTCACTACAGGTATGATACATGTATATTGTATTTTTTGTAAATCTTATGGGGTGGAAAACAATGATTGACATTAAACCTTACAAACCAATCACCTTCATAAACCTAGGCTGAAAAATCTTGATTATAATGGGCCTACTTATTTATGTTTTTTCTTCTTTAAGATGGGGTGAGTACAAAACGAAGACCGAAGACCAAAGACCAAAGACCCAGGTACAAAACGAAGACCCAGGTACAAAACGAAGACCCAACTAGGTACAAAACGAAGACCCAGGTACAAAACGAAGACCCAACTAGGTACAAAACGAAGACCCAACTAGGTACAAAACGAAGACCCAACTAGGTACAAAACGAAGACCCAGGTACAAAACGAAGACCCAGGTACAAAACGACGACCCAACTAGGTACAAAACGAAGACCCAGGTACAAAACGAAGACCCAGGTGACAAACTATGTTTACACACCATAACGAAAGTGAGACCAACGTTTAATTCTTATATTAAACGTTGGTCTCTATGGCGGGGGAAAGCGGCAAAAACCTAATGCTATGTAGAAATGTCTAATTCAAAACGCAAATGTAACATAATTTAATACCAAATACCTAAAACGTCTAATGCAAAAGACAAAATACAAGAAACCTCTAATACATAATACCTCATACGTCTAATTCAAAAGACAAAGTACAAGAAACCTCTAAAACACAATACACTTAAAGGGCCATTCTGCTTTTTTCAAAAAAAATTCCATTATCAAAAAAATCGCAAATGCTACCTGAGAGTATTTTTAAAGTATGCTTATTGTATCTCCATATCATCTTGATCAAACTGAATTTGGTTTTAAAGGGTTAATTGCAAACAGGGAGTACTTATTGTTATTTAAGCCATTTGACCTAGTTTTGGTGTTTGCCCTTTAAATGGCTCAATATTTCTAGCTGAAACCTTTTAAATACACAAAAGGGGACATTTCTCTTTTAATAGGCGTTTATTTTACTCAAATCCGTTCAGTAGTTTCCTATCAGCGTCCAAAAAACATAACACACTTAAAAACCTTACGTAAGGTTTTTAAAAATTTTAGCATGTTTTTAGCGTTTAAAAATTAACGGCTGGATTTTTTAAGTTAAAACTTTCAGATACATTAAAGGGCACATAGTTACAGATTTTGGTGTAAAGGTTTCACAAATTGAGCAAAAAAAATTTTTGACCCAAAAAAAAATTCAGACTGTCCCTTTAACTTCTTATGCATTATTGATTTTACAATGTGAAACACCGTTAGCATTAGACGACATATCTCGATAAACTTACTTACATTTCTACATTGCAATATCTTTATTTGGGTCCAAGTCAAGGCCAAAGTATTTGGCTATGTTTGTTTACTGTCTTCCCGTTGAGCTACAGTTATCAAAGTTGGCAAATATGTTCTTTTATGTATCCTGAATAATTATTGAAAATTCTGAAGCTTTTTTCCTCTATCTTCAGGGCCGTAGGAAGCAAATGAAAACTTTGTGGCTGATTTGTTTCCTTTCACAGACATCTAATCCTGTAAAGGATACGGCATCGAACATCAAAACGCTTGGCGCTGGAGGAATATTCAAGTGATTTTAGCTTCCGTTTCCCACTTTTTTAATCTTTTCTTCGATGTCTTCCTTAACTCTTCAAAAGATAATGGGACCGTCAGCCGAGCGAAAGGAAATTAATTTTAATTTTCAAAGTTTCCTTATAGGGTGCCAACTCTCCAAACCGCATGCAGTTTTAAAGGTCTGGGATGTAAGGAAATTTGTCTTGGGCTACAATCCCCCAATAAAACCTACTACAGATGCAAGGAATCAATTTTTTTTTAATATTCTGAGGGTGAAATCCGTCAAAATCGCCTGCTATTCGGAAAGGTCTAATATGCAAGGAAATACAATTTTATTTTCAAAATGTTCTTATTCAAGAGTTAGTTATTCTTTTAACGACAAGTATGTTCGGAAAGGTATTCTTCAAAGGGGCAGATGATATTTGGATTTTTTGCCCGAAAACATAATATTTAAGGGGGGGGGGTAGCTGACCCCCCTGCCCCCGGTCTCCTACGGATATGCCTTAAAGGTTCCTTCAGCGTCAAGCGTTTTGGTGTTCAATGCCGTAAACTTTATAGGATTGGATGGCTGTACAAAAAAATCAGCCCTAGTTTTCATTTGCTTCCTACGGCCCTAGAAGAAGGAATAAAAAGCTTCAGAATTGACTGAATATTCAGTATGCATAAAAAGACATATCTGCCAACTTTGAGAACGGTAGCTCAACGGGAAGACAGTAACCAAACACAGCCAAATACTACGGCCTTGGCATTGATCCAATGACCCAAATAAAGATATTGAAATGTAGAAATGTAAGTAAGTTTATCGAGATATGTCGTCTAATGCTAACGGTGTTTCACATTGTAAAATCAATAATGCATAATAAGTTAAATGTATTGTGTATTAGAGGTTTCTTTTGCAATAGACGTTTTAGGTATTTGGTATTGCATTATGTTACATTTACGTTTTGAATTAGACATTTCTACATAGCATTAGGTTATTGCCGCTTTCCCCCGCCATAGGTCTCACTCTCATTATTGGTGTGTGAATTAAACGCTGGTCTCACTAGCATTATTGGTGTGTAAACGGAGTTGATCACGTGAAAAACTGAATAAATCATAAAGTCATTTAGGCCTTTGTATGTCTGTAGAGTGATCAACTCCGTTTACACACCAATAATGCTAGTGTCACACCAAACGTCTCACTATCGTTATTAGTGTGTAAACGTAGCTGGTCACGTGACAAACTAAATAAATGACGAAGTCATTTACGAACGAACGCTTAATTCTTAAATAAACACGTATTTTGTGTCATTGGCTGGAAATTATTAACTGGGATAGGAAGCAATATATTCATCTGTTGAGTAGACAAAATACGTGTTTATTTAAGAATTAAGCGTTCGTTCGTAAATGACTTCGTCATATATTCAGTTTGTCACGTGACCAGCTACGTTTACACACTAATAACGATAGTGAGACGTTTGGTGTGACACTAGCATTATTGGTGTGTAAACGGAGTTGATCACGTGACAAACTGAATGTATGTTTGTGGCGTGATCTATTGCGTTTACACACCAATAATGCTAATGAGACCAACGTTTAATTAACACACCAATAATGAGAGTGAGACCAACGTTTAATATAAGAATTAAACGTTGGTCTCACTTGCGTTATTGGTGTGTAAACATAGTTGGTCACCTGGGTCTTCGTTTTGTACATGGGTCTTCGTTTTGTACCTAGTTGGGTCTTCGTTTTGTACCTGGGTCTTCGTTTTGTACCTAGTTGGGTCTTCGTTTTGTACCTGGGTCTTCGTTTTGTACCTAGTTTGGTCTTCGTTTTGTACCTGGGTCTTCGTTTTGTACCTAGTTGGGTCTTCGTTTTGTACCTGGGTCTTCGTTTTGTACCTAGTTGGGTCTTCGTTTTGTACCTGGGTCTTCGTTTTGTACCTGGGTCTTTGGTCTTTGGTCTTCGGTCTTCGTTTTGTACTCACCCCTTTAAGATGGTATGTACGACACGTACAACAACAGCAATGTTATTGATGTGTGAACTGTTAGATCCTTAATATTAGCAAATACCAAATTGATACATTGTTTTTGTTGTGTTTTCACAGTATAGTGAAATTGAAGCAATTAAAAAAGTTACCTCTAAAAATATGTTGTAGGAGAACAATGCTATTGCCGTTGTGGATTTGAGCAAATCAGAAATCAACGAAATTAAAGGATTAGGATATAAAACATGGGATGAATATACTTTGGACGCTAGTGATAAGGATGGAGGTAGGTTACATGTGAAGCGCAAATGAACTATCAATATGAATAGACAAGTGGTATCAGGTGTTTAGAAGAGAAGGCGTATCCTACTTGGCACCACATCCGCCATTTAGTAATTGGGGTAATGTTCTATTTAAAAAAAAAAGAAATTTCAAATTCAAATTAAGGAAGTGATATTCACTGTACATGAAAAGAATGAAAAAAATCTCATACCAATTTCTTTTTTAAGTAAGGTATTTTATCAATAATTCCAGGTATCCACATGAATAACTACGACTTTATACGATCTTTTTACCTACCGGATGCCATCAAATATCAGCGATGGAATGATGAAAATATTATAATCACTGTCGATGAAGGTGATTCTAAAGACTATGGAAGGCTAAATGGTTTTAATGAAGAACGTCGAGGAAAGGAATTTCATTCTAGTAAGTTTCTGTTTATCTTTCGTAACGACATGACCGTGGACCAGACCAATACCTGACCTCTTTGATAAATATCTCAGAAAGCCTTTAAATGAACATTATAAAAAAATAAAATGTTCCATATCCAATCACAAAACAGCAAAAACATCAGAATTAGTAGGAATTGCATAACCGGTCAATTATTACCCTACCTAAACATTTATAATTATGGATACACAGGGATTTGAAGGCTTAAATTTGGAAAGAGAGGCAGAGGGTGAACATTATTAAGGATTACATAAGCTAAAAATATTCAAGATTCTGATACTAAAAGTATTTTGATCCAACGGATGGTGAACATATCCCTTTATGACCCTAAACTAAAAGTTGATCCGATGCCAAAGAGAAGCTTTATGACAGAAGAGCATTATTAACATTATAAATTGGAGTAAATGCTCAGTTTGTTGGTTACTGTAGATAGTCGGGAAAAAATACCGAGTTCTCTTGATTTACCCATTTTGAGTTGAGTTGTCTGATTCTTTGTGGTACACATTGTCATGTAATTCGACCCGACCAGAATTTGCGAATTCTCGAATTACCAAACCAACAGCACAGTGCCACCCGATTGAACCAATCCAACTACCAACAACTGCGACTACCAACAGCATAGATATCAGCATCATTGTGATGGTTTTGTAACTTTGTTTTTTACAGGTGCCTTGTCAGATAAAATACCATTATCTGTAAAATCAGATTTAGCCGACGACAGTAGACTGGGTTTGTCTTTTCTTTCTAATATTCAATGATTTTTAGATGTTATATTTTATATTCTAAACCTTTGCCTTTGAAAAATCTCTCAAAACGATAAACCATGGTTATTTTCCTGTAGATCCTCTGGGAGGAAGAGGGTGGTTGTACATGTCACAGGCAAGGGAAATTGGGACATTTTATCGGGACACAAACTGAGCTATAATGTATAATCTTGGTGGATATGCAGCCAATGTACCTGGACCCTAACTTTCATGTCCCCCCAGTTTTCCCATTATAATGAGCTCTAACCCACCCTAACTCATCTAGTTGAGTCACAGTCAATTCAACTACTGAAAATAATTTTATATTTCAGGTAGATTATTATTTACAAACGTTGATGGACTTGACAGTAATGGAAAATATGAAAACTTGTATTCCTTCGGTGGGCGTGGATTTACAATTCGCAAAGCGTCTGATATGTCTATATTGTACGATAGTGGTGACATAATAGAAAAGAAAACAGCAGAGCTCGCTCCAGCACTTTTTAACGCTAATGTTAGAGGAGACAAATCGGTTAATGGGCAAGTAGATACCCGGTCAGACGATAAGGTAACTCACGTAGTTTCAGTTGATCATCATCATCATCATCATCATCATCGTCATCGTCATCAACATCATTATCACAATAATGTCATTTTACTCCACTTTCTTTGACAAAATCACAATGTGACGTGACCCTGTTATTTTTATTTAAATCTTCAACAAACTAACAACTAGTTCTAACAACAGCAGCTATTTGTTGACAACATTACAATATAAATTTTGTTTGGGTGATATTGTAAATCTTTTATAATCCTTTTTTAGGGCCCAGAAAGTGAATCCCTGCAAACTGGTGAAATTGATGGTCGATTGTTTATATTTGTGGGCAATGAAAGACCAGGAACAATAGCTGTATTCTCGGTTGGAGATGACTTTAAAGATACCAAATTCGAACATCTCTACCACAACATAGCAGCATATAATATACCTATTAATGAATTATATACAGAACGAAAAATCTCAGAAATAGATCCTGAAGATTTAAAGTATGTTGCATTGTATATTATATATTATCTTTCGTTTTATTTCTAGATGATCATTGATTAACGTCCCTCTAAAATAAATTCTGGATAATCTTTGAATGATAGGAGCTGTTAAAATAAACTCTTTTCAAAAGTCAAATAAACAGATTTGAACCAAATCTATTAATCGTTTACAAATCCAGATTAAAATAAGGTTCAGGATATGATTTATGGTATCTGGTATTTGTACTTTTTAGGTTTGTACCAGCAAGTAAAAGTCCAAATGGAAAGAATATATTATTTGTGGCCGGATCAGTATCAAGTACCTTATCTATTCTGGAAGTTCACGTTAATATGGATTCAACAGATAATAACGATAATAACCTCGGTATGTCATTTTCCATTTTATCATTTCCGGCGAACTAGCTATTAAACTACTTACTACTGCGTATAGTGAATTATTATGAACACAAAATTTCGCATAGAGTAAGTTATTACTAGCATAACAAAAATTGATTAGAAGAGTAATATTTGTCAACATTTGCTTCGCTGCAAATTTATTGGTTTATACAAATATCTTTGTACACTTGTACCAAATTTGATTTGAAAAGTGTGTTCGTAAACTGACGCTTTTTTTGTCTTGGAAGTTTTATATATTTGTATATTTTGGTTTTCATTTGCAGGACAGAAAATTAGGTACGAAGTACTAAACAAGTTGCAGGAATTGATAAAGGAATACAACGTCTTAGAATGAATAAAAAAAAAAATTTCAAACTTGGTCAATAGGAGTATATATTCATCAGGCGACTTACCTGGTGTTATAACTAGCCTATACTACAGATTACCTAAATAATCTGATAAATCCAGAAAACTATGTTTAAAACCAATTTAAGGCATTTATCAATAATAATCTGTAATTGTATGGAAAATTACATAGTTTTATGGGTTTATTTGATTCTGTTTGTATACTTTGGACATTGTTGATGAATATATACTCTTATTGACCAAGTTTAAGAACTTAATGTTTTTGCTCATTCGAATACGTAGTATCGCTTTAAATTAACAAACTTATATCTATTAATAGCATGGTTTTAATACTCCTTAACTCAATACTAATTTAACATCCTTATGTTTTGCTTTTTACCAAAATATATTCAGGCTTTTTTTAAAGTCTAGTTGGTAAACCTTTTTAACACTGTAACACTACTAACAAAGCTTGGTTTAACTCGTATATGTGTGTATTTCTGAAAACTTGTATTTACTTAAAGGGATATGTTCATCATCCATTCGACCAATAAAATATAAGTCTCAGAACCTGGAATTATTTAGGTTATCTAATCCGTTATAATGTTCACAACTCTTCCTCTTCCTTCAAATCCTCCTGTATCCATAATTAACAGCGTTTGAAATTCAAAAATACGAGTCGTATTTTAGAGAGACTTTGTCTTATATAGAAAACAAAATTTGAGGAATTATATGATTTTGTGCAGTTTTAGTATACTTCTAGAAGCTATTTACATATATTAATTAAAGCCCAAATCGACCGTCGAAAATGCTGAACATTCCCCTTTAAAGTTATGTGATATTAATATGTTATAATGCTCAGCTTGGATCCCTGTGAATAGATACACAGATAACTCATTTCTGATATTAACACATGTAACTCTACTCCAGATCTTCAGAAAACAGACATGCGAAACTTTTGAGAAAAAAATCACGAGAAACAGTATCAGTTCAATAACACATATTGATAATAGTCAAATAGTCTCGATAGTGATCATATGAAAATACACCTTTTTGGCTTCGATTCCTTCTTGGAAGAAGACAGTACATTTTGATTTTATTATTTCACTCAAACTGCTTAATATTCTCTTTTTCTGATAACTAGTTTATTTAGACCAATTTGTTACAAGTGATTATAACCAAACTCATGGACGGACCGAAACTCGAAATCCGGTTGCTGCTTGTTCACAACCTCGACTGAACATGGTAGGGACATAAAAAGTACCCATGTTCTTGTAGCTTTAGTGTCCTCGACCAGGTTTCTGGTATACTAATATGTACTCACATAATATCTAATATATACATTATTCTTATTCTGCTTATTTATATTATCAGCATTAACGCTTGTTTGTAGCTTTTTTTTTGTAGATATTAAAATCCGATTTCCGCCTAATATCCTTCAAATGCTAGATTTTTCGGCTTGAGCCTATTCAGATTATTATACAAAGTACTTGAAAAATATTATGTTATATTAAACTATTTTATGGAGTAGTTTATGTTTTGAAATATAAAAGACTTGAATATTGTATATTATTTATAATATCAGCCATTTTTTTTTATTTCAGGTTGTTCAATATTTATTTTACTTGTTCATTCTCAGTATTTATTTATTTATTCTGTATTATGATGTATTAATATTTTACTGCTTATAAAATTGTTTTGTTTGGAAACTGCTGTCATTGTTATTTATGTTACATGCTTTAAAGGACAAGCATGTTACGTTCATTTAATTTTTGGGTACAGATCTTGTTTTAAGGAAATGATCACATTTACATAATAACAGACTTAATATATTTGGCCAGTGTGTCGGATAACACATAAATATGATTTATATAGAATAATATAACAGTGTTATATATGTGGATGTATTTTGGTTACAGGGCCGTTAGAAGCAAATGAAAATTTGGAAGGGGGGGGGGGGCCTAGAATTTTTTTTAGAACGAAAAATTTTGAAAATTAAAGTTGATTTCCTTGCATTGAATACCTTTCCTGACAGCTCGTTGAATATTATATTATGACGCTCGTCTGACGGTAGCATCTGTTGGAGGATTCGGGGAGACACCGACCCTAAGAAAATTTTGAAAATTAGTATTAATGTCCTTACCTCTGAGTCCATCCCGGGCAGCATTTACGTTATCTTACAGACGATAAAAATGGGGTCGTGTTTATGGTTGCCTCAGCCCCCTAGCCCCCTGGTTCCTACGGGCGTGGCCGTGGGTTAAGAACTAAAAAGGAAAGGAGATCTACAGATAAGTACTAAGACGACTGTATCCATCTTATCAATTGTTTTTGTAGTTCACAGAAATACTCACAGATATGGTCAGCAAATCAGTGTTGTTGTAAAGCAACAAAACCTATTTATGTAAAAAAAATAATAACTACCGGTTCTGGCGACTATTTGCTAATGTTAAATCCATGGAGAGATTAGGATGAGGATCCCCAGTGAGGATTCCCTCTGACGTCATCATTACCTTTCATAGTAAACTACATTAAACAAACATACTTCTGGTCTTTCGTCGGTCTTTGTTTACTCTAGGTAAACATCGAAGACCAGATCAAAATTTAAACAAACTGGGTAAGCCTAGAGTAAACAATTACCGACGAAAGGACGTTACAGTTAAACAAACAATTCAAGTGATGACTGTTCGCTTCCCGTAATTAGATCAAACACTATTAGGAGATCTTTTCTTTGGCCACCGATTGAAGCTTTTTACAGTACACTATCGGGAGAAGGTATAACCACACCGGACTATGCACATGCACAACACGTATGGCAATTGTTCAACATACGGAATCTCGGACAGTACCACGACTTATACGTACTATCAGACGTCCTTGCATTAGCTAACGTCTTTAAAAATTTCAGAGAGATCTGTCTCAACTACTATGGATTGGATGCTGCACATTTTTATACGTCACCCGGTTTAGCCTGGCAGGCTGCCTTGAAAATGACAATTGTCAAGCTGGAATTACTCACTGACGTAGACATGCATTTGTTTATAGAAAAGGGTTTATGAGGGGAATATCAATGATACCCCATCGTCATGCCAAAGCTAACAATAAAACATGTACCAGATTACGACCCAAATCAACCCAATAATCACGTAATATACCTAGACGCCAACAACTTATACGGACGCGGCGGCGATACCTCACTTATTTGTTTAAATAAACACCTTGCGTCGGAAGGTCACTACGTACCCTAATGGAGGTTAATTCTAGCTACACTTTCGAAATTCATCGTAACGTTAAGTGAATCACATTCCTCAAAAACCAAGCCTATTTTTCTCTACTTTGATCTGGTCTTTTATGTTTACCTAGAGTAAACAACGACCGACGAAAGACCAGAAGTATGTTTGTTTAATGTAGTTTACTATGAAAGGTAATGATGACGTCAGAGGGGATCCTCACTGGGGATCCTCATCGTAATCTCTCCATAGGTTTAACATTAGCAAATAGTCGCCAGAACCGGTAGTTAACCTACTACTGCAATCTGAGCCTTCGAAAGTGAAAAGCTAAAACTTCATATTTCACTGCTCTGATATAAAAAGTCTTAGGATTTTAATCAAACACGTATTTTTCTTTTATCTTATACTTCAAGAAAACGGTTGACAGATGGCCCAAGTTTTATTGAACTACTTTTTGGAACGTTTATTAAGATAAGATATCATTTCGTATATTTCTTCTGAGCTGCACGTGTTGAAAATGGCTAAACTTTTAACCATTATTTTGCTGCCCCTTCTAGTCATAATGGTTACTGGGATGACCCTTATGACAGTAGAACCAATGTGTGAATATCAGGGTCATAAATTTCCTGTAGGGAGTGAATACAAACCATCTGATTGTACAACATGTAGATGTGAAAGAAGTGGACGACCAGCTTGTTTAATAGCTGATTGTTTTTTCGTACCATGTGTTGATTCTGTACATATACCGGGGCAGTGCTGTAACCATTGTCCTACAGGTATGTTATTCTACTTTTACATACTAGTTCAACGGATTAACATTGGCGTAGCTAGAGGGGGCCGTGGGTGCCATGTAAAACAGACATCTACGTTAACACCATGTAAGGAGGAAGCCGAGGTGACAATTTTATAACCAGTCCTACTCGTAAGAAGATCATTTCTCTATTGAAAGATAGGGAAATTCGTTTCACAATTAGAAATATTTCATTTTGTACATTTATTTACAGGGAATAACTGTTATGCTCTAAATGGTAAAATTATCAAAGCCGGTTCTGAGGTGAAAATTGACGATAATACTTATTGTACATGTCCAGCACCATGGGTTAGACCTAACAACGCTACTTGCAGAACAACTTTAACAATAAAACCCATAATACTCCCTTAAATATTAAATATTTATATATCATATATGTATCATATTTGTTATTGCCTTGTATCCCTTGGCATGTCAAAATATGCTAAAAGAATTACACCAGTGGCAATAAAGGTGGCAACATCCAGCGATAAAGTTCCGGCAATATCCATAGAAAAACACCGAGTGTCACAACGTTATAAAACTTTCATTACAGCACTATCGACTGTGAAATAAATCAACCATGAATGATAACAAGAAATAAAATAAAGAACACAAATATATTTCGTTCGAAAACGCTTTTAACCTTTATAATAAAATAAATAATCAAAAGTTAAAAAAGTATAACAATGAAATTAACTAAATATTGACTTTCTTCTCAGCATTCTACACCCAATGAATATATCATGTAGTAAATTTGTATCTATATAGAGTCTTTATAGGGTTTTTTAGTGGGTGCTTTGATATACACGGTATATTATATATTTATCACTATCAGCTGAATATATGATTTCATATGAATTCATATGTTTACTTCAATACAAATCTGAACAAACTCAGAAACACTAAAAGTAAAGTATATTCTCTCCACGATGACCTCAATGTATTGCAACCTATAAAAAATAACATATCATATTTATACAAAAATTTGGAAGTTTGAAAAAAGTCTTTATTTCTCTCTGGAAAAGGAATTGAACAAAGAGGTCAGGAATGAAACATTGAACTACAAATTCATTATGACACTGTTTTGAATTATAACAGTTGCCAGTGGGTGTATGTCATCTTGTCTGGCCAGATACCTGCTTCTAATTAAATAAAACGTTTCTTTCAGTGATGATATGCAAATTTAGGGTTTTTTAAAATAAAATATAGATCCAAATTATCCCTAACAGTACGTCTGCTGATCATGCCTATGAATATATGTACATGTAGTTAGAATCCCCAGAGAATATCATAATTTTATAACTTACCACTACCGTCGCCAACCACAGCTCCCACATTTGGCTCTTGCGGCACTGTCACTAAAATTATAGAAAACGATTCAATATCATCTCATAAAATAGATATATAGACATTCAGATAACAGTCAGCACAGTGATATGCCGTGTGTTATTTTAACATAATTAATGTTCTATATCATTTTATCAAGAACAAAGACGGTTATGTATCATATCCTTACCTTCTTGAATAAATGTTGTAGTTTCAATTGGTGGTAAAGTAAAGTCTAGAAAAAAAATTATTGTACATTCAATATCTGGCAGTGGATCATATCACGAAATTGAATGACGAAAACTATATGGATGTTGATTTAGTTGGGGAAGCGACCTCTTTGAACTCAGTAGGGAGGGGCGCGGATGGATTTTGTGCAGACGGAAATCAGTCAGAAGTCCCAAATCCGGAAATATGGTTCAGAATGCGATGTCATTTTCCATTCTCTTCCCTCTAGGGGGCCGGAACCTGGGCGATTCTCAACATATTTGGACTAATCATGCTATTAGCAAGAACTTAATTTTGAATACCAATAATATGTACTTTTTAGCATCTATCACTTTTTTCATCATACATAGATTACACTTACAGACAAGTTAAGTTAACATCATATGGATAATTTAAAAAAAATAGGAATGATGATCGGAATGACTTTGCGATATTAAAGGCTCATTTCTACATACATATTGAATATGCATTTACTCTCACCTGGTGGTATAAAATCTATATCTTTTTCGCCTTCTGGAGTAACACAAGTCTTCTCACCATCGGGAAGTGGTAGACAGAAATAAGTACATTCACCAAAATTTATTGTACAGTTATTTTCATCTATAAATATAGAAAGAAACAGCACTAAAATTTCAGCTGTACAAAGGTTCATTTAACCATGAGATTTTGGGGGTTTCACTTAAGGTGTATGGATAATACATATTGGCGAGAAAGTAATTTGTAAAGTATTTAGGTATTCTTTTTAAGGTAGGGTAATGCTTAGCGTCTTATTTCACTCAAGGCTAAGTGGGTTTCTTTTTATATATAAAGTTACATACCTACATCCTCTAGTTGTGAATCGAGAAAAGCCACGTCTGTAATATTCTGACCAAGTAATGTAAATACTGTTTCTACTTTTCGTTCACGTATTTTATATTTGATCAACCTGAATAAAATACAAGATCATTAAAAAGGGATATGTGCACTAACCGATCGACCAAAAAACTATTAGTCCCAGGACCTGGATTTTTTTCTAATCCGTTATAATGTTCCAAACTCTCCCTCAAAATTTAAGCATTCAAATCCCCGTGTACACATATATACAGAAAATGAAAAAAAAACTCTTAACATACTATTAGAAGGGATTGTGCGATTCTTTGACAGTTCCTATAAATCTGAAGACTATTTACATAACTTCAAGGCCCAAATCGATCCTGGAAAATGCTGAACATTTTCCTTTAATGTGCGAATGTGAGCAGGGGAGGTTCGATGTACGGTTTTGGACTATCGAAAAAGTAGAAAATTTAAAAAAAGGGTTAATTAAAAGTTTGACCTATAAGATAATATATAATGCAATAACTCACGTTGTATCGTTATTTGCTGTAAATATGAAATATATGTTGTTCTGAAAGAATTTAACGGAAGCAATCCTAACATTAGATTGACCAATCCATACTATAGCTGTATCATTGCCATCTCTATCACAACTATTTAATATATTCTTAACACTATAGTATATTCTTTCATCTGCAAACAAAAACAAAGGATGAACAACGAGGCAAAAAGAATGTGAAAAGTACAAGATATTGAGAACTTTAATCTTACTCAGTTTTCTTGTTAGTTCCAGTTGCAAATAGGTACAGAAGAGGGATCAAGATAAACTTAAGTTATCCATCTAAAGTACGACAGTTTCTTTCCGTCTTTCTTAATTAGGTCCTTAAAAGGCAATGGACAAAGGTCGAATGTAGCTGAAAAATGTATCCCCATAGAAGTTGGGTACAATAGGATCAACCTATAATTCTCCGTTTCTCATAGAGAAATCCTAAAAACGCATTATGTATTATTATCACTGCAATAAAGAGGATTTATTTCCACCAAACGATATTTTTGTCGAGATAAACGTGAATTTACCTATATGACTATACACTATACTACTGGCAAGACTGTTGTTCATTATCAGCTCTCTTGATGATCCATCATACACGATTCTTTCTATATCACCATACATCTCATTTAACCAATATATTTCTCTGTAATTATATACAGAACAATGATATATATGGGTTATATATGTTATGAAATGGTCTGTTATGTTCAAAGTGTACACCGTTGTGACTGTATATTTGTTCCTCATAACAAATATTCCTTGTGGAACAAAAATTATTATAATAAATGATCTCTGGAACTCTTATCATTGTAACATGCATTACAATGAAGCAATGCTAGGGTTAGGAATAGGGATAGTTTTATATAATAAAACAATAGAACAATTATTACATAACAACATATGTTCTTTGGAACAGTTATAATAGTGGAACTTATATATCGTCACACCGCCATGTACGTTTATATTTCCAGTTCAAGGGAGGTAATACTAATTGAAACAAAATAGTAGAAGATATTTTAAATGATTTTGCCTGAATTACTTTAAAAGATTTAAATCATTCGGTTATTAAATTTAGTTGTCATATTGATTCATATATTATGCAGATCATTAAACAATCCATTATATAGAAATGTTACCTATTTTCAACATCCAACGAAATAATTTCAGGATTACTTTCATTGACACTCAATATTGTAGTGTAATGAAAGTCATACAGTGACATAACTCCAATCTCTTGTGTTTTACTTGTTGTATAAAATAACAAGGCATGTTTACTATCAATTGATATTCGATTGACATCTGAAATAGATTGATTTAACATAATGATATGGACAATAAATTGATATTATAGAAATTATCGATGTCATAAACATAACGGATTAAAGAAACAAACAACTATTTTTAACAAATGAAACTAAATGAAATTGAGTTTCGCGTCCTGGTCTTCTTCAGGGGTTAAAAAGGAGGGGTAAACTCCATGTAGTTCAGTGAGGGAAAGTTTGCCAGGACAGCGGAATTAGCCTTTATCGTGCACAGTTAGTAGCTAGTAGTAGTTTATTGTCTAATCCGAACAACTAGAAGCTATTTCCATGTCAGGCCCTCCGACCTGCATCTCTGACATGGGGAAATCTGGTTGAAAACATTCGAAGATATCATAATCGATTCCCGACCCATACCGGGATTGAACCTTAACCCTAGACCATCAGGTTAAAGAGCAAGTGTCTTACTCACTGTATATTTAACAAGGATAACAGTAATTATCAAAATATTCTTATATATTTCAGTTTTAAACCAGGTCAAGGCGATAACAAACATGATAACTTAATACATACCTTCTAAATGTTTTATTGTATTTTGTCCATTTATAGTTGATGAATATAGCCCTGCTGATGAAGCGAAATACAGTAAACCTTCTACTGGATCAAATTCTAAACTTGTTATCAGTCGATTTTTATGTAAATTATTGAATACCTTATTCTGTGTTGATGATAGTACTGTTATACCTTCAATTGGATATTCTGATAGAGCTATATCAATTTCACATCGTATTTCTACAAAACATATATCACTCTATTTAACATTAAGAAGGATGAAAAAGAGGAATAATTCTAAGACATAACATGTACTCATTCTAGATCATTGTATTAGATAGACACACATTAAGACATAAACCCATCAGAAATGTATCTAGATTGTAAAGGTAGTAGTTGGTATGAGTGTGAGATTGTTTGTTCTATAAGACAGACCCAGGTATAACAGTGATTGTGCAATATTTTAATGTTTACGTTACATAATAACTGAAAATGTCACTTTGAACTTCAATTTATATATAGTGGTTAATTTTTTACGTATGTATTGACAATAAACTCCTCTTACCTGATAATAAGAACAGAAATTGTAAAAAATATATCATAAATCCAGAAACTTTGATGAACATCTTGCTTATTGAGTCACATATTCAAAGTAAAAAAACTAAGTCTACATGACACATCAGCACACCTACAGGTTTTCAAGTTCAGCGTGAATAAGGGGCCAACATATTAGTTGATCATTGCTTTCATTAACAATGATCTATTCATACGATAGGATTTAGTCACACATGGATACGATAATCTGTCTATTGAATAGTGAATCGAGGCTACCATTTGAATAAAATGAAAAGTCATAAATAACACGTAATGAAACAACAGATCGTTTCAAGAATATATCTAAAGTAAAATTGTCTGCAATCAAATTAAGCAAATGATTTTTCGTTCTGTCGATCAAGCCTTAACCAACATGTCTACTGTCCAGGTCAACAAGAAACTCATTCAGAACAAGTTAGGTACATTGCCAACCCAATTCTATGAACTGCGACAAAATCATCCCGGGAATTGGTGAGAAATCGAAATAGCTTTCATAAATATAGGGTCATAATTTAAACACAGTTGTCCATTATTTGAATCTTTAAGTCTTCAGAGCAAAAATAAAACTTGTCGTTTGGTGAGAACAAAAAATGTTTAATTTAATAAAAAATGTCTACCCTGACGGTTTTGATGGAACCATTTGACTATCACCATACAATAATTACCTCGCAATTATACTATAATTATTGGTATCACACTATAGTTAAGGTGGCATATTTTAGTATTTGACCAGAAGTAAGCAGACCTTTTTTGTTAATAACAAAAATAGTTTCCTATAGAACATTTTATTTTTTGTAGTCTGATTTTATTTTTAGTAAAATGTTACGTCCCTTTATATAAGTGATAAAGGTTTGTATAAATCTAAAACTGGTTCTACATTCCGTTCAACAAGAATCACCATGATCACAACGATTTGAGTTTGGAAGAATGGAGAAGACTGGGCACGCTGGGCCGAGTATTACCGCCATGTCATACTACCCGTCCAGATCTTCAACTACCAACAACTACCTACAACTACCTAATTGGCGATATCAACATCTGCTTGAGGCGAACGTTAACTTCTCATCTACCAACGGTCATTCGATCTGAAACTTTTCCCTTCGATGTAACGATTAGTGAACATAACAGTGGTCTGCTGAAAGGTTCCAAAGCAGGCTAAGAGTTATGCTAAATGAATCGAAACTTGTATTCATTAAATTCATTATGTTGTTATATACATGTATGTACATGCACTAACGACGGTGTTTCTTTTCATATCAACTGACGCTTATTGAGTGATGCAAGGCTCTGAAAAGTTGAACCAGAGACATTTTGTGAATGTCGACATAGTTTGACTCTGACTCTTGCACAGTTGATAAAAGTGTAGAACAAGAACGGCAGCTCGTTCTGAAAATATGGACAACCAATCCTCCCTTTTTATTCTCAGAAAAAAATGAAATTTTGTCTTGCCTTTCCTAGATATTTAATTTAGTGGTTCTTAAAATTCGAGCATTGGAAAAACAGAATCTATGTTATGTCCAACCCAAATACACAATGAATCATAGAAAAAAAATTGCAGAAGAGTTGCAGATTCCTTTACATTTTGATGCACATACAATATTGACCGTCAGTCTACAGGTGTTTCGGAAATGAAATGGGGTTGCAATATAGGTAAGGTTGTTATGGAGATTATCATTCATATATTGAATGTAATAAAATCACAAGAAACATCTTTATTTATGACGTAGTATTTGTCCTTAAAGATCCAATGAAATCGAAAAAGCGATAATCTTTATTGTCCTCATGTGATTGTTCTCGTTTAAACTGCGAAAACTTGTCCTCATTTCCAGCTCAGCATAGTCGTGTAGATATTATACCATTTACTTTATAAGGGGTTTTAAAATGTTATCCAATGTGAAAATAAATAACCGTAACCATGTGAAATAAGGTGAACAAAAGCCTCATTAATGTCTTGATAGCCTGTTCTTATTTAGATTAGACTATCATGTTGTTGAAGTAGGCTTAAATAACCAGACCCTCCAGGTCAGAGGTTGAAATTTAAGTAGTGTAAAGCCCTGTCAAGTGACCAGTTAACTTTGACATCAAACAAAAAACAAACAAATCTTTCAACGAAGATTAGTGCTGTATTACTGGCCAGGGCGTTCAGACCATCAATAGCCTACTGCAGTAATGATGTTCACAAGTCTCAGAAATAAGCGCAATTAGCAGATCTAGATGGTTATCCCTTAAAATATTACATTCCAATTTACGACATCTTCACAGTTTACGATTTACGAGAAAGAAGATCCCGATAGGAGTTAAAGGCTGCTATCTGGTTTTATGGTTAACTTCACAACCTCTCTGGAGTTTTGAAGTCTTCGGATGCAGTATGCAACCACGGAATGACATGCCAGTCAATTAAAAGTTAATGAATCCCCTGTTTTAATTCTCAAGACATTCTGTGTTTTAAAATTTATTCTCTTCCTCTTCATATTACCAATGATGAGGTAAGAAGAACAATTTACATTCCGCAATCGATAGGTTCATCTGGGTTTAATTAGACCAAGGTTTATTAGGAAATGCCAATAAATCATAAGTAATGATATATTCATGAAAACTTGAAGAGCAACATCTACCAAATTATTACTTCTTATACCCTCAAGTAGCGCGTGGTATGTAAGTCATGTGATTCTCTCGTTAACTTGCGAGACGCACGCGGTGCATATTCTGTGTATTGGATATTATGTACATTTCGAAACACGAGAGGAACGGGCGTTGGCCGCGCGTGCACCTCACGACGTAAAGGAAAGGTCGTTATCAGGTAAGATATAAAAATTTCAAATTCCATTCAATTTTACAACAAACGGTAAAAAATCGATATTGGCGTGGTTTTGTTTTCATATAAGTTTAGAAGATATAGATAAAAGGCCCAGTAGATGTTTACTATATATAGCTTGCCGGTTTAGTTTGTTTGGTTCCTATTTCTCTGACAGTATACTATTCTTCAATTTCTATTACAATCAAAATACGTTGCCATGGTAATAGAAATAGCTTTCTAAAATCCCGTGGTTTATTTCAAATATGTGGATGAAGTTTAGTCTTCTTAGTTTAAGTTGGTAATGACTTTTTTGATTTAATGATGTTCATTTTATCAAGGACTGGGTAATTAACCTTTCATACGTTCAGATGACCTAAATGGCCATTAATGCCATAAATTTAAGTCGGTGTCAGGTAGTGTAAACAATTCATCCCATCAGTAAACCATACATTTATCTTTATGATGTAGTACACTGATGGTAAATTGTTGAATACAATGAACTTATGGATGGCTGACAGATTGAGATTAGATAAAATACAAATTTACACAACAGCGTGGACGACTCAGAATGAGCAGTTTTGATTAAGATCTGCAATTGCACATTATACTATGATAAATCTTTTGTACATGTACAGATTGTCGCCGGTGTTTACTGCATGCATGAAATATTTCCTGTATATGAATTACCATCCGTTGTTCCTGATCTGTTAATATTAAATATTACAGATTATGATGTAATAGAAGACTGATATAAGTCGTGGAGATTGATATAATAATTCTGTTATTTAATAGTATTTGTAAATATTGTTATTAATTCGTAATATTACTCAGTGTTTTTATCTGTAATGTGTCTGGTTGAGACCATCACCAGTAGTTATGGTCAACACAATCTACTATAACGGTGTACACAGTTACTTAACTGTTGGTTTAATAAACACTGACCAGATCTGAGGAATTCAACTACAAGGTTTTAAGACTGATGGAAATATCAATGGTACACCTGGTTGTTAATTACCCAATGAAAAGATTGATGGATGAAATAAGCCATAGGAAGAGTGCAATGCCCTAAATGATGCTGCTGAAACAGACCTCAATTATGTCAGATATTCGAACTCATGGTTTTGTTAGATTAGAATCTCGTGGTGCTTTTTTCAATATGGCCTGTTCAAGCAATAACTCCTATATAGTAGTCAAACCAAACTGATTACCAGTGAGTTGTAGTGTATTCCCGACATTTAATCCTTGCATCATTATGTGTTTTTTACAAGTATATAACCATGCCCGTCAAAACAAGCCTTCTAGAAAATAGGAGATTGTTGTAGCAGCATAGCAATATTATGTTTAATACTTGAACGATGCTTAAAGATACAATATTCAACAAACATGCTGGATATGAAGGATGGAGATCAAATAAAGAATGTTATTAAAATCGTACACCAAATGGACCAACATGTTTCTATAAATAATTATTGAATGTTACATCAATTAACAGGGACTAATTAACAATCTAACGATATCCATTATCATTAATTATCATTATTTACAATATACTGTACAGTATTCCATATTATTATGATATCGAAACTATGGCCCTATTTCAGTTTTTTACTTATTTTTGTTGAAAACGCCAAGTATCTTACAAAAAAAAAAACGTTGTTAAGACCGAAACTAAAATGCAGGTTTGCAAATTTGCCTTTTTGTGCCGAGAGGTAATACTTTCCTGAGAGAAATATGCATGTCAAACATCTTTGCGATTTCAAATGACCTAACCGACAGCACAGTACCATCCAGTTGAACCAATCCAACTACCAACAACTACCTAATTTGCGATATCAGCATCCTCTCTCAATTGTCCTCTACCATCCAACAAACATCTTGGCGAGTAACAACATATAAACATGGACTAACATTTACCTTTTTGTCAAAAAATTTAAAACATCTAACTGGACAATATTTTGTTGATGTTTATAATTGATTTGGGTATACTATGAGATTTTTTATCATTAGAGATGTTGTCAAACTTGTTTGTTAGTCTCTGATATGACATGGTATATTGTTATAATTGATGATGCTGATTATAAACTTTTTAAAAGAAAATATACAGAACTGATATCGACACGAGATAAAAACAAAATCCGTACAAGCAAGAAATTCCGTTCATCAAAAAACTCGTCAGCAGAATTGCAAAATCGAGAGCAATAGTTGCATAAAAGCGTACCCTCGGATGTAAGCATGGTCTGCTTGGACCAACACCCACTACTAATATGACCAGAGATGTAATCAGATCAATTTATACCAGACTCAAATAGTTTTATATCCAAATGTAAGCAAAATTCAAAGTAAATGGAACAATGAACTAGGTGGAATCTTAAGTGAAACTGTGGGTACTTGAAAACCATGTCATCAACGTTGATTGACGTTGGAGTAAATATTCTCTGTTAATGAAAGCAATCAAGATTCTCTGTGGCAGTGGATGTAAATTAGTTCTGTCAGTCAATCGTTTGACGTCAATTGAATTACCACGATTGTTTCCTGGAAATCGCGGTCTGATTTCAGGTTGTTAATTGAGATTTGAGAATGAAGTGAGATATTTATTTCGATATTGTTTATTTGTTAAGAGTAGATATCAACCTTACACCAATAATAATATCATCTAAATATCCCCGGTCTTTAGGTCTGGCATTGGGTAATTGGCACCCAGTCAGCTTATTCATATATTCTTATTGATGTTGGCTAGAGTTATATTTAACCATCTACAGTTGTAGTACATCTTATTGCTGAACTGGCATAACTCATTCATTGTCCTGGAAGAACCGATCTGTTAACAACTAACAGTGTTTTATTTTTTAAATATGGACATCAGACGCTCGTAGTCTAATCAGATGGATATCTTGGTACTTTGGAGTACATTTTATGCAATATAAAAGATATTTTTGTGGTGATCTTTTCCAAACATTTCTTTAAAAATAGAAAGCAAAATGTGTATTTATCAGTTATTCGCCATGTTAGGAAACTTTATCTTATTGAAGATTTAATAAGTTGTCATAAGTTCATCCACGAACATAATGGATATAATTGGGTAGTAAAACATAAAAACAGTCACATGAATTGAGAATAAAGCTTGTCAATAAAGATATCTAAAGATTTGTCAAACTGTAGAGTTTGTTTTTATCTTGTAAAGTTTGTTAAATTGTTGAAATCTGGTCTGAGTTACATTCTTCTCTATTGTTTCTTTTCTAGTCGCTACACATTGTGTTGATCAACAACATCTCACACGGTGGCCAGTGTATTGACGTGGGTCGAATGTTCTGACAGTACAGTATTAGTACAGACAGGGAGATGTTCAGACTAGACTTGTCGACAAGAAAGGATATCTAAGTGATAAGTGATTGGATTATTGTTGTATTAGTGTAAAGAAACAGGTAAATAATACTCTTTATTTTATATTTAACTCGTAGTAAACTCGTCAAATACTTTCACTCAATCCAATATAATAAGGTGAATGTATTGGAGCGACAAGAAACATTGATTTTTATAGTTTGGTATTACGAATTCTCCTTGGATATCGGAGCTTGTCCTTCCCGTTGGAAATTTACGCACATGGTATGAATAATATTGGTAGCATAACGGCAGTTCTTTTTTTTTTACTTTGTCTGGTGGATATGGAAATATTATGCATGAAACACTTTGGGTGACCTCTATACAACTACAATAAATATTCTTAATTTCCACCTTCTCTATTACTTCACCTCAAAACTTTAAATAGAATCAGAAAAATGTGTAAACCCGCTGTTTAGGGTAATTGACTACCAAGTTTTATAGGTTCATTTTAATTACTTTTATCTGCATCTCATTCCACTATTTATATCTCATTTACTTTCACTGTTCTTAATTTATCAAATATCGTAGAAGTATGTTTGTAACTATATTTCAACGAGTCCAAGAAAATTTGAAAATAGCACAAGTTGTGAATATAGAATACCCTACTTTTCTAAATGAAAAGTGAATACCCTACTTTCTAAGATGAAAGTGAATACCTTACTTTTCAAGAAGAAAAAAACATAATACTACCGAATACCTTACTTTCCATGAAGAAAAGTGAATACTTTACTTTACAGTGTATCTCTGTCGTTGGTGTCCTTTAGGCCTAGAGTTCAGTTCTCCACTAGTGACATGTTAACCCAGAACGGATTAAGCAGACTTTGCACTACATGTATATTGATATAATTCATTGAAAGTTGCCATAAATATCTTTTTAGCTTTTTGACGTGATGTTGCTAGTTTGAGTGGGTCAAATAATCAAATCATTCTCAACAATGTGTTTGTTTACTTGTTGCTAATTCGTATTAACATGAGTGCGATGATACCACAACATTGTACACACGTTTTTGTATTAAATTAATGCTTTAGAATTCAAATGAAATTCTAAGACAATACCTAATCTTGATGAATAATCAGATTGTTACTATAAATATCATCTCTGGAATCTAAACCATGTAGTAGTGCCAATTATGCCAAACTGTTACTATTTATAACTCAGAATGGCAGAACAACATTACTTATTACACTTATTTATGCAACAACATACCGCATGATTACATAAACATATTACCACATAGGATCAATTACATACCACAATTATAAATATTTACCACTGCTTACTGAAGACTACCGTTCTACAGTTTTGTGGTCGAAACAAACCGCGACAATTCTCTCCAGTAACCATACAATGATCGCAGCACGTGGGTCATCATCGATGTTCTGGTGCCATTATGCAGCAGAGGGTTCGTGTCTCATGTTACAATTCCTTAAAATAAGAAAACCTCACTAGATTTAACTTTTCTATATGATGTTCATATTTTCAAAAACATTGCTTAATGTCGTATAATTTATGAAAAAAATTTCCCGATGACGCACTGCTCAGCACTGTTTTAAAAATTCAAATCCGGAGTAAAAGATGTCAAGAAAATTATAGAAATGATTGCTAAGCGGTGTCCTTTAGGCCTAGAGTTCAGTTCTCCACTAGTGACATGTTAACCCAGAACGGATTAAGCAGACTTTGCACTACATGTATATTGATATAATTCATTGAAAGTTGCCATAAATATCTTTTTAGCTTTTTGACGTGATGTTGCTAGTTTGAGTGGGTCAAATAATCAAATCATTCTCAACAATGTGTTTGTTTACTTGTTGCTAATTCGTATTAACATGAGTGCGATGATACCACAACATTGTACACACGTTTTTGTATTAAATTAATGCTTTAGAATTCAAATGAAATTCTAAGACAATACTTAATCTTGATGAATAATCAGATTGTTACTATAAATATCATCTCTGGAATCTAAACCATGTAGTAGTGCCAATTATGCCAAACTGTTACTATTTATAACTCAGAATGGCAGAACAACGTTACTTATTACACTTATTTATGCAACAACATACCGCATGATTACATAAACATATTACCACATAGGATCAATTACATACCACAATTATAAATATTTACCACTGCTTACTGAAGACTACCGTTCTACAGTTTTGTGGTCGAAACAAACCGCGACAATTCTCTCCAGTAACCATACAATGATCGCAGCACGTGGGTCATCATCGATGTTCTGGTGCCATTATGCAGCAGAGGGTTCGTGTCTCATGTTACAATTCCTTAAAATAAGAAAACCTCACTAGATTTAACTTTTCTATATGATGTTCATATTTTCAAAAACATTGCTTAATGTCGTATAATTTATGAAAAAAATTTCCCGATGACGCACTGCTCAGCACTGTTTTAAAAATTCAAATCCGGAGTAAAAGATGTCAAGAAAATTATAGAAATGATTGCTAAGCGGTGCACCACAACATAATTTTGGCCACAATCATAACATTTACCTTTTTGACAGTTGCATATCACTTGTACAGAAAGTCCACCTGTTAAAAAAGGAGGATAAAAACATGAAAGAAAGATACAGTTATGTGATAAATGTTATAAAACTGTTCTTAGTTAAGTTTTTTAATACAAAGATTAGCCAAAAGAAATGAATTATAAAATAAAACAATGACAAGAGTTGTCTTTGTTGGATTGTACATTCCACAAGACACTTGCTTGTTTTATATTGTAACATTTTTTATAGAAAAAAATTGTAGAAAGAAAAACTAAAGTGATAATTTTCATACTAGTGAGTAGACAATAAGACATCATTTTGCCTAATTCGTTGCTGTGACTGATTGTCTTCTCAATCCTACGCTTGGTTTTACCTAGTTCCTAGCATCAGTAAGGTGGTAGCAGACTGTCCATAGAGTAACCTATAATATATTGTTTGCTTTTTGATAACTCTCCTTAAAACGTTTATTCTGTTATCTTGCATTAGTGTTTATTGGACAAAACAGATATATAATAGTAATTATAATATTTATTGTAAAGCACTAATAACATACAAAAATAATTTACAAAATGAACATTAACATTTAGCACATGTACCGGTAATAACTTGGTACATTTTAATTAACAAATAGCACTAAGGAATAATTTAAATGTCAATAAATAACTGATCTTCATCATCAGACTCTTCTTCTCTGGAACAAGACACAGATGATGAGGTATCACTTGGTATACTGGATACAGAGGAACTACTGGTATCTTCAGCCGTAGAGTCTTCATTTTCTGACCTAACAGAGGTACTGGATCCAATGGTGGTATCATTTAATGATTCGGGATGACGAAGATCATATTCTGTAAACGAACTTGATGATAGTTTTCTTGCTGCTTCTGTTAACATGTTGATACCTCGAAGGTTAAGTTTTGTTGAAGGTGAAGTGTTTGGGGTACTGGTGGCATGTTGATGAACCATATACTGATGAGCAACCGGTATTGGCGAGTTAACAACTCCGTGTGGTATAGGTGAGTAAGCATAACCGGAATGTTGCATCATAGGAAAACCTGAAAAATATATTAAGAAATTTGAAATACTGTGAATAACTTAGAAAAACCTGTGAGAAAGCATCTCTTCTGTATCTATGTTATGCAGAAATACGATTTTTGTAAGGAATGGTTAACTTACCGTATGAAGGTAGAGGATAATAATTCATCTGTGGAATCATCGGAAGATGGTAACTAGTGTTATGGTATGGATAAGGATGATTATAAATTAGGTTATGAGGTTGGTGTACGGCTTGGTGATAGGATAAATGCCCCACTTCTTCATTAATTCTGGATTCTGGAGAGACAATTGAAGTATCTCTGGATCTTGGTTTGTTTCTTCTTCCTCGGGATCGACGATTTTGAAACCACACCTGAATCCTCGATTCAGCAACGCCAAGCTGTTGAGCCAGTGATTCCCTAAGATTGATGTCAGGATATCTGTTAACCATAAATACACTCTCCAATCTTTCTATAGCCTCGTCACTAAAGGCTGTTCTTCCCCGTCTTGATCGTGGTTTGGGTGTAATAGTAGGACTGGATATTTTCTTTTCCACTGATTCTGAAATTACAGGAATGAAACATAATGAAAAATAATTTAAAGCGTTACATCTACTTGAATGTCACTAGCAAATAAGTATGTATTAATGTAAACATTTGATTGAAGGTGTTGCTTGATGTTAAAATGTATCAAAAGGTTCACTTACCATTAGACAATCCCAAGATAGCATCAATAGTGAATTTACTCATGATGATGAAGAATTTTGTTCAGTTTGTATCAAATGTCAGAGTGAATTACTTGAAGAAGATAGGTGATATGTGTTCACCCTGATTCACCCCTTTTTATATCCCAGGAAAATACAGTCCCTAATCCAGTACCTGATTCCTTTAATCTTCATTAATCCTAATCAATCTAACAAAGCATTATAATGGTGAGTAATTCCTATCATTTCTTAATAGCACATACAATAATCTTAACAATTTAACAATAAAATGTTGTTACTGTCAAATTAAATCTGTTATTATCTTAATGAAGCCATGATAAACAATATGATTATAATCATCATAATATTATTACAACTCAATGGCTTCCTAATCTAAAATTGATTACACGTTTATAATTATAGAAGTGACACGTTCCCCTGATCCTTAAGATATTCTTTTGCGAGAGTCAATTTCTCATTTTTTAAACGACAACATTACCAATCATCGAATAAATAAAACTGATGAATCATATAATGGTACTGCACTAATAATGGTATTCATTTAAAATTAAATGGAGTTGTTTTCAGCTTTGTTTTAGGTTACTAAAAACCTTCATGCAAAAAGGCCATGAGATGATGAGAGTTGCTGATCAATTGTCCACGAATCTGTGCTAAGTACTTCGTTTTATTGTGTCAAAATGAACTTTAAAACATTTTTGGCTATGCAAGCTAGCACCATTTTCTACCAGATGGATAATCTCAACGATTATTATGGACGTAGAAGCAAATATATTTCGTTAACCAAACATTTCGTCTAAAATCATGACAACATCGAGAGTCGTCAAAGCACTAATTGTATAGTACTTACTCATGTATGATTGATATAATTCCTCATGTGAAAAGTTCATAAGTTGTTACCTATGTTTCGTCAAAATGTCTTTTTGGATTTCGAGTTTCGTTTTGAGGTTTGGATCGTTAGTACATGGTTTCTTTATAGTAGTGGACTATGTATATGAAACTGTATAGATTTTTACCTTCGAACTGGTATTTTGTACGAGTTTGAATAAAATGAGGTTAAGGACGTGAGAAAATCTAATTTGATTAGAGAAAACTTGTCTTATCTTGACTGTCCAGATGTTTATAACCCCATTACAAACAATATTCCAATTAACTGTTGTTAGAATAAAATTACTCTATAGTCACAGCTAGTTTGTCTGGTGATATTTATGATGGAGGATATAACGTGATCAAACATTCGCCATTCGATAACAACAGGAGACCCTTTAATTAAATTATCAATTATTGTCATATAAGACAGTATTTAATTTTTTCTATGAATTATGAAATCTAAATTCACCATCTGAAGCTGACGTATGTGTCACTTTCTAGGTTGAAATGCTACTGTTATTTGAAAAGGTTCATAACTCTTCAAAGCTCCACTACTTATTCTCATCATCAGAAATGATGTTTCATCTTTGATTATATCATGAAGTAATAAACCAAGAGCAAGAAATACTCCCATAGTCTCTTAAGCCGTTTTTCAGGTACCCCATGTATAGCTGGTACACGATACTAATGCCCCAGGTTGTTGACCGTAGAGTGTAGAGGATGCATTTTTGGTATAACTGACTATTATATCTTTATTGCCATAGCTCTTTGAACGTAACTTTCATGGAGACCGTATAAATAACGCTAAGATTTCAATCCAAAATTTCAGAATCCTGTTACGAATTACAGATCTTTAATGATTAACAAATCCACTGAGAATATAAACTGAAAACAGTTTTGGAGAATTTAACATTAATCGGTTCATCAATGTCTGGTACATAACGTATTTTGTGAGGCATGTTGATCGTATCTTTAAGGGATTGTTATTAGAACATGCATGTTTCTTTACAGTAATGTACAATTTATCAGTGAAGAAACTTTTATGCTCATTTCATGCTCTACATAAAAAATCTCTTGCGAGCTTGTAATTGCTTTCAATCTCTGATATTTAACTTCGCTGGTATTTATACACCCTCCAGTATTCACATCACACAATGTTCATTATATTCCAGTGAAATCACAGCATGATGCTTGTATTAAATGATACTCATATGATCCTTGGACAATACCAATATGAAGACTGTCATAAAAGTTTTGCATGTTCTCCGTAGCTTATTCATAGAATTATTCAAAAACTCACGTACCGTTATATTAAACAGAAATAACCTTCCTAGTGCATACAAAAGAGCTTCGCAGTTAACAAAAAACAACTCCCGCCACACGACTCAGGGCCAAGATTTATTACCATGTCATTCGACTTGACCAGATCTTACGAATTCTCAAATTACCAAACCAACAGCACAGTACCATCCAACTGAACCAATCCCACTACCAACAACTACATAGTTTGTGGTATCAGCATCCGCTGGAAGCGAACGTTAACTTATCATCTACCAATAACAAAACATAATTCAATTTCATGTTCATTTTATTTTACACATGGACCGGATTTCGCCTTCATACTTTGACTCTTCAGATGTGTATGATATAATGGATTGTGGATATTGTCCTTATTTGTAGCCTTTTGATCAGCGTACAGCAACTAAAGAAGTACAATTAACCATGTACAATAGAGAATAATAAGAGACAATGTAAAGAAGTGAATTAATGATATTGATGTTATTGGGTTCTGTCTGTATAAGAACTTTTCGTCTGTTATTTTACTGGTAATATTACGTGATGAATCTGGCTTCTGATCAATATTATTCATGACGACATAACATGGTTTCCAATGCAATAATGAAATGAGATATCTTGCCTTGCCTTGGCACAATTATATCACCTTTGGTATACAATCGATTTGGGTCATTTATTTGTTTACTGTTACAATAATTCTTTCATGTCGATCTAAAGACTTTTGTTGTACAACAGATTACGTCTACATGTAAAATTGTTATTTACAACTTACACATGTTGAAGAACGCAATGTTTACAAATAAACGTAAAGTTGGTGTGCACTTTCAGTATCAGACAATGCAAATCTACACAAGGAACATGCAATGAATTTGATCTCAACTTGTATACAAGAAATAATACCAGATATTACAGATGAACGCTTGTAGATACAACTTGGTGTTGAGAAAACGTTCGTGGCAAGCTGATATCTCAGACCTAAATATCTTTTTGTAAATAATCAGATTTAACATGGTGTTAAATATTACCATCTGGATGATCAACTGATTATTGATACACAACTTTTCACAGCTGTATGCGTTGAAGTTGTAACCTTCGTCTAATACACCCGAATCAATAAGTAGCTAAATCTAACGCGAATTGGTCGCAGAGGAGATACATGTGTAAATGTACCCCAAGATGAAACCGACATGTTTAACATGTAATCTCTGTTCTATGTTCGATGTTATTAAAATCTGAGACTACAGAGTGGTCAGAGAAAATACCATCAAATTCAGATAGAATACTGAAAATAGCAGTTTTAGAGAGAGAATACTTTTACTGTCTAGTTGAGATTGAGTTTTGGAAAACTGTCTTGCCACTAACGTGTATATTTCGAAAGCAAATAATCTACATGTATTCTGAATTTGCAATCATAAGTATTTAATATTATTGTACGTTCTCAATTCATAACTTTGTGGTAAGCCTATAAGTTCTCGTTATTTGCAACTTTCCGGTAATATGAGTATAATATGAGCATAAATATATGCTTTATCTTAATCTACAGCAGTAAGGTTATCCCTAATCTGCAAATGTTACTCCAGATCTAAATCGTTTTATAGTTAATTTGTAGTTTTGTTGTACTAAAGAAATTATTGACATTTTGAATAATCTTAAATCTTATTGTTTTATCATGTTGACTCGATATGAAACCTAAGGGCCATGAGTATTCTTAATCTGCTACTGCAGACATTCAAGGTAGTTTGAAGCTTAAGGAAAAGAAGCATTTTTTGAGAATATGCATCTTTTTGGACGCATAAGTACTTTTAGTAAGAAAATTTGTTACATCCAGTACCAAAAGAATTTCCAAAACGAATCTTTGTCATGCTCTGGATACTGTTAACCCTTAAATGCCCAGACTTAAAAGCAAACAATGGAAAAATTTGATATTCCTCAATTGTATGTAAAAAAGACCCACTAAAAATATTATGTAGGTTTTTTTTGAATAATTTGACCTTTGACCTCTTTTTCAGTTTGGTGCATATATGGCACAATGGGCATTTGCTTCAAAAAAATTGGATACGAAAAACCGAATAAAAACTCAAAATCTCTCTTGAATCTGATTAGACATTACTCATAACACTTGTAAACAAATCAATTCCAGTAAAATAATAAACATTTTTTTCATTCTGAAACAAAAATCAGTCTACTATCGACAGTCACGGGGCCAATATTAATTAGATTTAAGAAAACTTTTGTAGCAGTTTCGATTTTTATTTAAAAAGAGGTATTTGTTGCATTTTTCGCATTATACAAATGAGTGAACAACATTTACGTCCTTCACTGACATGAAGCCATGATGGAAAGCGCCCATCACCAAAATTGTATCTTTTGTAGACTTGAAAAATTCATATAAGGGGGTGGGGAGGGGTAATGAAATACATGGATTATAATTTGATGTAGTGGATTACGTAAATTGAAATTGACCCGGTATAATCATCGAAATAAAAGATGATTGTGAACACTTGTCAATGTTAACTTTATGCTATTAATGCCCATTGTGCCATATATGTACCATCATTTTTTTAAGCGTTTGCCTCAAAATTATTTTTTCATCATATTAATTACACAGTCTGCAGCGATGGTGTAGGACATATGTTTTGTGTTAACAAATCAAAACCACGACACAAAATCACATTTGAAATGACCATATTGAAGTAGAAACATAGCAACAATTTGAAAACAATGCCTACCCTGTAACCTAGTAAGGTCAGCCATGCAGAGTAGTCTCCCTTGATAGTCAAATCGGATGAAATTATGCTTGAATGACACAGAAGTGACTAATATTTGTAAATAAACTGTTACGGGGTGAGATAATAATATTTTTAGACTATAGTGGCTGGCATGGCAACATGGTACATTTATGTACCGATGGGCATTAAAGGGTTAATCTTGGACTTCGTGGCATTATTGGACTGTTGGTACTCTCAACCAAAATGGTTTTTCGTGTGTATAAGTCTCTTCGTGTTATGACCACAAACTACGTGAAGCAGTTTATTATACTGAACCATAAATTAAAGGAATCATGTCTGTTAAATCACTAAGGATTATTTTTTCTGCAAGATGTTATTCACAATGGTCAGGCATTATAAGAACCTCAGTATATATTAAATACAATACATATTTCAGATACAAATCTTCAAAATGGAACACTGTATTGTATTCATCAGTTTTATTTGTAAAATTTATTTCATGTCCGTATCTAATCTATATTTCAACATGAGTAAACTTTCCGACGTGATCAAGTTATAGTTATCCCCGCTAAAATTCTCCATTTGAAAATGTAAACAATAATCGAGACTATTTGCCGTCTGATAAACATTCTCACGTGATGTAAACATACTAGGTCAAAGGTAATATTTTCACGTCTGAAATATGTTTGATATCAGATTGAAAAATGAATAGGAGTTTTACGTCTGTTATTTCTACGATCACAAATTGGAACATTATATTCAATGTATTTTACCATATTATTAAATAGAATATCTTATCGTTTCAGAGAAGAAATTGTAATGGAGTTACCTATTTGATAGCAAGGTAAGCATGACATTTATTCTCATTATTTATTAATCATTACTATTATCATCATTATCTAAATCTGATTGCTATTATGACGAGATATTTCTTTAATGATAAATTCGTTCCTTGTCGTAATTTGTGTGTCAAAGTAAGAGGTAAAGTTATGTTATGTTATTTTATTTTACATTCTAAGATACATCTTTAATAGTTTTTTGTTTTTGTTAAATTCGAGTACATTGCATTTTTTTTAGATAAGTATATAAATTTAAAATGCTACACGACATAGATTATCTAAAATATTGATTGTGCAAGAGTTTTTAGCATATAGAATTACCGAGCTTAATTATGTCCGTACGTAGGTAATTTTACGACGAAAATTTAATTTTAAGGGAATTGAAATTCATTCTTACTCCACTGTAATGAGTTATTCCACTGAGATGGCCGAATAAACAGTGTATCAAATAATGCAAAAGAATCATTTTGAATCATATGTGTTGCTTTCCCCTCAAGTTCCCAGATATATCGGCACACCTCATGAAAAAAAAATCAAAAACGAAATAATTAAACATGTACATGTAGTACTAAATTTGAATGCAACTTTATTGGATATCTTATTATATAGACACAACTTTATGGAACAACAATCACTGGTTAAAATTGTAGGCACTCTTGGACAAAATTCACCTTTCAAAATTTAAGTCTCGTGTCCTTCACAACTGAGTTCGATCAGAAACTACAATGCTTGTAATTTTGGGAAATCTTAAACGTAGTTTCCAATCAATAATTTGAATCTTTGATGTAGGCCTAAACCACTTTTCTTTCATTTCCGAACTAATTAATTCCTTTGTGTCCACAGTTTTCGAAATCAATTTCTCTCTTTTTTGTCGGTGTAATTATTACTTACATTTTATTATCTCCCTTTAATCGTGTTTCGACAAACCAATGTTTCTTTTGAAATAAATATATTGTAAGATTGAAATTTGCATTCAGGGGACAATTTATATCACAGGCCCATAGTATCGCTTACATTTTGATGATCTGGATATTTTAGTGTTTGTGAATTCAGAACTGCTTCAGGTACTTGCAGTGGTACCATTCTTTTTATAATGATCCAGTAAATAAATATTGATATGAAAATCTTTCAATACTTTTTATACATACTATTTATGCAATCAAAAATCATTAGTTGGGTAGTCGATTACAGACAGGTGCATTTTTTCTTCTACCTGATGTAATATGTTCAAAAATGTCAATTACTGCCCTGGGGGATACGAATTGACGGGTAAAGAATGTGGTCCAATATATGCTAGTATATTAATATACATAGTTAATATGCTGATTATAGTAAACGTACATGGAAATTGCTATATTATATATCACAATACATCAATTAAATATGACACTCTATTATTCTGGCATATTGAATGCATTTGTGAATATTCAGTATATTATGATAGATTCGTGAGTATTGTATTTTAATGAAATTTTAAGGACGAATAGGTTACATGTGTATTTACCAAACTTAATGAACATACTGTAATTATAATAAGTATATTAAGTAAGTTTATAAGATATATAAATAACATTTGTCGTGACCTATATATAACACCAGGTGAGTCATTATAATTATTGACTTTTCTATTTATAAACACCTTACTTCAAATGTCACCTCAATTGGTTTTCTCAAGTTTTCGTATTTTAAAGGTCTGTGTACACACTCCAGTGCAAGACTGAGGTAGACCACCTATTTACTAAAAGTGGGGCTTTGCTGAAATTGGTAATACCGAATTAAAATTCTCTGCGTGTTACATAACGTGTTATTGCAGTTTTTAATATACAAAAAAGTAATTACTTGAATTTATTTTATTGAAATATTGCACACGACTATAATAAAATAAAATTGCTTTTAAGATATTTATTGGTAAAATGAATGAGAAACTCGTTTATTTCGAAATAAGGAAAACTTAATTCTGATCATTTTATAACAACCGAATTGCTTTCCTGCATTCGATAATGTAAACACAGAACTCTTTTTAAATACATATGTTTTTTATTCAATCATTAATTTTTCTTATCATCAAAAAGGAATTAATCTTTGAGAAAACTGTATGTGTGTACGTACGGTAGTTCAAAGAAAGTATACCGTGTTAAACAAGAGGGCCTTTACTATGAAGTACGTGAAAGGTGTAATGTTAAGTAATTGGTTTAGGTTTCTATATAATACTACCTATCAAATCTTAGGTTTCTATAGGTAGTATTATATTAGTAGTGAGATTATGATATCAATAACAAGATCTTATTCATTCTGTATTTACCGACTACCATTCTTATTTTATTTTATCACCTCCAGCCATGGATATCAATGTCGACATTCTCCTTGGTATTTGTATTGGGTCACTGTTTCAATTCTTTGTATTATCTAGTAAAGTAGCTATTGTGGAGATTTGATTGTGGGCATGTTTACTAGTTTTGGATGGTACAAAATGGATACCAAGCTCAGCTGCAGTCAATTTTGATTATAATAAAAGCGAATACGCACAGTTGGGATTTTGCTTGCTGACAGGCATACCACTGTGAACTTTCCACGCTCCCAGTGTAGCCTAATTTTGTAAATTTGTACTAAACAGTGTCTTTTTTTTAAGATATACAATTCTATTCTGGTTATTTTGATCATGATCTAATTTTCAATTTAAATATGATTTATATTTGGTGAATTAATTTCCAATAAAAAGTTATTAATGTTTCTTAAAGAATGCTAGGTAACAGGTGCCGGCTCTGTCAGATTACTTTGAAAGTGTTTATAGCTGTACAATCTAATCAATGTGCACCATGTTGTCAAGAGCATTATCAACTTCGATTTTAAATTGATTTGACAATATGTATTGATAGAGTGCATAAGAGGTGTGGTGTTTATGTGGAAAATCAATTAAAGACGGGAAAGACCACGTCGAATGTGATGTTACTTCCATAAGTTTGTTGTCTGAATGATCTAATTATGTACTTAGTATAAAGCATCATTGCATAAACAAGCACAAACGATCCCAACCGTAAAACAAATCTCGAAATCCATGTTAACACATTGGCAATATATTGGTAGCAGCTAATGAACTTTTCATTTGAGGAAGTATATCAACAAATGAGTAAATATTTCATAATGAAAAGTGGTATTAGGTGACCCCAGCACACTCAACTTGGCGCCATACCCGACAGTGTTGCTCAATGATATTACATCAAAAGGTTTCTGATTTCTGTCATACAATCAATTTTAAAGTTTAACTTTCAAGGGAGTTAATTTTATAAAATTTAGCATTAAGGGAGATAACTTTCTCAAGATTTTGTTTGTTAACTGTAACAATTAGGTCATTAGGCCTACATTACGGGAGATAACTCCTGACCTACGGCTACATGTACCATGCTGACCAACAACATACAAATTCTTGACTTGTAGATAAAGCAGTAGAAGCAACCATTAAAATTGAATTCTTCCCTTTGCCATCCCATCCAAAAGTATAAATGTCTATTAAAAGGGAAGCAGGTTTCAGTGAGCTTATAGGTCAGTGCAAGCCTCCTGGATAGTCGTCTGTCTTATGTTGAAATCAATAACACAATTCCAAACACCAGTTTACACTTGGTTCAGACATATCATATTTTGAATGTAAGCCAAAACTGGTTGGTGAAAATTCAATATTGATACTGTCCCGTGTTGTCCAGCGTGTGTTAGAACTAACAAAGACTGGACAAATGACCAGAGTAAAATGTCTAGGTCTATACGAACTATTGTTACAAGATTAGGACGGATTGATAAGATTTATATCTATCTTCACAGTCCTGTTCCGTCTCATCTTGTCACGTTCATCTCCTATCACTTAGTTTAATCTTACTGGTTGTTGAAAATAGACTGTATATGGAAATTGGTTTTTGTTGTATTTTATCCTCGACTCGACTATACTCGACATGGATAGGTATTAGTTACAGCAAATGATACATATAGCTATCTGATAATATATACATGTACATGTAGTTTCGATAGACTGGGGCTGGGATAGAATGAGCACATACCATAAAGTTATAAGAAATGTCAATTTATTGGCATAGTTGGTATTTTTCTCAACAAGATTATTCCAATCTTAGCATAGACATTATCATTTTTATAAGCAATTTGTGATAGCCTTTTGCTACCATGTTATACAATTACTCCTCGTTTGTTTAAGAACAATGGCTATAATATGAAGTTGAAAACCATGAGTAAAACAATAACATAAAGTATATGATGTCCATCAATTATTAACAGAGTATAAAATATATCTACCCTCAGGCTAGCTATAAATATTTATCACTGTAACATACTTCTAGTTCGTTCAGCATTAACATAAACTAGAAACTTGTATTTAAATGAGTAATTCAATAGATCTGTTATTCTATGTTCATTAACAACGAATCAATGGCAGTTTTCAGTCCCATGTTCCTAACCCTAATTGTCGTCAAAAGCTAGAACTTCTTCGCAAGTTAAGTACATAACGAAATTAAAATTGTAAATTTTTAAACGCGAGCTGACCCATTTCGAGTTCGTATTGTAATATATAATGCCAATATCTATGCATATGAATTCCCAAGCGTATCCAGGTATATATATTTTATCATCTATGTTATTAATTAACGAATAATCGTGAAAAACATAAAACATTCCTGGTGTCACATCGGGTACTCATTTATAGATGTAGTATCATGATCATTATTAATGTAATAGTAATAATATTAAAGATAATGGTCTATTTAATATCAATCAGATTTAGATAATGAATTAAAGCATGTTTTATTACATTTTTATTACCATTTTATGATAAATTAATGGCCATGTCACGCATCATTCAGATGTATCATGTCCTTCATCCTAGTGAGATAACACAGTTTATGCTGATGACTTACATCAGTGCTGGGTTCAATACCTTCATCGGAACAATGGGTTTGCCTAATATTTAGAAAAATGCAAATTTCATAGCCACCAGACTGCATTTGACTGAATGGTTTTAATGAATCTTGTGATATTTGGGTCTGATAGTAAGTGAACCTGTTCTGGATGTTAAAGTAAAGTGGCTGTTTACTTTTTGTTATTGCTGCGTAAACCACGCCGTCTAAATCAGTTTCAACAATCTAATAGATAGTATATTGTTAGTCGACTGTCATCCGCTTGACGCTCTGTCGAACACCGCAACACCGAAAACAAATATGCGTAACCTTAAGCTTCCGTTTACCGTAATAGCTCCCGAGACATAAAACCAACAGGATGCGTTTCAGAAAAAAAAAATATGATCCATGTTAAAATATATATCTCGTTGCTTCATACGCGTATATTGTGAGTGGATCAGGATATTATGTTTCTGGATTCAAAGTTTAACATCAGCCAATGTGAAACGATTTCGGAAATTCCGTGGCTTTAAACTGAACTTAGAGAGTGAATAGTAAGAGACAATATCAATACGTCTATTGTAATAAATGAGGACATGTGAAACCAGAATGAAATTGACACCTTATAATGAAGAACAATTGATACAATGGATATACTGTGATACAGGTGTAATTATCACATTTGATCGAGAGTGGATCTGAAAGGCGACACCACCTCCTGTAGCGAAGTTATTTTATCGTTTAAACTGAAACTGGAGATTATTTTCACCTAAATGGACGACTTTCAACCCATATCACCTATTAATATGGATTATAGATTATTGTGTAACAGAATATAATCAATGATATTAAACCGAGGAGGAATTCTCGACATATTTATATAGCCTAGGTCATTTTGGGTTGATGTCTGAAGACCTTGTACTTTCTCCATACAACCAGCCCCAACCAAAATCAATCTCCCGATCACAAGTCAACAAGATCACTTTTGTCTGTAAAAGATTTAACAGCTACAGCTAATTGAGCAGAAATTTAAGGTAACATATAGGTGACCTACATAATAACAATATTCAATAACTTTCAACCATTCATACAATCACAATAGTCACCAGGTCTCGGTAATCTATTCAAAGGCTATATGACATTTTTCAAATATATTTCACAATATGTTATTGTTACAAAATAAAATTGATATCGGTGCAACTATACATTTGTTCAATTTACTTTCAGTTGTAGGGTATCATCAAAGAACGTGAAAACCATATTTTGGTCAAATTAGGTTGAAGTTGCGAGATCAGATTCAAAATTCAAAAACATCATTGTATGTCCTCAATGTCATAGTCCTTATATTTCTTTCAGAATTTAAATCCTTTCCAAACTTGTCATTGTTTGACAGAATACACTCGCATATTTTAACAATAAAAGTTTTGTATGTTATGAAAGACAGATTCGCATATTACAAGGTCAACAGGTCATAAAACAAGGAAACTTGTAGCTATCAGTTACTTTCGTTGAAAGATTGTACATGTATATACAAATACAAATATGTATATGATATAACATTATTAAGTTATTATTCGTATACATTATATTAGTTGTAATAATAATGATATAATACCTGTTACTTATCAATGACATAATTACATTAACTACGGTAATATATATTATGATTATGCAGGATGGGTCGAACATTAGGTTGTGTGAGCTGAAACTCTGAAAATTTCCTTGACCTTTTTTTTAACAAAATTATAAATTTCAATCATGCGTTAAAAAGATCTTTATATTTGTATGATATATTTATTACACGAAAAACTCACAAGTGTGGGAACAAATACGATTTATTTCAACCTAGATATAATAAGCCATATCCTTAATTATTATAATCCTGTTTTGAAAATAAAACTCTGCATGATTTCGTGAATAAATTCGAAATTTGCTTTTGTAATAAACACACATAAATATAAAAAATTTCTATAATAAAACGTGCACTCAAACATTTCCTTTGAATTTAAGATTTATTTCATCCGCATTGTGGTTTAAATTATATTTAAAAGGGATAAAATATAACATTCTATTTAATACACACACAAAATATTAAGGTTGATAATGGCGATAGTAACTGTGCAACTATCTGCATGTAAACATAACTCGATGATAACTTGTCCATTGCTAATATATCAGATTGATTATTTCTGAATAAGAAGTTAAACGTCATTGGAATCAAAGAGTTGACTGTATATGAATGTAACCTGGTACCCACAAAGTACTTTTAATTATTTAATTTTAACGAGACAAAGTGTCCCTTTATGGAAACGAGACAAACGTTATTTTACCGATATTTATTTTAATATAGAATGTCATTTAAAACAAAGTGCACATTATGTTGCTCATGTTAAATTTAAAAAAAAAAAACGGTTAATGTATATTACAAACATGGCCGTGTATTCATGATGATGATAAGCTTATAGTTCATAAATTTAATGTTCTTATTAGATATAATACATGTAATTAGGAAAACAATGCTTGTTCTTTATTCTGGTTAACTTTTCACATATTCCCACTCTTCCAAAATCCCCTCTCCATCGAAAATTTTGCAAAGTAGATCTTCCCTCTCATCAATGTCATATTAAGGATTATAATATGTGCTACAGAAAACCAAATTGCTTTATAAAATACATTAGAAGAGTGAATTGGTTGTGTAGGAAAAATGACAAATGAGTTTTTCTAACATGAAAGTAAAGTACCAGCGATAAGAACAAAGCTTTTAACCAAATTAATCATGTACATGTATTAAGTTAAATTTACTCATAAAAGTGTTTCGTCTGGTTTCACAACTCGGCCAATTTCTAGATGAAATAGTGTAAAATCGATGGAAAATGGATTTTTCATTAGTCCATACATATATATTCTATATAGCGTACACATTTAAAAGACATTGGCTTTACACAGAGTACTGCTTTAAATAGTTTGAATATCTCAGACGAATATCTGAATATTTGGATAATATACTGTAAATGTTTTTGGATTCAAGCCTATCAGTTATTAAGACAGTCTAGCGTAACATATTACAGAACTATCTTTAGAATTGTATTCGTATGATATCAACCCACATGGACGTATGATAAGTACGTGTATTTTTATGGATACACTCAGTTACTTTGGTTGATAACAAGGGATTTAAACATGCAAGGAATGGAACGTCTATGTTTCGCGATATCTACATATTATAGAAGGATATGAAAAATAACCAGCCGGGACTGTTTTATGGAATTCAGCTATTCAAATATTGTTTCATGAATTTCACTTGATACATTTAAGTAATAGATTGAACAGTAATTCTAAGGATACTCTTCAAATGAGATTGACACAAGATGTGGCTGTGACATGCAGTCTTCTTGTAAATCGATGATTAATGTTTGACTATGTAAAACGTATATGATTGGATATTCAAAGCGTGAATAATAAACAGTGACAAATCACCTATGATAAAATGTGAATAGGCGGACATGTATTCGATTATCATTTACAATTCTGAACAACTGATCTCAACAGTTAAAATTAGGATTCAAGTTGTCGACTGATAACAACGATGTATACACTTGGTGGAAATATTTACTTGAACTACCTGTTGACGGCTTGAAAATCCTTGTGTCGTCTGCTGACGTTGTGATGTGAAATTGAACTCTTCGTTGACAAGTTTATGTGATTGGGTTGATAGCTTCATTGGTCAATCCAATTTAGTTTTTTATTAATCGAGGGGTAGTAATTGAGCGTAACGAACACTGTCAACTACTTTTAGTGTCATCATTTCTAAAGAATTCGTAAACATTACAGGTCACGCCCGAGTTGGACTCACGTGACTTGTTACTCATTGATGATTGGATGATATTCAGTCAGAGAATGTCGTGTTCTAGTTTTACCTGAATATTACCTGTGTATAGATATAGAAGTAAATGGCGTTGTGTCGAAACTTTAACTGTGAATTAACAATGGAATATTATTGATTTCTACTGGAATATCGTATACTATACTTGGATATTAGCAGTATTGTGATCTGTGTTTCAAAATGGCGTAATATTGTGTGATTTTTTGGATTAATTCGCGAGAGGTCAGGTGTGACGAGACAACGTTGTAAATATGGATGACTGGATACCCACTAATACCGGGAATTCTGTGTCCGGAGATGGCGCGTTCGAACGTTTTATCACCGCTGCTGTTGCTGCCATCATCACTATCATGTTTTCGTGGCGTTTGTTGGCAGAACAGTCCGAAGGCGGTGAGGATGAAGGTGCGGTAGGTGGCGGTCCGCGGATGCAAATCGAAGACGCGAAGGTTCAGGTTAGAGAGGAGATAGTTAAAGAGTTAACTAGATACAAACAACAACAATTACTTAACTTGTCATCGTCGCCCGTCGATAGTACGGATGGTTTATTAGGAAATAATGGGGAGAGGGACGGGGATAGCGTGGGGAATAATAGCGAGGGAGCATCACCTGTTAAAGAAAGAAAAATACAAGATATATCTTTAGACGAATTTAGAATTGCTACTCTTCTCACTAGTGAAGGTCAAGGTTTAAAGAAATGGCCTTCGTTTGAGACAAACGATGATTCTGGTTTAAACAATAATAGATGGACGTCGCATTCTGATACTGACAATTTGACCCGACAACGTAGTTTAAGTGATGGAGAACAAACCAACTCAGCATTCCAAGATTTTGCCGATGAAGAATTCAACCCATTTAATCCCTTTGACCCATTTGGTAATTCGGACCCATTCGACGATAATGCAGAACCGCGAGTTTTGGACTCAGACGAAGAGATGTACTGTTGTAACATGCTCGAGACGATTATGGAGGAGGATTCGGATGAAATACCAAGCAGTGAAAGTGATAATGACTCCTTAAGACGATTTAATCTACATAAAAATAAAAAGGAAGGTAGTAGTGGTGAAAGTGACAGCGATTCTCTCAAACGATTTAACCCTAAAAAATTCAAAAGTGATAAATCAGGAAGTGAAAGTGACGGTGATTCTATTCAACACCATGACACTGAACTCCAGAACACTGGTCAACTTAAACGTTATGCCACACAGAAATTAGAAAACGAGTCATTAATGGAGGTGGTTGTTCCAGAACAGAAAACTAATGTTTTAAACAATTCAGTTGACAGTGACGAGGATGAGGAATATTCTGGGTCATCAACATCACACGTGTCTTTGTTTACACGGGAAACAGTGAGTATACAAGATTCAGAAGGGACAGTAGCAAGAACAAACACCATTCACAAAATAAAGGTTCCTTTCGATGAAGATTTAACTATACACCAATTAATGGCTAGAGCTGTAGCATATCCTATTGAAGCCCCACCCGAGGAGACAAATAGTTCGGAAAGTGACGAATCTGTAGTCACTGTGCTGACTCGCCAAAATTCGTCAACAACCATTGATTCAAACGGTAGTCCTAAAATGACCGAAAACATGCCTAACAGCAATGCGTCGTCTGCTTTTCCGGTGCTTACACCTGGTAGTCATAGCGACGAATATCGATCAGACGACCGCAGCAACACGAGTCAAATTGAAGCTGGTACTTATTCATCAATAAATACTCAACCGGCATATATTAATAACTCTACCTGTGAGGTGACGTCTACACAGTTTGTGCATATTCCACCCAATTCTTCGTGGATTGCGGGAAGGAATAACGTTTCTGACAATCTTTCATCTTCAAGTGAGAGACAGAAGGACAGTTCACCGGTAAACAATGCAGGGGATTATAATAAAGCCGCGGGACATGTTGATATAAATAAAGACGTAAGTAAGCTTATTTCTGATTCAACACCAAGTAACAAATCATCGAACCATAACTTACAACCCGGTATCGAGAAAATATACACAAGTCGTGCTGAAGAAATAGTAAGTCGACACAAATTGAAAGTTGAAAAGGCCTTAGAAAATCTCTCGGACGTGTTACATAATAGGAAAAGAGAAGGGGACAATCGCGGCGATAGCTTCACACCCGTGAATAGAACAGGTCAAACAAATCAATCGAAGACAGTCGATAAGGGTAATGACACACCAATAAGTGAACAATCTGTGAATAATACAGTTTTAAGAACAGTGCCTAGCGTGTCACATGATACTGTGATTAATCAGAGTCAATTAAAAACAATCAATAGTGAAACTAACCCGATTTCTACCGAACAAAATACATGTGATAACGTGACTGACAATTGCGACCGTGTGAAATATGTCGACGCCCAAGAATCGACAGCTGTGAAAAACTCGCCTCAAAGTTTCACTTTTATTAAAAATAAAAAACATTTTATAGATTTTAAGCAAACGAACTTTACTTTGAATCGTGATCAAGAGGATATTCAATCTGTTGAGGACAATTTAGAGACTGATAGTAAGCCTGTACCAATCCCTAGGAAGCGTTTGTCTGTAGATAATTCTAAAGCCATTGAAGAAGGAGGTTCTGTCAGAGAACAACCTACGCCAAAAATTCAGAAGTCAGAGGAGAAATCAACTGCACAGAAGATTCCATTGAAGGTAATAGTACCAAAGGAAACTGATTTTGACTTTGATAATGATAGCGACACGCACCCTGATGTGACTGCTCTGAAAAGACAAGAATTAACAGTGATTGGACAAAGCTATAACCGAAAATCTGATATTGAGGACTCTGATGAAATAGCCGACCAAAGTTTTGATGATGATGATTTTGAAAATTTAGCTTGTGTTGAGGAAGTCATTGGGAAATATAAATCTGATACCTCACCTAAGCTACAACTCAATAGTCCAAATGAAGAAGACATTCAAGAAGGAAACAAACACCAGCAACTAGAAACTAACATTGATGACGTATTTGATGATGAAGAACCAGAGCTAATCGAAGTTTTTGACGAGGAGACTGGTCTTTGGGTGGTGCAGGGTCAAGACGGAACAGTTCACGAACTTCTTAACGATGTACCAATAAACGGTGAGTCAGAACGTGCCATTTTCTTGAAAAGGTGTGTTCGTCAGTCAACTGATGACCTAGAGCCTGGAAACTTCTTAGATTTTTCGAGAGGCGTTGAAGAGAGTCCACCTGATGGGGGAAGTCCTGCACGTACTTCATCTCCAGTTTTAAGCCTCAACGAAAGACCAAAGCCAAGATTCCAGTTGACACCGTCAATAACTGACATCGAACCCATTCTACAAGGCGCCAGTGAAAAACTTAATCGCCAGGCTTCTGTCGAAGATAGTCCTGTTTTAAAATTCAGTGGTGCTAAACCAAAATTGTCTAAAGACAAAAAGAGTGCTGTTAATAATAAAACTACACCTGGTGAACCCATTCCAAGAAGATCTAGCCGACAAACACCTATTCGGCGTACAAAGAGCAAAGAGACCACCTTTGGGCCAGAACCAAATACATCCAGTAAAGAAACAACCTTTGGGCCAGAACCAGAGATTCCTTCCAACAAAACCAAAATCCAACCAGAACCAATTAAAAAGCAGAAGCACGAACCTGTAAAACCAGAAGTTATTCAATCAAATAAGTTGCATCAAGTACCAACTGTCGAAAAAACCACCGACAGTAGTGCACAGAAATCTTCAAAAACAAAGAAGCAAGACAGAAAGATACATTTTAAAGAGAACGTAAAGCCTTCAACTCTTGAAATTCAAGAAACCAAATCACACACTACAATAGAGCGGGACAATCCATTCAGAGTGAACACACCAGAGAAAAATAGAAATATAGAAGCTGATGTACTTGTCCACAAACCACAGGAAACCTGTATTGATGATGTGCTTCCACCACCGAAGGAGACTTTAATTGATGAACCAGCTGTACCAAAACCAATAAGCACAGACATTGATGGTCCATTAGAAAGGGAAAATCCATTTATTCGTTCCAATGACGTAGAAGATAACTACATACGATCAAATACAGGACCGAAACCAAGACGTTACAGAAGCAAGGAGACTTTAATAGATGATCCACCAATTCTTCCTCATAAAGATACACACAAAGAAAAGGTTGATAATCAGAAATCAGGTCCCCGCAAAAACGAGACGCTGATTGATGAACCACCCAAAAAATCATTAGAAACACTAATAGACGATCCAAGTCCAATAATTGAAAGCAAACCAATAACAAGACATCGAAGCAAAGAAACACTAATTGATGATATTTCTCCAGTTTTACAGCTACCTACCAAGACTACGACAACTGCCAAAGAAACTCTTATTGATGGACCAATATCAGTAGAGTCAAGTCCAATCGTTTCAAGTCCAACTATTAAGAGTCCTGTAGTGAAATTACCAAAATCACATCAAGGTCCTTCATCAATTGATGACATTTCTCCAGTTATACAACTACCTACTAAGACTATCACAACTGCAAAAGAAACTCTTATTGATGGACCAATATCAGTAGAGTCGAGTCCAATCGTTTCAAGTCCTACTATAAAGAGTCCAGTAGTGAAATTACCAACGTCAACACAAGGTACTGGTCCAGGGTCTGTATCAAAGGGCAATCCACAGCCCGTAGAGCGACCTAAAGCCAAAGAAACTTCAATAGACGAACCTACTTATATTCAAAAAGGCCCAACAGTGAAGGTACCAGTAAGCAGTAAACCTGCGACCAAAGACAAGAAGAGCTTGGAAACATCCATTGATGACTTTATTCCTCAGCAAAGAAGTGTTCAAGAAAACCCTACAGGCAAACCTACTACAATCCATAAAGGTCCTACCGTCAAGGCACCGGTAAATGGTAAACCTGCCACCAATGAAAAGAAGAGCTTGGAAACATCAATTGATGACGTAATCCCTCAGCAAAGAAGTGTTCAAGAAAGTCCAATAGGCAAACCTACTATAATTCATAAAGGTCCTACCGTTAAGGCACCTGTCGTCGTTAAACACGTTAAAGGCAAGGAAACATCTATTGATGATCCAATTGAAAAGGTTGTCAAAAAGGACCAAAGAATACCAGTCCATGCTCCACTAAACAAAGATATATCAAACGGTCTTAAAGAAACAACAATAGATGATATCGACGATGTCAACCAAGCAAACAATCCTACCTTAGAAACCCTTATAGATGGTCCTGTGATACTAACCAGTCCTACCGTGAAAGCACCCCAAGTTGTCAAATCACCAACAGTGACTCTACCACCAAGTGTGAAAGCAACAGAAGCTGGTTATAATTGGTCAAATGTGCAACTTCCGCCAAGAGTGTCAGAAACAGTTATTGATGATCGAACAATAGTTCAACAGAGTCCTATTGTAAGACCACCACCAACTGAAACCTCAATTGATGACCCAGGCTTCCGACTTCCTCCAAAAATAACAGATGCGTCTATATATGAGAGTATCATCGTAATAAAGAATCCCCAATCCACCGCGGAATCACCATTGGAGACGGAAATCAATCATCAATCTGATGTTTCTAAAAATAACCTGATAGAAACTGTAATTGATGAACCTGATGTTACTGTAAACAATCACATTGAAACAAATATTGATGACGTTTTTGATGATAATGTTCCAGAAAGTCCGAGATCCTCCATAACAAGTACCAGTTATTCTACTTCCGTCTCGAGTCCAGAACAAAATCTTAGCATCGACGTGGGTCCTAAATTAAAATTATTACCAAATAGTGTCAATGGGTTCGATGGTCCAGCAAGTCCAAATAGTCGCCAATCAGATATAGATGATCACAACGTGACAAATCCTACATCTCCTGAAATAACATCAAGTGAAGATTGGAATAACAGTGAATGTGATTCGAATAATGATGTTGGTTCTCAAGTGGATGATAGTTCATTAGAAAGTGACGTTAAAAGGCGACCTCGATCATTGCGACAAATAAAGCGAAAAATTGCTGCTCATCGTGCGTATAAAAACTCTCTGCAGTCGGGCGTTCCACTGACTGCTGTTCAACTTAGTGCTCATACTAATAGAGAAGATATCATTGCGTCAAGACTTCGATTCTTAAGTGAAGGCAATTTGTCCAAAAGTGAAAAGAATGATCGCCAAAGACAATTGTTTGAAGATTATAAGAAACATTTAGCGTCGCCAATTCCTAAAATAGGAAAGTTTACTCCAAATAAACGTTACCGAAGTAAATCCGCTTTTAGCAGTATAGAAAAAATTAATCATATAACTGAACTGTATGCGTCTAGAATAGATTCCGACGAATCATTTACCAGGCCTAATTTAAGTCAACTTCACGCTAATTGTATTCTTTCACCCGAGGGTCGCCGAGAGATCCACGATAAGACATTATCTATTGAAAATCTTAATGAACATTTACGCCGTTTCGGATCGGTGACGTCACTTGTTGAAACTGATTTAGACACGTGGGAAACTTCAGAACAATCTGCCTTTCCAGAGACTGATCTTGATCTTTCTTTATATTTACAGCAGCCAAGTGACAGGGCAGTCAGCATGACGGATCTACGGACGGAGAGACCTCACCGCAAGCCGGCTAGTCGGCGATTTGCTGATCGCCATTTGGCTCCGAAGTCAAAGAGCTTACAGACGCTCGAAACAAACATTGATGATGATGCTGATGACGTTTTTCCAGATACTGTTTCGAGGACACCGTCAGTTCATGAACTACGAGTATCAAAATCGCTTCAAAAATTAAATGTACCCGATTGGTATAAACATTCAAATTTATCCAAAAGTGCTAGTACTATTTTGCGTAGGGACTCGACATCTACCATGTCATCATTCGGTTATTCGGCTTTTTCACCAAGTTTAATGTCATCTCCGAGTCCTTCTGTCGTATCGCAATCTAGTAACGTAGTTATCAAAACACGTATTACACCTACGTCAAGTTCTCGAATATTCCGAAAATATACTCCTGCTACCAATACAGCTCAAGATTCTTATAGACGCTCAGTTCTTACTAACAAATCGAAATCCACACCTAATGTTCGGTTACCAAGTGCAGAATATAGAGAAAGAGAAAAACCTAAAGGTCTCATGCCGGTACCAATTTTACCTTTTAGACAAATCCGGGCTATGTTCGAGGCTAAAGCTGCTAATGCTAAAGCCGAACAAAAGCGTCAAGATGACAAACCAAAATCACCAGAAATGAGTAAAAAAGAAAGTGTTCCAATCCCAACAGTGACCTTTTCTGACGATGAAAATAGTCCAGACAGTCCTACAAATGGTAAAGCTGTGTCTCTGCGCCCATCCTCTCCCCAATCCCCAACTGACAATGACAATACTAAAAATAAATCTAAGTCAGGGTCTTCATCTTTAAACACGTCATTTGAAAAGCGATTACCCAAACCAATTTTGAAACTAACCGAACATTTTACTAAATCATCTAAGTCAAAAACAGCCGTCTCTCCTCCACGTGTAAATTCGCCTGAAACAGTATTACCGGCGTCTAATATTCAAACAGAAGCGACCATTAGTATTCCTGAAAGTGTAGTTATTAAGCGACCAGTGATCGAAATTACCGAACCTAAACAAACTGCGGTATTGAACAAAACCAAGCCACAGCCTCCTCCGAAACCTGAACCGAAACCACGCAGTGTTGAATCGACAACTCGCACACCTGAATCTCAACCGCCACCACCGCCATCAGACAATGTAAGTAGAAACAATGACACAACGCCTTCTATAAATCACGATAAGCCTGCTGCTATCAGGTTAGGTAACTCCAACAACCAAAGTCACAAAATCCAATCTGCTCCTTCTACTTCCATATTTGCTAGAGCAAAAGCATCTCTTACGCCTGGTCGCAGTGTGAAGGGTGAGTATGAACCTATTTCTTTTAATGGATTTGAAATGGTATCTAATTAAGGTTAATGCAAACACTTATTAGCTGAAGACACTTCAGAAGTTGCCTATACATGAACTTTGATTGTTGTTTCTTTTCTTTTTTACCTTTAAGGTTTTATGTGTTGGGTTTTCTTTATATCTACCTATTTGTTATGGGCCTTTCATGATGTTATTGAATGAAACAATGAATTGAAGTTTAAATATTTCATTGAATATTTGATAAAACTAAGTTTTTTTGTGTCTAAAGCTTTTTGGCACATTTTGCAATTCATCTTGCAAATACATGTTCTTATTACAGCCGACTTTGTATGGAACACATTCGAAGGAAGAGACAGGTTTAAATGGGATACAAATAAAATTTGTGTATATTTTAAATATGATACTATTAAGATATCGTTTGAATAAGATAAGAAAGAACTTAAATAAAATGCAACAGAATGGATTTGATTATCATAGTATAAAAATTTAAGATACAAAGAGAGGAGATATGAATAGGATACCGGGAAGGGGGTGGGGATGTAAATAAGTTTGGAGAGTAAAATAAGGCCCGGGGATTTACGCATGAACAGGATTATTCTACACAAAAGATCTTTTGAAAAAGATGCGAAAAGATCATGCGATATGATAAAGGGAAGAAATAAAAAATCTAACAATTAAACATTTGAATAGAACAGTTGAGAGTTATTTCTAAACAAAAACAACTGTTTTAAATTTACATCATATCGTCATTTCTATTGTTAAACCATTCCTCTATTATAAACATCTGTTTCATATCGAAAAATAATATCTCCCACATATATCATAAATATATATATATATATAATATGAAACGTTTATTGATTACAATTATATGTAATTGAAAAATAACAGCCGTTGCTCAGTTCTGTTGCAGTTCATTTCTTCCATAAAAATGAAACAAATAGAAATGATGGAATCAATTTTCGTCTGGTTCTTTGTAAACATTTAGAACCTATAATGTGTTAGGGTGTGCTCCCTATGCTCACTCACTTGGGATATAATTCAGTCTCGAATGGAGCATCCATACTGAGCAATGTAATATCTAAATTTGTTTTATTTTATTCTAGGTCTATGTTTTACCAAAAAAAAAATGTTTTTTTTTCTCATAATTTTAAAGAAACTTTGTATTTAAATTTGTAACTGCCTAGCACAACTAATTTTAATGTCTAACAAACATTCGGCTGTCAACATGAGTTCGGGCTATGACATTATTTCAACACGAGTCTTGCATATCTGAAATTCTTCTAAGATAAGAGGTGTGAGATGTCATCAGCTGGCTCTATGGCATATATTGAGAGGATAGTTTATTCTTCTGTGAACGGTTACCAGGGACATCCATAGCTTCAGTCATTCATACATCTCCTGTATAATAACCTTAACCGGATACATAGTTATTTGGATTTTCAATATCCCTAGCAAAATGAAACACAATGCCTTCGAGCCACCCTCCTTCCACATATACATTCAAATACACCTTATAAAATAAACTGCAGTGCAGAAAATTTCTTAATGAGATTTTGAACGCCTGTCATGCAATTCTCTCACTAGTGTATTGATTAATAATTAACAACAATTCTAATTATGTATGTATATCTTAATTGCTTTATATTTTCCTTTCAGAAACCACTGTTTAGTTATGGCGGTAAGATAGATACTTTGAGAAGACCTTTACCAGATCCTCCCATCAACCATTATTCTATTCCTCGTAAAATACACGAGGATTTCTACCAGACCAACAACACCACATCTTCCTACTCGAAGATACCTAATGGTGTGATTTACCATGATATTCTTGTTTCAAGTTCCAAACAGGAACAGGCAACGTCATTGGAAGATGTGCTCAATTGTATGCTTGCTTTAGATGGTCCAAGAAAGCCGACTATCAAACGGCGTAATACAACTGGTCGTGACGCGAGACGTAGTCCAGATAGAAAACACTATCGTCGGTTTTTAAGTGATGATGCTTTAGAATCTCGAACTCGAGAGATCTGCTCTACGACTTGGTCAGCAGATTATTATGATGGGACAGATCATTATCTGCACGATTCCGAGGACGATTTAGACGATGTCATAGTTCATTGTGAAAACCCAGATTGTGAAAATAACTGTTTAATGTCAGTGGCTAAGAGGAATTATTTAACTTGCCATAATTGTTATACATATTATTGTAGCAAAGATTGTCGAAAGCATGACTGGACCACCCATAAAAATGACTGTTACGTTACTCGAGTTAATAATATGTGTAAAAATATCATAAAAACAGTGAACAAAGACTCTCATATTTTGTATTATGTATCACGATTTGCAAGACGTGGATATCTTCACCGAGGTCGGGGCTGTATTGTTTTAAATTTCGAAAATATCAGCACTGCTCAAAAGTTATTGCAAGAAGGACTACGCCATAGTACGATCTCACCCATGTATATGACTGTAGCTGAAATAGATCGTGTAAAATTATTTGGAGATGTTAAAAGTGGATTAACAGAAATGTGTAGTCATTATAATCCGGATAATAAGTTTATATTGTATGTTGGAATTGGTTGTGGTTCTCATATATATTATGATAACATTGCTCCGCCACGTACCAGTGAAAACAGTATAGCTAAATGTGCTGCATTACGTCTTAGCCCTGCTCACTCTATACCTAATCTGGATGAATTGGATGATATATCTGTGCTTGTTCTCGCTGCCCCACAAGGTGCTATGAATTCCGGAAACGCTGAGAAACGCAAAGCTCGCGAAATGGGACTTATCAACATCCAGAGAAAGCTCCAGAAAAGGGGAGTAACCCTTCGATATCAGTATCCAGAAATGTACTATAAATTGATCAATTTTGTCTCTGACTCTAAACAATTTTCACCTGAAATATTGTTCCCAGTTGACTCTCAAACAGGTCAAAGATTTACTTGTATTATTTTAATAGAGTCGGAACATGAATTAGTTTGGATGCAAGATAAGAAACCGGAAATGACATAAGGGTGTTACGTTTTACATTATCGTTTATTGAAATTTTTTCTGGATTCTGATAAAGTGATACTATTTTGTTTATTTCCTTTTTAAATCTTTGAATTTTTATAAAATTGTAATGAATTTATTCATTCTTTTAGGATATAATATTTTATTAATTTAATCTGTTATAGCTTGCCATAATATTTTTATACTGCGACTTGAAATAAGTCCATTGTAAAATGTATGGTATGGATTATGATGTCTGGATGACTGAGTGTTTGGACTATTTTGTTTGTTTTACAGTCTTTCAGTTTGTTATTTTACTTCATAACCCGCTTCCGCATCAATGTTGTGGAGAATTGTTTTGTTTTACGTGTGTTTTAGTCTTCATACCTTTTTTCATCTATCAAATTGTACATTGTATGGATAGGAATGGACGATGCAGTTTGATTTAGTAGGAATTTCTTTTGTATCTTGGCAATCGATGCATTGATTTTACGATTATTACGAATAACACTTAATTACACTGTTTTAATAATTTGTTGATTATCACATTCTAACGGTATTTCATTATGCAAATTTTAGAAAAGAAATCTAGATGAATTAGAATAACAGTATGGATAATTGTTTTACAAGGTACACGTGGAACTTTAAACCGAAAGTGCCTATCAATAAGAACTTTCTATATGCAATCTTGTTATTTGTTGTTATGTCGATGGTTTGTCGTCCGATTACGATTGTGTAACAATCTGTTGTTTTAGATTTGATGGTGGTTTCCATGTTCAAGCCATTGATATCATGGATAACCGAATATCTTCAACCACTTAATTTCGGACACGTATATTAACTACAGAGTGAAAACTTGTTCATGGAAACCAAGTTATTTTCATATTATTTCATTCATATATAAAATGTATATTTTCCCTTGTAAATGTTTGTTTATTTATGTTGATTTTTGAAGACTGTCGTCAGAATGAAATAAATCAATCTTATATTGAACAGCTGGTGTTTCCTAGTGGTTAATAGCTGAAACATACCCACTCTTTTCTCTCTCGGTGGCTATTTTTTCATGTCAATTGTCAAACCATAACTTACTATCTGATTACTTCTCTTGGTAAATCATATTCTAAAGATTATGGGACTACGCAAATTAGCTTCAAAATAGTACTGAAAAGTTTCACGGTAGTAAAATCCAGTTTATTGAATTTTTTCCCGGAGAAAATATATGAAATTTAGGTGTTAAAATCTGGACTAACTCGAATTTGTTTTTTTCACATTTCAAAATTGTATATCTTTGTCAATGTCATTCTGAGAAGCGAACGTTAACTTGTCATCGACCAACCAACAATCTGAGACTTTCAGTAGCCGACTGTTTTGCGACTAATATTCCATAAACATAACCAAAATAAGACTACCAACAATAGTAACACGATCATATTAAGGTGTGATCATACGCTACAAGGAAAAATAAGAAGAATACCCCTTTACGCTACTTAAAATATAATGAAGTCTTTATTTTTCTCCAGTGAAACATTGATAATTTAATCATAAAATATAAATTTATTGGTCAAAATAACCTTGTTTGATTATACTGCGTGTCTAGCTGACGACACACTTTACTGAGCTAAGATATTAAATGGAACACGTCAAATGACATAAATAGACAACTAACGACATTTTTTGTACTTAAATCATCGTTTGACATAAAAATCACTGACTTATTTGCACTTTAATGCAGTGGCGTGGCTAGAGTCCCAATGCCCAATATCTGTCGGTTGAAAAAGTGCCGTCGGTAAAGTTGAGCCGACCTACCGCAGGCATAAACATAAAAAAAATCCCCAAAAATAGCTTTCTTGCAGTGTGTCAAATAGCTAAAACCCCAGAGCCGGAGGTTTCGCCCCAGGACCCCAACAAAGCTAAGACGGGTCTCTGGATTTCACTCGTTATTCGTTCCGCTCGCAATGTCAATATATTCTGTCGGTTCATCTGCAATCTAATTAAAATTATATTACATTTCGTTTCGGTTATTTTTTGATTGTCGACAATCAAAAAATAACCGAAACGAAATGTAATCTAATTTTAATTAGATTGGTTCATCTGTAGCATTGTACCCCCAGTTTCCAAAAGCTGGCTACGCCACTGCTTTAATATGTACTATTTATATTTGATAGATTATGATCTTTTAGATTTTGGGGTAATTTATAGCTGACCTTGATATTTGGTTGATAAAAACCTATCCCTTGTGTTATGAAATACGACATACACATTTTCAAGTTACTGCCTCAAGATATATCTAACAATATTTTATCCAGATAGCAAAATTGACTAGATATTAGATCCAATATGGTTTGAAATTTTCAATAAAAAAGAACTTTGCAGTCGATCTTCATGAATGTTAACTACAGTACACAATGAATACAAATTATACAAATAAAGATATTGAACATCCTGCTTGGTATTGACAAATACTCAAATACACGTCGTGTTATTTTTCACCACGTTTCCCTATTATGATTTATATTACTGAGAGGTTTACTCACTGTAGTAGCAGTATTTAAATAAAAGATATTATCAATGAATATAACATAAGGACAAGAAGATTATAATAAGATATAAAGAAGAAGGAATGTATGATAATATTGAAATAGTAAAATACAGGTCAATAGGTCATTATTCAAGTATATATCAATAGATCATTTATTATTCATGTTAACATGATAACATTACAACATGTATATCCCTTCATTGTAGCTTCTGTTTGGACATTTCAGATGATTCGATACAACCAACCCCTTGAAACCCTGCTGGTTGCTTCCACGAAATCCTGACAGATGAAAACAGTAGGCTACAGACTGTTGAAAAGATTTCCAAGTTGCCCATTTATATTGCTTTTAAAGGGATTGTAAAGATGTTTTCTAAACTTTGTATGATCTACCGGAAGCTACTATTGATATCGATGCAGATCAATGTCTGAGACGTCATAAAACGCGTTTGTTATATTGGAATTGCAAGAACCACAGACGTCGAAATGGAAATTGGAATGGGGCAAATTGATGCTATCAGTGTCCCCGATACGCATAAAAAGTTTAGGAAACCTCTTTACAATCCCTTTAAAAGCAGCTTTTTCCTTTTTCCAGAATTTTGTAGTTCATTAAACAAATGTGTGTATCCTTATGCTTATTTATTAAGATATGGTGTACTAGCATTACAACAGAAACGACTAGACAATTTATTTGTGGTTTGTATCCAAACAGTACTGTCAGAGTAATACTCGGGTTGTTTTCTGGACACGATATTGTAAATACATTTGGTATTAACATCGCACAGATGTTCCATAAGAATGCAATGGTAATTTATATAAGTATAATTATTATGTTCTATCAGTGCTCCATTTCTCCATTTAAACAAAATTAAAAAGTGAATTCAAGTCGTTGGTATTAGATATACTGTACTGGAATCATGCAATCTCGTGTGTTCCAGGTGCATATAATGTCAAGAGCATCTTAAATATAACCAAACGAAAGAGCTAAAGTACATTTAATCATGAATATTATAATAATCATTCATTTCAATTTAATAACCATATCTATGACAGGTTTGACAGCATACTTGACGGTAATATAACCTTTCACATATTCTGGGTTTTGTTAGGAAATCACAGCCTGCTCGTTTATCATCAATACAAACAATATCTGAAATATATCACATTCTCATTAAAGATAATATTAGATCATATATCCATTGTTATATAGTTAGTAACATGAGAAACTGTTATTCAAAATTAGATATATTTTATGCTGACGGAAAATTATATTGACATTTTACGCTTTTGCATGGCATAACTATGAATCGGGTGATAGTCGCCAAGTGCCAATTCAAATGTAATGCCTAGACAGGATGTCATTGTGTTATTGAGGAAAATACATTTGAATGTGAAAACCGTTTCAGTCTATTCTCAAAAGCATCTCCGAAGCACCTGTGATGTGTCGCCAAAATATCACACCAAAATAAAACTGTAGATACAAAAATCCAAGCAGGCAAACGGACGAACGGACAGACATGGTACCAGTGGTGTAATGTATAGTTATATGAACAAGTTGATCATCTCAAATATGACGTGACATGCAATTTCGATTATGGCCATACTCAGTGGCGTGGTGGCCGGGGGGGCCTGGGGGGCACGTGCCCCCCCCCCCCAGTGAATGGAAACCAGGGGGCGCCGACGTTGCAAGGGGGCGCCAAAAGCCCTTCGAAAAAAAGTCGGTCGGTAAGAAATAAAAAATGTTTTCGAGCGTATTCTTTTAGTCCCAATACAACACGGGCCCTCCCCCTTAGTTTTGGCCGAATAATTTCAAAACCCTCTATAAAATTGCCGCTCCCCCCCCCCCCACCTTTCTCTAAATCCTGGATCCGCCCCCGTTATTGATATCCGTCGATAAAGTTCAGCCGACCGACAGCAGACATAAACATACAAAAAATACAAAAATATAGCTTCAAATAGCCTTCCTGCATTGTTTTATATTGCTAAAACCTTGAAGTTTCCGGGGGTCTTGATGTAAGTGTAAGGATTAAGCCTATTGAAAATAAGAGCAATTGAATTTACTATGAATTATTGCCCTCGTTCTTGAATTGTTTGTGGACCCGATAGAGAGTTGATATCTTGATGGATTTTGATGAAACTTGGTGTGAGTGTTTGTAATCACCCAAGGATAAAGCCTATTAAGTTGTGATAAATGTGATAAATGAAGGGAGTGAGCCGAAATTTTACATTCCACTGTTACATCTATTCAAGGGAGACAACTATGAGGGTCTCTCATAGGTCCGCGCTCGCTACAAGCGTTCACTATGACAAGTGCTAAAATTGCTTTTGTACTTCAATATTAGGTCTTTCCGGTCTTCCTACGGACTGAATCAATTATTTTGGCTCTTTGAATTTACTTCTGGGGTCCAAAGCCTAATTTCAATTTTAGAACAATGTTGAATTAACCGCGTTTACTACAGTAAAAACGAAAACTTTAAGGACAATGAAGACAATGGTGTGAGTGTTTGTAATTACCCAAGGATTAAGCCTATTGAAAATAAGAGCAATTGAACAACATTTTCTATGAATTATTGCCCTCGTTCTTGAATTGTTTGTGGACCCGATAGAGAGTTGATTTCTTGATGGATTTTGATGAAACTTGGTGTGAGTGTTTGTAATCACCCAAGGATGAAGCCTATTAAGTTAATCCACTTGAAGAAACATAATAATGTCAACAAAATCCGTGTAATATAAAAAATGTCACTCTCAGAATTTTTCATTTACTGATAACATTTACTTATTAAACCTAAAAAATTTGTGTTTTGCGTTTCAGTATCGAATATTTTTATCGGGGCTGCATGTGCCTGAAATATATTTAGATCGCACCCACAACAGTCTTAATTTTCAAAATTTTCCATGAAAGGACCCCCGTATTCCCTCGTTCCTCCTCTTCGACGCGGTGTTCCACGGTCGAAGGGCTCCAGAGGTTTTTCATGTGCATCAGTGCATTCATGCATTGTGATCCATACCTAAACAGAATACCTTAGAGGTGTGACTGTATATTTGTTCCTCATAATAAATGTTCCTCGTGGAACAAAAATTATTATAATAAATGATCTCAGGAACTCTTATCATATAATATTTTGGTTAGGGTTAGGTCTAGTGTTATATAATAAAATATTATTATAGTGGAACTTATATATCGTCACAGAGGGTAGGTAGAGGGGTGTGGGTGGGAGCGTCAAAAAGGGTTTGTGCCCCCCCAGCCAATTTGGAGCCACCACGCCACTGCATACTTACCTTTAGTTCTTGTACACGGTGGTAAGACACAAGTCTCAGTATCTTCAGGTTGCGATTCTATAAAACAGTGTTCTGATATCTGATTTTCATGGTAACATTTGACTTCTCTCATCCTCTTAGCATCATCACCACACGGTTTAGAACACTGAAAATTAATAACATCACTACAAGATACATCACATAGTATATAATGAAAATACACTGTAAATGATGTTTGATAATCGTCTTGTCCGTTTTCTTTGAAAAATTATTTTAATTTTACAAATGAAAATTGTCCTTGGAAAGGTGATCCGGTAGCACAACATATTAATTTTCTTCGTAATGACGCACAACAATTATAAGAATGGATTTTTGAAACGAGTTACCTCTCCCCATTCAGTTGTATACCATTGTGGACCACAAGGATTAGCTGAACAACTGGTTTTATTTAGAGGTCTAGGCATGTGGTGACAGTAAGTATCTGGTTCCTCTTTAAAACTACCATCTGTAACTGAACCACATATAATCTTTCTTTCAGAGTTACCATCACCACATTCTACTGGACACTTTTACAATTAAATAAAAACATTTTATTGGTTTATATTTGTGGGAAATCTTAAAATCAAATTTATATCAGTTATATCACCGTCAGCATCACCAGTATGTTACGTTCGTCCTTATAAAAGAGCTGAAGCTATATTGAAACAGCGCTGGTAATACTCCTTTCTGATTACTTTTACAATAACCATAGTTAACTCGAAGGCTGCGTTCGGTTTGAACAGTTTCGGTATCAAGGGGTCCTTAATAAAAAAAAAATCAGGATCAACAACCTACCCGTCTCCATTCTTGAGGTATCCAAACATGTTTACATCTACTCATACCACATAGATTAACAGAGAGTGGTTTCTTGTTAATATCACACAGACCTTCATCTATAACATGACCAGATTTATTACGACAGAATATTTTACGATGTTTCACACCACAGGCTCCCGAACACTGTAACAACAACCATCAACAATCTTGAGAATAACGTTACTAAGGAAATCAGCTTCAGTTTCGTATGGAAAGGAACCACACTCAAAATTAATGAAACATTAATCTATATAGCCCCCTCTTCAGTGGCAAATCTATTTCTTGTCAAAAGTTTGCGTCTGATCATATTGGACAGTAGCTGTCTTTTGACTGATTTCGGTCAAATGTTTAATTTTTATCATGAAAGGAAGATCAACTGTATGGTTATTGGTGATCTTCAACAATGCTGTTATTTTCCAGATAAGACTTCAATCAATAATTTATCAACATAAAACAGTGTAAACACTGTCAAAACACTATCATGGTTCTGTATGAGTACAATGGTTTATTCAAAGTTTGAGAATTGTTTGTTCATGACTTACCTCAGACCAAGTAGCAGTGTACCAATAATTTAAACATGGTTTCTGTATACAGGCTTGTTCTTCTATTGGTCGTGGTGAAGTACAATCTGCTTCATGATGACTATTACATTTAACATTACGTACTTGCCAACCATTACCATATCCACATGCTACTGAACACTGAAACATCGAATGATATATTATAATTATAATTGTACATAGGAATATTAAACATGGATGTATACGCCAGCTTAAGATTACGAGAATTAATTTACAAATTTTCGTAAACCATATAAAATCTTGCTGTTTTTTTTATGATTTGCTCATATCTTTAAATAAAACAAATGGACCAAACATTATTTTTTTCAGTTCTGTTTTAACTCTGAGAATTATAAGTTAGTTTATTTCAGAAGAAAAAAGGTACATTAATTTGACCACCTATAATTGACTGAAATTGAAGATTCTTGAAATGATGGATGCTGAAACATCCTTTCATGATTAGGCTAAAATACCCTAGGTTATTCTTTGAAAGGATATATATAACGTATTAACCTACCTTGCCCCACTCGGACATTTCCCATACAGGTCCACAAGATAAAATAGCATTACATTTCCTTGCTTGTTGTGGTTTAGTATCGTTTGGACATAAATAATCATGAACACTGCTATCAAATCCAGGAGCTAAAATCTGCCAACATTTAACTTGTCTCTGTTGAACTCCTTCACCACAAGTCAGAGAACAGGAACCCCATTCACCTGCTACCCACCTATCAACAATTAATTAGTACAAAAATTTCACAATTAGCTAAACGATAATTCAATGTTCTATAATATGCAAGGACGTGGATTTGACCAAGATGGTTTGTAGAGTCCAAGTACGTCGCGAAGTGCCGCAACCGCAAGCCCAAACAGAAGGTCCTCGTTCTCGAGGGAAAAATGGAAAATGGCGTCGTTGGTCATACAAAATAATCATATCCAACTAGATTGTGACAATGCAGCAGTGAATTACCATCTTTCTGGTCTATTTCACGTATGACTGGACATAGGTTTCCATAAAATAGAAAGTGGCATACATGCATGTTAGTTTTGAGAGAATCATCTGTCTTGGCACGAGACTCGCAGCTAATGTGCTTGACACAGTATGAGTTTGAGACAGCAATTAAAGGCTTACCGTGGGGGACAGGCATGTCTACTACAAACATGATATGATATATTTGGTTTATCATCAACGTCACAGAATAAATCATGTACTATCTGATCAGTAGATATTCTAAAACAACTGAAGAATGTCACACTTACACCTACAATACAGTCAACAAAATAATAGACAAATACACATCCTTTTGAATACGATGTTTTAAGTTCATGGACAAATCAAAGAGAATAAGGAAGAACGTCACCAATGAAGTATCTGATTATCTTGCATGCATTCAATGACCCAAAAGACACAGAAGCTTTTTCGAGAACCACTAGAACCCTTTAATCTAGGCATTCTATAAGAACTGGACTAATGTACCTGGTTTACATGTTGAACTGCATGGTGTTATTTTATTTCCCCGCCATTCAAATTTCATTTCTTCTGGTTTCCTTGGTTTCTTTCTCATATCAATCTTAGCTAAACTTTCTAGAAAAAAAATAATGTCACTGCATATCACGGTAATCAATTTTTTTTAAAGTTAAAATTTAGTTTAATTAGTTTAAAATCACAAAATTCTTGACGCATTTTAGACAAAAACATCGTGGAAATATAATTAGGATGAGATCCTACCTGGTTTTGTTTTGGTAGCTACCTTTATAGACAGTTCTTGTCTACCTGTGTCTTTATTTCTTGTTTCTGAAAATGACACTTAATCAAATTAGCCTGAATTGATGAATAAACATTCAAAGGATGAAAATGTAATAGCATTATCAATATACCGTGTAACCGCGTTTATCCGTCCACCGGTACTCCGGAAACCCCGATATCCGCTCGCTTTTTACCCTGAACGGAATATTTACTATGTTGTCCATCCATATTTTATACTAAAAAAAAGGAGGAAAATAAATATTTTACCTGAAAGACTCTGTTGCTCTCTGCTAATATATCTGGGTTTGTTATTAATTTGAACAGTTCTGTTTAAAGACGACTGTCCTAAGTTTATTTTCTTCTTGGAACCCCTTTTCTTTTCCAGTTTCGACGTCCCCTTTTTCTTCTTTTTAATCGTGGTTGTCATAGAGATGCTTTGAGTTTCTATTTTATTGGTGGTACTTTTTATGTTCGGTATTTCAGTTGTAGTTTTAGTCTTTGGAACCTTTTTTGACTTCTTTGGTTGTTTTGATTTTCTTGACGTCTTCGGTTTTCTTACATCTGATGTAGATTTAATTGTTGGTCCTAGTTTGTTTCCTAACTTTGTCGAAACTTTCTTTTTCTCCTTTGGTTTCTTTCTAATCTTCATCTTGGGTTTCTTCTTGTCGATTTGAAGAGAAGAGGTAGGGTTCAAAGAATCAGACTTCTTCGATTGTTTCTTCAATCTAATTGTTTGTAAAATGTTATTGTGAAGCAAGGTTTGCCACGGATAGTAAGGTTCTATAGTTGTGTCTGTAGCGTCTGTTGTTGTTTCAGTGCTAGAATTAGTATAAGAGTACCACAATGCTACTGTTGCCTTCTCCTGTCTGGAAAACCCCTTTAAAATAAAAAAGTGAAATTTGTAATGGGTTAGAAATGCCCTATATGACTGACTGTCGCACTCAAGAAAAAAGTATCAGATCCTTCCATTAAACCCTTCAAAGGTGAAACAATTGATTTGATCTGGCGCGAGCGTCTTCATTCCTTTTTTTAATTTTGAAAATAATGAATCGAATTCCAATTAATTTCATGGTAAAATCTTTTTCATCATAATGCCTGGGTTTTCAACTAGTTTTCTCAAATGTCCCCAAAAATGCACAAGGAAATGACCATGCAATTTCAAAGCATGATATAGTCACAGCATTTTTTGTTTTAATACAAACTTAAATTTGGTTGCTGTGGGCAGTGGACACTGGTGTTTCTAGATAATACAAAATATAAAAAAAATTCAGACCTATATATCAGTTTGTGTCCCCTGGAGAATGTCAAAATGTCCCCAGTCTGGGACATGTCCCCCAAGTTGAAAACCCAGGGTTTAATGTGTATACTTTCCACCATTAGCTACCAAGCATGACTTATGAATGACAAGATACTTTACCATGATGGTGACTGTTTCATTGATAGGACCTTCAGCTTTTATAATCTCAATCACATTTCCTGACTGATTATTTTTAATATACCAAAACTCAGTCCCCGCAACTATCCTAGAAGCCATTGTTACATTGTTGACAGATTGGACAGAAAAAAAGAAAATACCTTCTCTGTCCTTCATTGCTGAAATCATCAAATTCAAATAATTAAGCAATATTTGTTCCTTATTAATTCCCTTCGACATCGTCAACGTCAACCTAGGACTTTTAGCAACAATGTTTCTTTTACTAATGAATTATAGTACAAAAGTGGTGTTTTAAGACTCCCACATTAATTAATGATCCAGGATTGCATTAGATATCAGAAAAAGTAATGGACAACCAGGATAGCCTACCCAAAATAACTCTACTCCGAGGTTTTTCGCTAACCAGAATATCACGAGAGGCTTTTGGGAGGACTAACAATTCTGTATAACCTACAATATACAAAGGTTAAAAATTGACCATTAAAAAAAATATTTACATAATTTATGTCAACAAATATGTTTTTTTTTAGGATTAATTCTGGTTTACATTTTTCATTTACCAAATTTTGACACAGTGCTCTCCCGTAATGTGTTTATTTCATGACTTTTAAGAAATATAAAATTACCTCCCTTGAACTTTCCAAATGACCTATTGACTGCGCCAATTAGGGTACCTGATGCCATTATTTACTCATTTATTGCTACACTTGCTCATATAAAAAAACGACGTCAACAATGTATTGCCAATATTTTACATCGATTTCCAGATTCGTTCTGCTTGGGGTTGCTTTTACATAAATATACCAAATCTCACCCTGAACAACTTGTTGTCGTACCCGGCCTGATATATCATTACATGTTTTATTATTACCATTACATTGTCCACATTTATCTCTGGTTTTATTAGAATCTAATACACCGTCACAACCTATATTCTAAAATAAATAATTCACCTCTCATTTTATTTTTTATATTTAAAAATCAGTCGGGAATATCTTTAACCATTTTAGATACTACAACATTTTTATTCATTCCTTCAAAAATTGTACGCTGCTCTAGAACACATGTATCATACGAAACTTCGCATCTTTCCTAGCTCCGTATGTGTCGCAGATAGGTAGAATTACTCTGTTGATCAGAATGCACATGTATGTGTTATTTGGCCTGTGGCATTGTAGCTCGTACAAGCTGTTTATGTAATGTTTTTGGGAGATATACTGAATCATAATATCAAATATAGATCACTCACCCTGCATTCACCATCAACACACGCACCAGAATCACCACACGCGGTTCCATCAACAACTTTCTTAGAGAATTGTTTGGTCAAATTGTTTTTCAAGTTGATAGTAGAACAAATCAAGGCACAGACTTTCTTGTCTGTCTCGGGAAAAGAAATACCTACAAATACCACATTTCATTTAGAAGAGTTAGTAGTTTAAAAATCTGATTACTGTATTTTTTTAAATTAAATAATTACCTCGCCATTTGGTAAATAAACCGGCTGAATCTCTACCATCAAAAAATGAACATTGCAAATTTCGAAACTCAGTTGCGTTTTCTGGACATGGCTGAAAGATAGGAAAGAAAATAAAAAGGTCACTGAAGAGTGAAGACACAATCCCTGTATATCTTCACTGGTTGTAAGTATGTAGTCATTAATTGGGTTTTGTTCTTGCCGATTTATCTGATTTTCTATATATGGGTTAGAAAGTATTTTCTCGTGTTTTCGAAGATTTTCTGACAGCTGATTTTAACAGGTAGATATTAGGAGTGTTTGGTATCATAATGAATGTTTTGAGGATCGATGAAGAGAACTGAAAGCAACTGCAAGGGAAGACCTACATATAGAGAAAATTGATGTTTGGAAATGTGTTTTATATAGATTTGACGAAGAATTACGCTAGTATTACCTGACGGTTACAGGTACTGTAATCTTTGGTTAGCCCAATACATCTACTGGAGGAAACCTTTCTCGTGTGCTTCCTGAAACGATTATACCACTTCAAGAAAAGAGTAGTAACATCTCTTAGAATGTATTGGGTAATAAAAGTGAATAAAGCTATAGCACATCTCTGATGATGATGACCTCAAGTCGTATGATTAGTAAATCTGTCTAATCTTCACATCGATCCCCGATCACCATGTAGCAGTCATTCACATGTAGTTTCATTTTCGACTTATAATTGTATTACCGTCTTAGTTCTCCCAACTTTGAGCGAACCACCTCATTTCTCAACCAGGTGTCATGAAGAAGTGGGCTCTGGAGATTTAAAACATCTCATCAGATATGCTTAAGTGAAAGAACATTAACAGCAGCATATTTTACGTTGAAGCATTGTTAGCATCAAAATATACGTTGAAATCAAGTTGCTCTCAGAATTACACCATGTTAACTTACCCGATACTGTAACAATCTCGATGTCTATATTTAATTCCAATACCACAAGATCTAGAACAGGATGTATATTCACTCCAAGCACTCCATCTGTATTCTATACCATCCTGATAGTGATAGTAATAAACAGTAGGCTACGTGATATGGCAGTGATGTTGTTATGTACAAAAAGTTGGAATGGATTGATGTGGTTTTCGTAAAGAAATAGCTTTGTTGCATGTAGTACCTGCTTCTGTGGACTGGAGTTATCAACGTATGTGGGGAAAAGTCATTAATAGCTTGTGAATAGGAATAGACAGAATTGCCATTGTTTATAAATAGATGTTTACAGTGGCGTGGTGGCTCCAAATTGGCTGGGGGGCACAAACCCTTTTTGGCGCTCCCTGCAACTCATGGTCCCCACCCACACCCTAAGGTATTCTGTTCAGGTATGGATCACAATGCATGAATGCACTGATGCACATGTTAAACCTCTGGAGTCCTTTGACCGTGGAACACCGCGTCGAAGAGGGGGAACGAGGTAATACGGGGTTCCTTTCATGGAAAATTTTGAAAATTAAGACTGTTGTAGGTGCGATCTAGATATATTTCAGGCACTTGCAGCCCCGATAAAAATATTCGATACTGAAACGCAAAACACAATTTTTTTAGGTTTAATAAGTAAATGTTATCAGTAAATGAGAGATTCTGAGAGTGACATTTTTTATATCACACGGGTTTTGTTAACATAATTTTTTTTTCAAGTGAATAAACTTAATAGGCTTCATCCTTGGGTGATTACAAACATTCACACTATTGTCTTCATTGTCCTTAAAGTTTTCGTTTTAACTGTAGTAAACGACGATTAGTTCAACATTGTTCTAAAATTGAAATTAGGCTTTGGACCCCAGAAGTAAATTCAAAGATGCAAAATAATTAATTCAGTCCGTAGGAAGACCGGAAAGACCTAATTTTGAAGTACAAAAGCAATTTTACCATTTGTCATAGTGAACGCTTGTAGCGAGCGCGGACCTATGAGAGACCCTCATAGTTGTCTCCCTTGAATAACTGTAAGCAGTGAAATGTAATATTTCGGCTCACTCCCTTCATTTATCACAACTTAATAGGCTTTATCCTTGGTAGATTACAAACACTCACACCAAGTTTCATCAAAATCCATCAAGAAATCAGCTCTCTATCGGGTCCACAAACAATTCAAGAACGAGGGCAATAATTCATAGTAAATATTGATTGTTGCTCTTATTTTCAATAAGGATTACAAACACTCACACCAAGACCCTCGGAAACTTCAAGGCTTTAGCTATTTGAAACAATGCAGGAAGGCTATTTGACGCTATATTTTTGTATTTTTTTGTATGTTTATGTCTGCGGTAGGTCGGCTCAACTTTACCGACGGATATCAATAACGGGGGCGGATCCAGGATTTATAGAAATGGGGGGGGGGGGGGTGGAGGGGACTCTGAAATATAACATGCTTCAAATGGAACGGCACTGCGAGCGCAGAAGGCTCGAGCGGCAATTTTATAGAGTGTTCTGACATTATTCGGTCAAAAATAAGGGGGAGGGCCCGAGTTGTATTGAGACAAAGCCCGAAAATAATTATTATTTCATAACGACCGACTTTTTTTCGAAGGACTTTTGGCGCCCCCTTGCTGGATATTTAGACAGATATGCATGGCTGGGGAAAGAGTCATCCGTTTCAGACTAGGAAACGGGCAACCCGCTCGTTCATTTTCTGATCCTGACTGACTAGCAACGAAATTTTCTCCAAAATAGCACTTCGTCATTATATTTTGCCATTCAGCGTGATTTTAAATAGTTGTCTATACTGCTTTCACAAACCCGATTTTTCAATGCTTTTTAACCAGATCAAACTTAACTATCATACCTTTTTATCCGGAAGAATATTGTCAGAGCTTTTCTGTTCCGTGTTTCCCAAAGCCCATCCAGATCCATAAATAATGATTAATTGGTAGCAAAATAAAATGCGTCGATGGATAGCCATGCCTTCATCTCTACCAATCTGCGGTCGTGCTAGTTGGAGTGTAGTTGGTTGACAATGTAAATAATTTATCTAGGGGTATTGTAATTTACACATGAGAGAAATATACGAGGTAATAATTAGATCATTAATTTATCAACTCAAGTCATCGGGTCATTTCACATCATACACCTCAACAAACTCTCATTATTTAACAAGAATGAGGTACAATGATAGTGCAATGTAATTATAAATGTGTCAATTTTCGTACAGTAATTGTTCTCCCGTCCATAACATCCGATATAACTACTCTCCTCAGATTGCTTTCATGTTCTAGTTTACCTGTGCCTGGTCTGCTTAATTTCGTGCTTAAAACCCTGCAAGACTTTAGTGAGGTAATCTCGTGTCAAATATCGGACTTAGACAAATGCTCACTACCGGGTCCTTGCTGTTTCTGTATGGACACATGAACCTTGAGGTCTATTTCAGAGATTCAAGAGTTTCTGTTCAGTAGCTTTTGTATCACTGGTGGTGGTGAAGGTGATTTTTGAGTTCTAATCTCGCCTAGGATGTGGAAGTCCGATGACCTTGAATAAGTCACGTTCTCCCATAATTCCACAAGACCCAGCTGTAAATGGTAGGCTACGGATAATCTGTACAAGATCAATTCACAGAGGTTTAGCCAAGAACTGGATGGAAGGAAGCATCCACCTCGGTACTGATCCTCGTAAATAAGGATGTTTCTTTGTTTCGTTTTTGCTTATGCTTGCTTATGACTCTTACTATTTGCCAATTTGAGGAATATATCCATTGCAATGGGGAAAATGACAGAATAAAATCTCAACTATTTGGACTAGAATAAACTTTACTAGAATCTTATTATAACAAGCATTAGATAATATATAACAAATACATAACTAGTATATTTTATTGTATCATGCTCAGCATGGTATAACATTTCACTTTCTCATACAAACTTCACTTAAACCATTCTGAAACTGAACATTACCGAATAGACCAACTAAAACACACTTCTTTCCACGAATGTTTCTTACAAAATTTCCAAGTATCAGTCACGCCCATTCTTAGTCTCTATCGCCTCATTCCAATCTTGTCAAATCATTCATTATCAGTTTCTTGCATCGCGGACGTAATCCCAACTCATGCGAACACATTCACTACTCGTATTTTAATTTAAACTCACTTACAAAAAATAACAATACTGTACAAACGTGTTTAATATCAATACTGTCGTTTTTGAAGATAATTTCTAAATGAACCCCCACTCCTGTCTACAGGATCATGCCAAATTTTCCATTTTTTGATAATGCGTTTGTAATAAATCTTATCCAATTAAACGCATTAACCGGAATTAACACTTGCTCAAAACTAGCATCGGGAACAAGAAGAACAAATGCTATATTGAACAGAAAAGATGGTATAGAAGTTGTTTCTTATATTGTTAAAACTATTCAAATAAACGGAATATTCTCCAAACACAAAGTTTTGCATTCGTCGAATTTCGAATATGTGCATTACCAGAGTACCAAATATTGCACTTCCGATTGAGTTTGTTTGGGGGTTATTATCAACTAAACTATATAGTTGTGGATCTTAAAGTTACCTTTCAAATTTGTCAGATAGAACTTGACTTGGACGGTGCCCTCTGGATTCTATCATACATACTCTTTCAACAGCACATTCATTTCATACAATGTATATGTGCAAGTAACATACTTTGTCCTTACACTTTACACATAGTAAACATAACATAAAATATAATAATATAATATTGTACAACATCAATAATAACAACATTAATACTACTGTTTATATTGCACTCGATTATTGATTGATATATATTGAAATAATATTGCACAAAAACAAAATAGCAAAAGCTATTGTCACAAATAAATATAAATACCATGTTTATTCTATACAAAAATTCAACCCTCATATTTTTGAAGATGTAACCATCACTTTTAAGGGATTTTCTTTCCAAATGTTTCCTTTGTACCCTGAAAACATCTTTAACAAGATGTCTTATACGGCTCAATTCTTTATGGTTCCTAAAGAATTCAATTTTTATATTTTTCTACATTCTTTGCATGAAACCTAATGAGTGGCACTACTTCATTTTAAATTTTACTAGATAAACATATTGCACTATGAAATAAATTTTAAATTATTATGCAAAACTATAAAAAAAACTATTGAGCAAATTAATATAATAAATAATAAATAAAAACAAAAAAATATTGACTCATATAAATAAATAATCTAGGTAAAGCAAATAAATACAGGGTAGCAGCAAATATTGGCATGAATCTATAAATCTGTTTCCAAAACTGAAAAACTCAACAGCTGACATTTCTGTGGGGAAAAAAGAAAACTGAAAGTTAATGTGTGCAAAAAATAAAAAAAAAACATCTTGAAAAATTGTAAATTTTCTGTAAAATACAATAAATGAAGAAAAACAAATCAAAATATTGCTTTAGCAGTTGTATACTATTTAAATCAAAGAAAACACTAAGCTCACTATTCTAGACAACTTGCAATACATTTTGATGATTTGACAACAAATATATTCAGGCCCATAGGAAGCAATTTGATATTATGTTTTGGGAGGGGGTCAAATAGTGCAGAATTCCATGCCTTAGGCTGCGGCTGGCTACCAAAATTATTGAAAGGGGTAGAGGGGTGGAGGCGAGGGGGACGGGTGTTGTGTTTGCCACGGGCCGCCCACGTGTTCCTATGGGCCTAATATTAAAACATTTTGACTACATTTCAACAAATTGAATATATATTGATTCAACAAATTGAATATATATTGAAACAATTTGAATACATTTCAACAAATTGAATATATATTGATTCAACAAATTGAATATATTGATTCAACAAATTGTGTATATTGCTATATTGTATATCTTAAAAAAATGTACTTGATCTCTAAATCATCAAACTTTGTACACAATTTTTTTTTTTTTTTTTTTTTTTTTTTTTGGTGTCTATATGTTGTATATTGTATCTATGTTTGTCCCCATGGGCTGGGTGTGAGACAGGACCGTTACCACTCGTGGTATAGGGCCTAATTCTGACCCATGTAAAATAAAGAGTTTATTATTATTATTATTATTATGAATATATATTGAAACAATTTGAATACATTTCAACAAATTGAATATAAACTAATGCTCAAAAGAAAGTACCCACCTATATATTTTGCAGTAAAATCAACAAAAATAAAAATTAAGTGATAAAACCACTGTGATACATCTCACACACAGTCAATACAATACTTTATGTGAAAAAATTATGAAAAAAGTGAACGAATCACAAAAACGGCGGAAAAAACAAAAAGCGACAAATTCTGATGTTGCACGAAATGCATGTGAATGATGGTGGTATAAAACACCTTACTGGACACGTAAGCACCAGGGGCTCAAGAAAAACACAAAAAGTATGCCACTTTTGAGCCGGATTGAAAGAGAGAGAGCTGTGGAGATGGTGCAACAAGGAGCAAACAGACCCTTGATAGCAAGAATCCTCGGCTGCAACAGCAAAACTGTAACAAGATTGATACAGCGTTTGAGGCACACAGGCAGTACATCAGACAGGCCTAAGAGTGACAGATTACGTGTCACAACGCCTGTTTGGGACTGCAATATCAGGAACATTCATCGGTGGAATCATTTTGTTCCTGCAACGTCCATGGCACCGGCGACATTGGGGCACCATATCAGCTGACACTCAGTGTCCTGGTGCCTAACGGAAAGTGATATTGGAGCATGTTAACCCAACTGCAGAGTGCGCTCGACACCGACGTCAACGATTGACTTGGGCCTGGAAAATTTGGCAATGCCAGATACGTGATTGGCAACACCCTTAGTGCGATTCCTTCACTCATTTTATTGTTCTTCACATCAAGTATTGTGTTGAACGTTTTAAGATGCATCAAAGTGGTTTTAACTCTTTATATTTGCTTTTGGAAATTTAACTGTAATATGAAAAAGTGGGTACTTTCTTTTGAGCATTAGTTTATATTGAAACAATTTGACTTATATTTAAACAAATTGAATATATATTGAAACAATTTGAATACATTTTGGCAAATTGAATTATATTGAAACAATTTGAATACATTTTGGCACTAAGTATCACTGAAAAAAATTGAATGCTCACCAACACCATAACACAGTAAAATCATACAATGAAAGCAAGCAATAATCCTTAAATATTGCTGTAATTTAGCAGTAACACACATTTTAATATGTACAATGAACATAATTATGTTTTGTGAATGCACAACACACCATGCAAGCTAATAACTAGATATTTAGATAGAGATATTAATGTTGAAAAGAAGCTAGGTATTATTAGTCTTTCTACTTTTAAGATATTTTCCGAAAATAGTCTTGTGATTTAAGTTAAATTAAAAGAAAAGAAAAATGGTTGCAATAAATACTTGAGTATCAGTAAATACAAATTTTACTTTAATTTCTGAAAAATGTCCCTTTGACTATCTTACATATTTTTTTTGTGCTTTCTAATGTATGCCATCAAGAGCTTAGTAGCTGGTGTGACAAAAGAGTAAGCATATAGTGTTCAGAAGACCCTAATCCAGGCCTTCTCAATTAATTTTTGTTAAGAGCCAAATGCATTTTATGAAAAAATATAAGGGCCAAATAGAGCTTAGCTAGCATAGAGAGCAAAGCGTTTTAGCGGAGGAGGTCACTCTTGAGGGGCCATTCTCAAGGGCGTCGCGGGCCACCATTTGAGAAGTCTTGCCCTAAGACCTGTAATTTCCTAATATGAAAATCATCACAATCCTTCATCAATTTGTTTCAAGGTATAAGTCAATAGAATTAAAGTCAAGGAAGCCATGTCTTATTTATGTAGTAAATGTTATATATAAATTAACAAGTCAGTGTGTATTGTAGTGTATAAAATAATGTCAATGATACAAAATACAAGTTGACAGCTTAACATTTACTACATTATTACTGTTATTGTAATTGTCACATTAACTTAGGGTATGTAATACATTTTATTTCTGAACTTAAGCTACATCAAGTACATTGTACATGCAACACAATGACAGCCTTGTCCTTGATTTTTTATAGACATTTTGTGTATGTAAAATTATATTGTCCAATACATCAAATGGCTATGAGTACAATAACCACAAACAGACAACATAGAATTAAACTATAGTACTCTTTACTTCATCATCATCATCATCAAAAAATACACATAAAGATGATGGACTGACAGTCTCCTCTTTTAGAAGAGCTGAACTTTCATTAGCACTAAGAGAATCAGAGGAATCTCCTTTAGAAACATAAACTTGACTGGCTGTAGTAGAAGCTGGTGGAATATGACAGGAAGCAGTAGTAGTTATAGAGGTGTTAGGTGATGTTAAAGCTTCATAGTGTTCTAAAGCAGTCGGGGAGGGAGAGCGGGAACGCATATATAGTGCACCATGCCGCATCATTCTACTGGATTTTGGAGTCTGAACATCACTGGCTGGGTCATCGTGAGATTTTGATCTGGGAACAAAGCGAGTACGACTGGTCTAGATAGAAACAAGACAAAGAGCCAATCAGAACAAAGCAATCAATAAAAAAAACCTTAAGCTTTCAGTAACAGTGTTTGAAATCACCCACAGTCATAAGCAAAATAAGTTGAATGCTATATTAATATTTAAGTGTTTACTGTGTTAGAAATGTTTTAGTGAGAGTACATTCAAAATCCAAGATCTGGCACTTCCAATTCAGCGAAAAATGTCAAATTTTATAGCTCTCAAGTTTTTGTATAACATATTAACTTCAAGATTATCATGGTTCCAATTCAAGTCATCTGTTAATCAAGGTTATCAACTGAAAATATCACCAAAAATCACCAAGATTATCATTTGATCAGTCACCAAGGTTATCATTTAGTAAGTCACCAAAGGTTATCATTTATTCAGTCACCAAGGTTATCATTTAATATGTCACTAAAGTTTTCATTTAATCAGTCACCACAGTAAACATTTGAACAGCAAGGTTATCAATCCATCAGTCACTAGGGTTATCGTTTGATAAGTCACCAAGGTTATCATTTGATAAGTCACCAAGGTTATCATTTAATCAATCACTAAGATTACCATTTAATCATTCACCAAGATTGCCATTTGAACAGTCACCAAGATTATGATTCGATCAGTCACTAAAGTTATCATTTAATCAGTCACCAAAGTTATCATTTAATCAGTCACCAAAGTTACCATTTAATCAGTCACCAAAGTCATCATTTAATCAGTCACCAAAGTCATCATTTATTCAGTCATCAAGGTCATCAATCTGTCACTAAAGTTATCATGTGATAAGTCACAAAAGTTTTCACTTAAACAACCACCAAAGTTATCATTTAATCAGTCGCAAAGATATAATTGAAACAGTCATAACGATTATCATTTGATAAGCCTCCAAGGTTTTCATTTCATCATCACTAAGGTTACATTTCATCAGTCACTAAGGTTACATTTCATCATCACTAAGGTTACATTGGATCAGTCTCTAAGGTTATCATTTGATCACCATGTTCATCAGTCACCAAGGTTGTCATTTAAAGAGTATCTAACGTTACTATCAATTCAAGTTTAATGTTTCAGGTTTAATGTTTCAGGTTTAATGTTTCAGTCATAAAGTCAGAGTACCTCTCGTAAAGTAGGTAAATTTAATTTATGACCAGTTCTAAATGTTATTTAACTAATTATTTTACTGGTTACTGGAACAAGGAGAATTAACAGAAGGATTACAGAAAAGAGGAATACAGAGAAATGAACACTGTTATTGAAAGCCAGGATAAATATGGTTAAAAGGGGAAAAACTTCAGCCTGAACATGCAAAATGATAGCAATTGGGAAAAAGCTCATAAAAGGAAAGATTTGCTTCATACTGAAAAATGTGAAAGATAAGGCTCAAAAGGTGCACTTTGAAAGAGAAAACATTGAAAAAGGCAAAAAAAAACATAAACTGAAAGATTCTTAATCAGCATATCAAGTAGTGAAGTAATTATGTTTCTAAAGAATTGAAATTTTCAAAAATTATCTTCCAAAACCTATTTAAAAAATTTTCTTTAAATGATACTTCTTGACTTTGAAGAAGTAAGTTAGTATGTTAATTAATTCTAGTTAATTAATTCTAGTTAATTAATAAGATTAATAATATTATAACTCAACAAACCTAGTTTCTATCACTCTTTACCCAATTGTTATTATTTTGTATGAAAGGAAATAAAATATATATTGAAGAACATATGCTGTATAAATCAGATAGCTCAGAATGCAAGGTCCCAAAGATTTCTCAAAATGCAAAACGCCTCAACCATTTGGAGCATCAAAAATAAATTTCATATTTACATAATACTTCTAAAATAATTTTATGGACACGACATGTTACCAAAAATGAATTAAGGCTGATAATGAAATTAAAACATCACTGAGTTAGCAAAGTGAGGGCTAAAAATGATGTGCCTTGAAATGAAATGTCCAATGGATCAGCAATGTGTCAGCAGTGTAAATTAAATTAGTATGGTGGACCATCATTTAAAATAAAATTATAAAAAATGGGCCAAAAAGGCGACATGAAATGAATTTGATTTTTGATATACTCCACAATATTGTTAATATAAACTTGTTAATGATATAAAAGTGCTGTTAGTTGTCAATCAAATTAAACACGTGCAGCATTAGGATGTACCTTAGCTTCAACAGATTCTGGTATAGTTTCAACTGAACGAGCCATGGTGACACCAGTAGGTCTACGTAGTTGAAATGATGCTTGTTCGTGGAAGACAACAGCTGTACCAGGAACACGTTGAGGAGACTCTTCACTACTACCTCCATCTTCACCATGATCTGGTCTACGTCTATGTGACATAAATCTTCTCATACTCGTAGTCTTGGTTTTTTGACGTCTGATTTTAAATGTTTTACGACTTTTAGCATCCTGTCTCTGTAACCTATGACCTCTGGTATCATCTGTGTCTGGGTTGATGGTATGGATTGCTGAAATAGAGACAAAGGGAAGATCTTGATCATATTTTTTGACAATATTGGTACTATTGAAAAACATGAAAACCAACCATTTTAAAGGAATACTATAGTCAAACAGAGATATTTCTGCTCATCCGGGTACCGTCAAAACATATACAAAACCAGTCCATTATATTTTCAAGGGTATAAAAGTATCTTATTTAGAGGGTTGTTTGTTTGGCAAGTTACAGCAACACCCTTGAAAATATAATAGACTGGCTGTGTATATGTTTTGACTGTACCCGGATGAGCCGAAATATCTCTGTTTGACTATACCTCTTATAATGATCAAAGCAAAAATATAAACATAAATATTAAGACTATTTGATCATGAGTGGACTAACCCAGTGTCATAAATATACAACAGAATGTTGTCATCTGATAATTTCAAATAACGTAACTAAGTAATCATCCATAAAAATGTAAGTAAAATATATTGGAAAGTAAATACAGGGGTTTTGTTACCGGTATATATTATTTATATATAAATGGGTAAATCCATTAAATATTTCCTCTTGTTGACCAAGTTATAAAATTTTGAATTTTCTCTTTAATTCAAGTGGTAGTATTTCTTTAAATAGAGATATATAAAATATCTTGTCAAGTATCCTAATTGTATATCTTACCTCCACCATTAGCAGCTTCATTCTCTTCATTTTCAAATAAAACATGAGCTGGCGATCCTTGTTCATCCATACTAGATTGTTTAGATAGTCTTCCACCACGAATTGTACCTTTACGTTTAATTATTGGTGATCCTTCAAATTCAACTTGATCTGAAATAACATTTTAAACGACATTGTAAAATATTTTTCCTCCAACATCTTCATCATAATCCAATCAATTGAACACTTTTCAACATCGAAATATTTCATGATGATTAAATGAAACAAAATTCTATTAAGAATTTGGAAGAGATGACATTTTGAATGTGATCTTGATATTCAAGACATTTAATACTTCAATTGCTTATGGTCCAAAAAGTTGAAATCTAAAACTGAAGTTCAACCTAATAGCCAGCACATCTAATGTAACTCAAGACAGCATTTTGTTTTCAATAATTCTCAAAATTAAATATCAAATATTTGAAGAATAACCATCTAGTATATTTATTACCTGGTGAAATATCATCTATAGTATTTTTACGTGTAAATTTCTCTAAGATTTTACTACCATCATGCGCAGATATACGTTTACTGGATTTATGACGAATCATTAGAGGAGAATCTTCTTCTGATGTAGCAGATCTCTGAGGTCCACTCGCTGAACTGGACTGAGAAAAAATGGTTGCTGCAAAAACATAATACATCACTAACTTTAACAGGCTTTCTCTTTCAAAAAACGCCAAACATGTAAATAATTTAAATTGTTCTTTTTTAGTTAATAATTAATTTCATTGTTAAGATATTTGCGTGTTCATTGACAATTGATTTTTAAATGAATACTTAATTATACCCACCACGACTAGCTCGTTTACAAGCTAAGTTAATTACTGGTTTAAAAGGACCAATAATTTCCATAGCTATCTCAGAGAAAGAGGGTCGTGACCTATCTGGTACTTGTGTTGTATAAGAATCAGATCTATCTGTAGCAAATGTTGCTGTTCTTGATCTGTAACCAGCTACAATAAAAATATAAACACATTACTAAAACAGTGGAACATTGTCTGATAAGTAATAGTAAGAGCTTTTGTAAAAATTCAAGATGCTTGAACCTCTCTACCAGATGGTTTCACACCAACCTACTGGCATTGATCTTTCCCAGTTTATCCATAACCATTTTCAGCTGGATTGATCAGAATAATGATGAATTTTAAGGTCATCTTTTCAGGACTTTAATATGCAATACAAGATTAGAACCCACAATCACCATTTCGACATATTTTGAAGCAAATGACTCTTCTTCCTCTTAACAAGTATCAAGATATTGTGCCACAAACTTATATTATTCTGGGTCAAAGTGCCATGCCTAAATACACTACTTTTTGGTCTACAATAATGTTGCCTTTTAGTCACTCTTCATATGTAAAAAAAAATAAAATATATTACATACCTATATTATTACTAGCTATTTCTTCACGTAGTTGTTTTAATTCTGTAGCTAGTTGTATTAATATAGAACTACAAGATTTAGGATGTGTAAAACTATAACCTTGTAATTTATCACGAATTGTTTGTTGTAAATAATATTCTTGAGCTGTATCACAATTTACCTTCATCATCTAATTAAATACAAAATAATCATTTTATAATCAATTACAAAATAATCATATGATCAAATACAAAATAATACTCATATGATCAAATACCAAATAATTATCATATGATCAAATACAAAATAATCATCATCTTATTTAATACAAAATAATCATATAATCAATTACAAATAATCATCATATGATCAAGTACAAAATTAAGATTTTAAGTACAAAATAATCAACAAATGATCAATTACAAAATAATCATCAAATGATAAAATACAAAATAATCATCATATGATCAAATACAAAATAATCATCATCTTATTTAATTCAAAATAATCATATGATCAATTACAAAATAATCATCATATGATCAATTCCAAAATAATCATCATATGATCAAATACAAAATAATCATCATATATTCAATTACATAATTTGTAATAATCATCACCTAATTTAATACAAAATAATCATATGATCAAATATAAAATAATCATCATATGATCAATTACAAAATAATCATCATTTGATCAAATACAAAATAATCATCATATGATCAAATACAAAATAATCATCATATGATCAAATACAAAATAATCATCAAAATAAAATGGGCCAAGATGCAAGAAAAAAAATTGTCATATATGTCCAGAAGTTAGGACAGTTCAGTGATGCAGTATTAAAAGTTAAAACTTACTCTAAATTCTATAAATGTTTGCAGTATTAAAAACAATGAAGGTCTATGTGTTGTAACAAAATCTATAAAGTTCCACAATGGCAGACCAACTGAAAAATAAAACATTTACATACTAATAAATATTATCAATATATTGACATTTAATTTGCCTGGTTGTTGCCTTTTAGAATTTTGATGTTTTTTTATTAAAAAGTTTTCAAGACAAGTTATTACAAAATATGATATGTTTTTTTATTATACGAACATTAATATGATTTTTTGTTTAACTTACTGCGACCTCTACTGGCTAAGTTTTGTATAGTTTTAGCTACTTTATGCCATTCACCAGCTAACTGTTTGTCAAAACATACCATTAATATTTCTAAACCTATAAAACATTTTTATTATGTTAGTCCTAAATATATCTATATCTATATATCTGATGTCTTTGCTATAACATTTAAATATTCTCTTTTGTTTTAGCTATCAATAGCTTAAAAAAAAATTACAAAAAAGATGTAATGACAGTCTAAGCATCAATGCTATTATTATTATTTGCATCTGCAGTTATAAGTGATGTAACAAAGCTGGATTACTTTGAGAACATATTTAATTCGTCGATCTAATGCTCTGAAAAGGTAGAAGATAGGAATAGTTCTGTAATCATTGAAGATTAGGATAGCTATGTAATAGCTGAAGATAAGAATTGTTCTGTAATCACTGACAATAAGAATTACTCTGTATCATTGAAGATAAGAATTGTTCTGTAATCACTGAAGATAAGAATTACTCTGTAATCACTGAAGATAAGAATTACTCTGTAATCAATGAAGATAAGAAATACTCTGTAGCATTGAAGATAAGAATTACTCTGTATCATTGAAGATAAGATTTGCTCTGTAATCACTGAAGATAAGAATTGTTCTGTAATCACTGACAATAAGAATTACTCTGTATCATTGAAGATAAGAATTACTCTGTATCATTGAAGATAAGATTTGCTCTGTAATCACTGAAAATAAGAATTGTTCTGTAATCACTGACAATGAGAATTACTCTGTATCATTGAAGATAAGATTTGCTCTGTAATCACTGAAGATAAGAATTGATAGTTACCTAATAAAGCTCCCCACTGTTGTATATCTGTAGCCATTTTATGTTTAGGTTTATCATCTTGCGAGATACTACCAGATCTACCATATTCACCAATAGATAGGTGAGATTTAGCAGCATTATTATTAGAACCATGAACTTTACTACCTTGTGATAGTAGATTACATATAATATTACATATAAATAATACATCTACATGTGATAACTTGGGCATATCTGAAATATAATAAAAGAAAATTTGTATCAAAGGTGAGATCCAAGCAGAAAGGTGCTTACCAAAGTGAAAACATTCAGACAAATTCTTTATACATTTAAAAGAATATTACCTCCTAGAACAGACATACTTAACCAAAAAGAGTATATTATATTTATCAGTGAACATACCTAGTGTCATAAATTCATCAGAACAGTTATATATAGGAAAACATAACTAAATACCTTTACGTCCACATCCAACTCTAATACATAATGGAAGTATAAAGTTTACTAATAAACTTAATGTTCGTTCTGTAACTTGAAACATAGCCATTCCACCACATAGTTGTTCAAATGTATACTGGTCCTAAAATGATATAATACAGATATTAGACACTACTATATTTAAGTATTCATATCCATTACAACAAAAATAAAATTTTCCCTAAATTAATACATTCTTTATCTCAGTTTAGTTGTATTAATAGATCTTTGAAAAAACAGATTTTGCGCATACCCCTAATAGTTGCATCTGCATGGCTACAAGTTTCACAACAGCTGAACAGAATATTGGTGGTACTTCTACAACAGATGCTGGTCCATCAGTACGACATGTAGCACTTATAGTAGTACCACCTTCAGGTATTAGTGGTCCACCAGGAGCTCCAGATAGTAATATATTTATTAGTACATTTACTAAAGTCTGAAATTAGATATATAATAGAAAGCAGTGAAAATTATGTCCATTTTATATTGAAATTGACAAAAAGCATTAACTCGAACTTTTACTATCCACACTATTAACACTAGCTTGAGCTCTTTGTTTGAAAAATTGTTCAATCAAATAATCACATAACCACATATCAAAAGAAAATTTTTTTTAAGAGCTCTATCAAATCATTAGCTTACCTTTAAATGAGGAAGATGAGCGATGTATGGAAATTTTCTTAATGTACAATAAACACCTAGAAACAAATAATAATAGATACCGGTATCCGTAATTATAAACTTCAGATTGGGATATTTGAACTATATTTAGAAGCGGAGAGCAAATTCCCTGGTTTTTTTTATTTCAGTTTGGGAGTTGAAAGTTATTAAAGTATTTTAGAGGAAATTATTATATGAGAATATCTCAAATTCTATTATTTATTATAATCTTTTAAATATCTTACCTTTCAATATACTAGCTGCAGCATCCCAATTCATTTGTCTCTAAAATATTATCAATGAAAAATAAAAACACATACTTTTAAATGAAGATTTTGGGGGATTAACAGATACATATTATCAAACTACTATCATTTATAGTTAAGGATCTACAAAAAATATATAAATAAAAATACATTAAGGAGAAAAATTCCTCTACTTACCCGTAATCCTGATTTTTTAGAAAGTTTAGAGAAGAGTCTATCTAAACGACGTAATATAAGGTTTAATGCTGGACGTATAGATTCTTGTGACCAATCAGTAGCAGGTAACATTCCAGTCATATACCTTAAACATATCACAATAATTTCATTACAAAGATAGACCATTTTCTGACACACAACTTTGATGAGATTAGTGAATTAAAACTTACTTTAAATATTTTGTTTTATAATATAAACTAACACTTGTGATCCAGCTTGTAGTACTATTATACTTTCTATGTATCTTCTCTTTTAACACTTATTGAAAACTTACCTCTGTAATCCAGAACAAGCCATGGTAACACGATCATAAGGTGCTAGTTTTAACAAGGTAAGAGCTATCTCTGCAAGTCTCTGTAATATAATCAAATGAAATCACATAAAGTTTAATCAAAGAAATATCAATATTGTAAGAGGCCATCTTTATTTTTTCATAAGTTTTTCAAATATCAGTAAATAAATTCTATACTTACATTATGCGTCTTATGGTCGACCAAATCAGGTGATCTAAAAGTCGGATCAGCTAAAACTTTTCTCAATTCCTTCATTCTAGTTCCACAGAATGAATAAAACTCTACCACAAGAGATAACAAGGAATCTCTAGGTTTACGGAACTCATTTCGAAGTTCAAGGTCATCTGGTTCTGGTAGAAATGTTTTGCGTCTGCCTTCTTCCATATGACGGCTTGGTGACAGAAAACTAAATTGCAAAAAGTAATAATTCACTAAGTGCTTTCATCTCATCATAGAAATCAAGAAGTCTCTTTATAAAACTTGATTATTGGTATTATTGTAAAGAGGTTTTCTACAGTTTTCATGTGTATCAGGGACACTGATTGCATAAATATACACCATTCCCATTTTCAAGCATAAGTTTATGATTCTAAGAATTCCAACTTAACTAAGTGTTTGACTGTTTCACAAATCAGAAAGGTCTTCAGTGATACCAGCATATTTCCTGATAAGGCAAAAAAAACCCAACATTTTCTTAAAAACGCACTTCGAAAAACATATAAATAATATTACCTGGCATGTGAGTCCTCTCTATCATCTATTGTTAAAGAATGTACACTATGATTCTGCATTGGTTTGATATTAGAATTTACTGTTTCCATATGACGCTGTGGTATACTCATTGGTCTAAAATACAACATGAACATATACAAATACAATAACAATTTACATAGAAAAACTGCATAATGAGTTTTTTATTTAATATTACCGACCTTTGTGATATCAAATAATGTTTTCATATTTTTCTTGTTAAAGCTATCATGCTGTTATTACCCTAGAAATAATTTTTTTTTTTTTAAAAAAAGCAAGCAAGCATTGAACGTCATATTTACTACTAGCAATTGCCATACTTGTTGAAGAAATATGGATGCCACCAACCCACAATTAAACCCAGGTAAGCCAGGCCCATGAGTCAGTTGATATACACACCTCGGACTGTCAACATTGATAATAAGCGCCCACTATGAAATAAGCCAACCTTGAAACTTGCGAACCTTGACTTTCAAAACAACACATATGGAGGTATAGTGGGTCGGTAACGGCCATATTTCTTTAACAAGTATGGCGACTGCTAGTAGTAAATATGGCGGCCAATGGCGGATTGCGTAAAATATTGAAATTTGCAAGTTACCTGGTAAAGAATTCACAACAGCTAAGTAGAGCTCTGATAGATACAGCTATTCTACTGATACAATCTATCTCAGCTCTAGCTGCTGTAGGATTATCTCTAGCTGTTGTCTCTTTCTTTAGATGTTGTAAATAACGTGGAATAATTATCTCTAAAATAGTCTGAAATTAAAATAATAAATATTTATATTACTCATTACATTAAATATTACATTTATCAACATCTCCTCATCTAAGCTGATATATGTTTAAACATGTGTTCAATGGCAGAGAAATATTTAAAAATCCTTACCAACATCTGTCCACTTCTGAAGGAATCAGGACCATAAGCTACCACAGTAACACACATATTGATAACATCCATTAGATCAAAATCATCAGGATCATTTTCATAGCAAAAATCCTGATATAAAATAGAACCATAATTCATATAAAAAATATCCAAATCCTTCCTGATAACAACCAATCATTTCAAGGTTCAAGAAATGTTCAGCTAAAATCACAATGCACAGGATGAGTTGGACATATGGAAAGGTGAAACTGCTCTTACAATAGAGATAAGAGTTTGGGCATCACATGACACACATATCAATGATTTCATTACTGATCTCCCTATTCATCCAAAAATATAAAACTTACAAGAGCTCTGAGTGGTTTTTCTCCCTCAACAAGATTCAATACACCTAGATTGTCTACACAAGTTTTCTCTAGTGATATCAGTAAGTTGAAAAAGGCATTTGGTTGAATCTGAAATAGTCACCAAAAAAAAATGTTATCTTTGCCAATATTCATTCAATTTTTAAAAAAAAAATTATTCAAAGATTGGGCAAATTAAATTGAATCATTGGTTCAAAGCTAGGAGATTTTCAAATACATCTTCAAAGAGGCTCCTACACAATGCATACAACCAATCATACTTTAGAGTCAAAAACAGGAAATATTTTCAGCTAACCAGTTTTCAGTGTTCACAACTCAATTCCATTATAGACAAATGTTATGTACAGTGGTGTATTCCCTAAATCAAGTCTGAGGTAAAATAGTCAATATTCGGACAAACATTTTTTAGTTACCTTATTACAATCTAGAAGACCTCCAGCACCACAAGTCATATCTAATAATGGTGCTACAGAACCAAACATTTGTAACATAAATGGTTTACGATGAAGAATATAGAACTGTCGACAAACAAAATGTATAGCTTTCTTTAATACAGCATTAGGTTGATTGTTACTATATACTCGTAATAATGTAGGCATGATATACAGGAATCTACAAGTTAAATATCATACAATTAATCATACAATAAATCATACAATCAATCATACAATCAATCATACAAGGTTACTAGATCTTGAAATAAGAAAGCTGACCTGTTTAAATCAGTTTTTCCAGCAGTTTTAAATGCAAAAGAAGCTTAGCCTCAAATAATTTACCTAGTTATATTTAATAAAAGATAATATTAAGTAAAATTTTTACGCTATAACCTAGCTTACTGCGACAAAAAATAAAAAATTAGCAACTGCTGATTGGATGTAATAGTAGATTAGGTTCTAAAGATAGTCGTTAAATACATCTGTGCTCTTAATGAATAAGTAAGCCACATCACAGAAGATTTGTCAATAGCTGATTGGATGAATTAGTAGGCAAGGTTCTAAAAATAATTGTTATATACATCTGTGCTCTTAATGAATAAGTAAGCCACTTCACAGAAGATTTAGCAATTGCTGATTGGATGAATAAGTAGTTTTAAACAAGAAAACATTGGATCTGACAATTTTAAAACTTACCCATTAGTAGCAAAGATATGTTTAAAATGAGTACAAGTATTAATAAAAGATGCTAGACAGAATCTCAATACAGCTGTATCTTCACATAATAATATTACAGTACCATTTATTACATTTAAAAATAATGGTAAATCATTGGACCAATTAAATGTATTGGGCATGGAACGAAACATGGTGTTCATTAACTGAAATACAAATATAACATGTCATGAAAATTTGACTAATGTTTTAAAGGGTCATCTGAAAGAACATTATTTTTTCATAACCAAACCCTGTTTAATTAAATTGTTAAATTATTTAAGAAATTTATTTGATTAAGCATTTCATAACATTATTTTTCCGCCAGTATTTGAAGCTTTTGTAATAAATGTAATCAAGTACAAACCTTTGCCCAGGCATATTTATGTAAAGAATCCATAGAAAATAGTTCCTATAATATAAAAAAAAAACATCACAAATAGGTGCACTGAACAGCTCCAGAACTCACTTCACCTAAAGTTCAATATTAGTAAGTGAAATCGCATTTCCAAAGTTAGCTGACATGATGACAATCTTGTAACCAGAACAAATAAGCTACTATAAACAAAAAATAGCTGATCATTGATTTCCATAAGCTATTGATAAAGATATGTCATTTAGGCCTACCTTGCCCCATTCTCCATGATACAGGTCAAATTCAGCATCTAAAGCTTTCCTAGGAAATGATGGTAGTTTTATAAACTCTTCATATAGAAATGATACATGATTTTGTAGCTGAAAATAATAGAGAGAAATAGATTACAAATGATTTACAAATTCAATAATCAATAGTTATACTCAACAGAGATACACCAAGTATAAATAATATTTATAATTTAATCAAGTATTCAAACAAGACAGCTGATGCCATTTAATGATAAATGCTGCCTATTCCCAAACTTATTTTGATCTAAAATGATCAGAGGAATATAGATGGGGGATGAGTTGTTACTGTTTAACCCAGCAATTAAGAGGATAAACATCTAATCCAATGTACAAATTACCTGATGTATAGGTGTACTTGACAATACAGCATTAGTAAATAATGTTTTACCAATCTCTACAAACTTTAGAGTGAATACCTAAAAAAAAAACATTATAAAATTCAGCTATTTAAAACACTGTACAACAGTCAATAAGATGAAAGCATACTAAATTATTTTTTTGTAAGTAACTTAACTTGTATTTCTTTCATTTTCAAATTTTTCTGAACTTGGCTTCAAGTTCTTTGGTTAGATCAGATTTTTTTGGAATTTTTTATCTACAAACGGTATAATTACTCACTCTTTTCTGTAAAGCAATATCTGCTGTATCAGGATTCATATGAGTTAAACTCAGCTGAGGGTAAAAATTACGACGGAAAAAATAAAAATCTCTCACATATGAATTCAAATTCTGAATTTGATCTGAAAAACAAAATGTTAAGAATCAAAAATCAGAATTAGATGCTCATTTGATAAATTCAGTATCAGAGGGGCATAAGGTGATTACCTAAGCTTAAACTAAGCAATCATAGGTCAAATGAATGGTGAATGTGCCTACTTACTAGTTTTAGTATCCAATAAGAAATACTGGTTTTGTTGTTCTTCAGGAATATTAAAGAATTCCAATGCTTCTGTTAATATTTGAGAGAATTGAGTATCTTCATGTATAGGTAATTGTGAAGGTATACTAGATAAATCTGGACCATGGACTAAAATCTTCTTGGCATTGGCAACATTAGCTGATATTAATAGATATGGCTAAAAGAACAAAACATGGTCATGTTATACTTTAACTACAGTTCAACCACAGGCAACATTTAAGGCAATTACTAGACATTAGTCAAGTTAAAGGGACAGTCTGAATTTTTTTTGGGTCAAAAAATTTTTTTGCTCAAATTTGTGAAAACTTTACACCAAAATCTGAAACTATGTGCCCTTTAATGTATCTGAAAGTTTTAACTAAAAAAATTAAGCCGTTAATTTTTAAACGCTAAAAACATGCTAAAATTTTTAAAAACCTTACGTAAGGTTTTTAAGTGTGTTATGATTTTTGGAAGCTGATAGGAAACTACTGAACGGATTTGAGTAAAATAAAAGCCTAATTGTAGAGAAATGTCACTCTTGTGTATTTAAAAGGTTTCAGCTAGAAATATTGAGCCATTTAAAGGGCAAACACCAAAAACTAGGTCAAATTGCTTAATTAACAATAAGTACTCCCTGTTTGTAATTAACCCTTTAAAACCAAATTCAGTTTGATCAAGAAGATATAGAGATACTATAAGCATACTTTAAAAATATTTTCAGGTAGCATTTGCGATTTTTTTGATAATGGAAACTCTTTTCAAAAAAGCAGAATGGCCCTTTAAGATGTGCAAAACTGCATAATATTTAGATTTATGACATAAAAATTTATCTATAGAGAGTTCAGAGGTTTAACTTATGTGATTTCAGTTATGTAAAAATCTATCTCAAAAACCGTTTTTGCATTTGGAATGTCCAAATGTAATAATAAAAACTTCTAAGCGACGGAGAGTCACAAACAGTAAGATTACAACTCACATCACACTGTTCCTTCTTCAATGTCTGTTTTAAATCTTTAAAGAATATTCCTTCAACTGATGGTATAACAAGATGTAATAAAGATAGAGCACCAGCTATAGCTTCTTGACCACCTTCACATGGTGATCGGGCATAAAACATTACAAAACCAATCTACAAGAAGAAATAAAATCATAAATATCCACATGGGTTTTAAAAGTTAGTTATGATAGGGGAACATCAAATCTATATTGCGGAAATTAATTTTATTTCATCAAAGGAACATACAGCTTTCTAGTTTACAGCCATTTGTTCATCTGTATTAGATCTTTCATGTTCCTTCAGCAACGTTAGACATTTGCATTATCTACCGTTGCTGGATTGACAGAGTTTTCTCGTCATTAACAACTAATAACCTTGTTTTGAAAACACTACGTCACATTCAATTTATGACCGTTGAGCCTCAATTATCACAAGGTAAATTTGCTACAAGAAATTTGACGTCTGGTCATTCGAAAGTTTTCTCGCAATAATTTGTTACAAGGAATATAACTGGTCGAACAATAATCGTTCGACCAATCAAAATTAATGACGAGAATATCTTAACATGATAGCAACGGATTAATGTAATGAAATGAAATGATAGCCGTTGCTAAAGGAACAAGTAGATCTTAAAGCTTTTGAAAGCTTTGAAAAAAAACAAACAGCCAAACTATATAAATACAGAATAACTGAGCGGATAAAAGTTATTAAAATTCAATTTGTACACTTACTAAATAATTATATAGAGCATGGGCAGTCTGAGCTGGTAGTTTAATATAATATAATACTAATTTTCTTAATACAAATAATAGTTCTTCCTGAAATTAAGATAATATGTTGGGATTATAAATATCAATAATTTCATTATTATAATCAATTTCTTCAATTTTTAAAAATAACTCAAATTTATTTAACTTACTTGGAACTGATTTTACTCCATGTACTTATTAAAATAAAAAATTATTTAGCAGTATCATTCAATCCTTCCATTTACTTATGTGATCACGGAAATGGAATTGAATACACATATACCTGTTTATCTTTGTTAGTTAATTTCTCTAGAAAATGTCGAAAGAATAAAATAGGATCTTCCACTATACTGTCCCATATTACTTTCTTAGCTACTTCACATACTGAAATATACAAGAGGATAATCTATATCTGTATTTGCTTGCCCTTCTGATAATTTGGTGTCACTAGTCGTCGTTGAATGCTTCCTCGATGATTGATAGCGTACGGTTTGAGTTTATGTAAATTTGTCGCCGAGTCATGTTTTTTTCATCCGACGCTTTTTCACGTTTTTGTTTTGTAGTTTTGTGTATGTTTAACAGCTAGGACGGGTGTGGCACCAGGCAGGGTATGCTTACTCTTCTAGACACCTGATACCACTTTTCATTATGATATAGCCTACTTACTCATGTATGATTGATATAATTCTTCATTTGAAAAGTTCATAAGCTGTTACCTATGTTTCGTCAAAATGTCCTTTTGGATTTCGAGTTTTGTTTTGCGGTTCGGATCGTCAGTACTTGGTTTCTTTATTATATTACTCTTTTCAACAACTAAAACAACTTTTACTCACAATTTTGTACATGATTTTATATTAAAAGAATTGTCTTGCTTATGTAAGGATAAAAGAATACAAATACACTTACCAGATATACCACCATCATTAACATCACAATCAATTGGTAAGATAATATTATAATGTACACTTACCAGATATACCACCATCATTAACATCACAATCAATTGGTAAGATAATATTATAATGTACACTTACCAGATATACCACCATCATTAACATCACAATTAATTGGTAAGATAATATTATAATATACACTTACCAGATATACCACCATCATTAACATCACAATTAATTGGTAAGATAATATTATAATGTACACTTACCAGATATACCACCATCATTAACATCACAATCAATTGGTAAGATAATATTATAATGTACACTTACCTGATATACCACCATCATTAACATCACAATCAATTGGTAAGATAATATTATAATGTACACTTACCTGATATACCACCATCATTAACATCACAATCTATTGGTATGATAATATTATAATGTACACTTACCAGATATACCACCATCATTAACATCACAATCAATTGGTAAGATAATATTATAATGTACACTTACCTGATATACCACCATCATTAACATCACAATCAATAGGTATGATAATATTATAATATACACTTACCAGATATACCACCATCATTAACATCACAATCAATAGGTATGATAATATTATAATATACACTTACCAGATATGCCGCCATCAATAACATCACAATATATTGATGAGATAATATTATAATATACACTTACCAGATATACCACCATCATTAACATCACAATATATTGATGAGATAATATTATAATATACACTTACCAGATATACCACCATCATTAACATCACAATCAATAGGTATGATAATATTATAATATACACTTACCAGATATACCGCCATCATTAACATCACAATCAATTGGTAAGATAATATTATAATATACACTTACCAGATATACCACCATCATTAACATCACAATCAATAGGTAAGATAATATTATAATATACACTTACCAGATATACCACCATCATTAACATCACAATCAATTGGTAAGATAATATTATAATATACACTTACCAGATATACCACCATCATTAACATCACAATCAATAGGTATGATAATATTATAATATACACTTACCAGATATACCGCCATCAATAACATCACAATATATTGATGAGATAATATTATAATATACACTTACCTGATATACCACCATCATTAACATCACAATCAATTGGTAAGATAATATTATAATATACACTTACCTGATATACCACCATCATTAACATCACAATCAATTGGTAAGATAATATTATAATATACACTTACCAGATATACCACCATCATTAACATCACAATTAATTGGTAAGATAATATTATAATATACACTTACCAGATATACCACCATCATTAACATCACAATCAATTGGTAAGATAATATTATAATATACACTTACCAGATATACCACCATCATTAACATCACAATCATCTAATAAATGTATAATTGGTAAAACAGCAGCACAAATTGATGATGGGAAGAAATTCTGGGTCATTTGTAAATGATGGGAATGTTCAGCTCTATCTTCATCACCTAAATAAAACATTGTAAAATCATTTAGAAATAAGAATAACCATACAATTTTCAGTATTCCATGAAAATCTTTTAGTTTTAAAAAGAAGTACAAATATTTTATCTTATAAACAATTATTTTAGCAATTATTTTTCGTTATTTTCAATATTCCAAGAGTTCTTCATACATTATTTATTCTGTATTCTGATGACAGGCCATTGTAGTACACAGCAAAGTATTTCATTTTATTTTCAGAACGCAGGACATTTCAAATGTCTGGCATGAAAACCTTTGATATGATTTAGTTTAAAAAACATGATGTGAAAAAATGGTTTAAAATTGTTTACATGGGCCATTATATGAATTGGCAAAGAAAAATATGATATAAAACACAATATAGAATAAATTGATTAAGAAATTAAGATAACATGAATATATAACATAAAATGAATTGGCCAAGAAATAATATGAACTTGTAACATGAATGAGTCAGAAATAATATAACATGAAAAATCATGACATGATTGGCCAGGAAATTACTTGACTTGAAAAACCATGTAGCATGAATTGTTATGAAATAATATCACATGAAATAATACAAGATGAAAAAGATATGACATGGTCATCCAAGAAATAATGCAACATGAAAAATCATGATATTGCTTGGCCAAGAAATAATATAACATGAAAAATCATGACATGGTCAGCAAAGAAATAATATATAATGAAATTTATGACATAGTCAGTTAAGAAATAGTGTGACATGAAAAATCATGATATTGCTTAGCTAAGAAATAACATGATATGAAAAATCATGACATGGTCAGAAAAGAAATAATATAACATGAAATTTATGACATGGTCAGCCAAGAAATAATATAACATAAAATTTATGACATGGTCAGCCAAGAAATAATATAACATGAAAATTATCACATGGTCAGCCAAGAAATAATATTACATGAAAAATCATGACATGGTCAGCCAAAAAATTATATGATATGAAAAATCATGACATGGTCGGCAAAGAAATAATATAACATGAAATTTATGACATGGTCAGTTAAGAAATAATGTGACATGAAAAATCATGATATAGCTTAGCTAAGAAATAATATGATATGAAAAATCATGACATGGTCAGCCAAGAAATAATATAACATGAAAATTATGACATGGTCAGCCAAGAAATAATATAACATGAAAATTATCACATGGTCAGCCAAGAAATAATATAACATGAAAATCATGACATGGTCAGCCAAGAAATAATATAACATGAAAATCATGACATGGTCAGCCAAGAAATAATATAATAACATGAAAATTATCACATAGTCAGCCAAGAAATAATATAACATGAAAATCATGACATGGTCAGCCAAGAAATAATATAACATAAAAATTATGACATGGTCAGCTAAGAAAAAATGTGACATGATTGGCAAAATAATAATATAACATGAAAAATCATGACATGATTGTCCAAAAATTATATGACATGAAAAATGATATAATTTGGTTAATATAACATGACATGACATGATATGAAATGGTTTGGAAAATTGTACAGAAAGTTAAATGGAAGATTTGGCAAGAATGAAACATGTGAATTGAATGATTAAAATATCTAGAAAATCAATTCCAGATCTAAATCCACCTGACAATTATAAAGACTTCCTTTAAAGGGATTGTAAAGAGGTTTTCTAAACTTTGTATGTGTATCAGGGACACTGATAGCATCAATTTGTGCCATTCCAATTTCCATTCCAACATTTGTGGTTCTTGCAATTCCAGTTAAAGCGTTTTACTAATAGTGATCTACCAGAAGCTACTGCTACTATTGATTACTATGCAAATCAGTGTCCCCAATACACATTAAAAAAAAACCTCTTTACAATCCCTTTAACACTAACATACAAAGATTAAAGGCATAAAACTATTATCAAACAAATCTCATATTCATAAAGAATATAAACCCTTCTGAAATGCATATTGATTTGTTTTTTTTTAGGTTTTTATTGTTAAATTACAGCAGTACACAGCAATCACAGTGCAAAAAATCAAGAGCACTCAACACAGGGGTCAAAAATAGAATTCCAAATTCTTCAAGAACAATACAAAGGTACATAACATGCAAAACTTAATGGCGTACCACTTGTGCGATTTCCTTCAGCTATCTTTAGTGAAACTTCTAATTTTCAAGCAATTTAAAGCAGGCACAAGATCACTCACATTCCAATAAAAAATTGAATAGAAAACTTGAAAATAAATTGAAAATAAACAGTATTTTTCACCAAGAATTGGTTTTATAAGGATATTGAACAAGTACCTTCTGCTGTGAGTCGACCCCAATGTATACTTCCATTTCTCCAGGAAAGACTTCGATTTTGTATGTTAGAACGATTTACAGGAGCAAGGGACACACGTCGTGCTGCGAGGTTAATTTCTTCCTGGGCAGCTATTGGTTAAAAAGGCAGGTGCAAAACATACAAGGCAAACAAGGTGATTGGTTAATAATGCCCAAGCAGTAAATGACATAAAATTAATAGAACATTTCTAGCGTTAAGATCTTTGAATAAAATAAACTGAAACTAGGAAAGCAAGGCTATCAGATAAAAATGATGTCATGATTGTGATAAAAATGTATTTAAATTTGTTTTTGATTATTTTGAAGCAATAGGAATGCAGATCTTGACCCAAGAATATGTTGGTCATTTAAAACGAGGGCATCAGGTTAGGTGATTAATTGGGTGGGCGTGTAAAATAGATTATAATATGTAAACACAATAAAAATTACTACTTCATCTTCAAGAAAACCTATACCCAAAAGTATCTTTACAAATCTTTAGAATTCTTTCAAATCTTTAGAATTTTTTCAAATCTTAAGAATTTGTTTTATTCTTTTACATTTTTTTCAATTCTCTAGAACTTTTTCAATTCTTTAGAATTTTTTCATTTTTCTTTTTACATAGAATGGATATGCTTTAACAAAATAAACAAAATGTTTAAACAAAATTTAGCCTGTTACAAGATAACTTAATTGTTTAAACAAATGTCAATTCGTTAAATTAAATAAATGAACTAATGATGTAATAACCAATTTACTGTGTTTACAAAAAGTATTTAGTGAGATGGGGGCAAATCAATTATTAAAACAAACAGCAAAACTCTTATTAAATTATTTAGATGTGAGATATTAATTAAAAAATATAATATACAAAATAATATCAAGCAAATAAAAAAGCTACAAAAATATACAAGGGTATAAAATGAAAAATTAAAGTTTATGATTTTATATTTTCAGTTAACAAAAATGCATTAAACAATATAATAAACTATTTTCTATTTCAAAATAAAAGACTAAATCATCAAGCCTAATGCTTCATATATAACACATTAAATTATATTTCTAGTGAAATTTTACTCAAATTTAAAAAAAAATAATTAAAATTAAACAACAAAAGCTGCAAAAAGTCTTGCTGTTTGAAATTTTTTGAAAAATGTAATTAACAGAAAACACTACAAAAGTTCTATGACATAAATTAAAAAAAGTTAAAGATCTAATTTGAGTACAAAATGATCAAGTCTACGTATCTGAAATTTAGATTATCATCTATGAAATCATAAATCATTAGGATAATGTAAACTATTTTACAAATGAAACATCAACCATAGAAATCGACTAATTAGGGATTTTTCTTGTTTCTTGGCAGTAAAAAATAATAGCTCCTAACCTAGTCTAAAACAGAACAATTGCTCTGGAATTTAAGTGCTTGGTTGAGGTGAATCACTGATGACTGATAGGACAAAGTGTCTAAATACCAATCAAACACAGCCCATTCAGCACCACATGGTCTAAAAGCCTAACTTTCTAAAAGGAATCCTGAAAACTATCATAAGCTTTATTTGTAATGTTAATAATATATCAAGATATATAAATAACCATGCAAGGAGCAGGGTATGGGTTAAATATTGAAGCTATGACTGAAGCAGCAGAGCAATAGTGTATAATAAAACATATTCAACATACCCTCTTCATGTTCTTCACCAGGATTGTGTAAAGCCGGTTCATAGGCTGCTAGTTGACACACAGGTACTGTCATCATTGGGAAATTTTCTCTTCCAATTCGTTTTCTTTCTTCTTCAGCATGTAAACCTTTACGTATCATTTCTTGTTGTTGTTTACGTCTTGTTGTTGTTGCTGTTACCAAGGATTTCTGAAGTTCAAATAAAATTAAAGCTCATTTAAAAGGAGGGCTATTTAGTGCAAAGCTTCAAAATGAGATACAGTTAGTGTGCACAAAATTCTACTCTAGAATTCATGGGAAATGATACTAATATTCTTGGCTTTTTTGTATCAAATAGATCTTAATGAATAGATTGAAATACAGGATCTGAAACACAAAGCAGCTTTTATCAATGGTTTTGTTTATTGCTTTCACAGACGAACCGACACAAAGAACAAAATCCATATTTCAATGATAGCATTAGGAAATAAAATACATATTAAATAAGATGTTACATACCGATTCCTCTTGATTTATTGTCACTTCTTCTATTTTAGTTTTAAAATGTGGCATCCATGGTGGATCAATAACAGTAAGATTAGGTAATCCAATAGTAGGTGAGGGCAGAGTAAAATCTATACCAGGTGGCGGTATCTAGTGAAAATATAATAAAACAAATATAATCATAAAATCTAACAGAAAAATATTTTATTGTAACCCGAGTTGAGATTGCACTAAACTGTTTAATGTTGAGATTGCACTAAACTGTTTAATGTTGAGATTGCACTATGTTTAATGTTGAGATTGCACTAAACTGTTTAATGTTGAGATTGCACTAAACTGTTTAATGTTGAGATTGCACTAAACTGTTTAATGTTGAGATTGCACTAAACTGTTTAATGTTGAGATTGCACTAAACTGTTTAATGTTGAGATTGCACTATGTTTAATGTTGAGATTGCACTAAACTGTTTAATGTTGAGATTGCACTCAACTGTTTAATGTTGAGATTGCACTAAACTGTTTAATGTTGAGATTGCACTCAACTGTTTAATGTTGAGATTGCACTAAACTGTTTAATGTTGAGATTGCACTAAACTGTTTAATGTTGAGATTGCACTAAACTGTTTAATGTTGAGATTGCACTAAACTGTTTAATGTTGAGATTGCACTATGTTTAATGTTGAGATTGCATTAAACTGTTTAATGTTGAGATTGCGCTACTGTTTAATGTTGAGATTGCAATTACTGTATAATGTTGAGATTGCAACTACAATATAATGTTGAGATTGCACAAAGTCGAGATAGCAACAACTCTATAATGTTGAGATTGCACCTATTCAGTCGAGATAGCAACAACTGTTTAATGTTGAGATTGCACCTATGAAGTCGAGATTGCACCTATTGAATACTGTCGAGATTACACCTATAAAGTCGAGATTGCAACTACTATATAATGTTGAGATTGCACCTATTAAGTAGAGATTGCAACTACTGTATAATGTTGAGATTGCACAAAGTCGAGATTGCAACTACTGTTTAATGTTAAGATTGCACCTGTTAAGTCGATATTGCAACTACTATATAATGTTGAGATTGCACCTATTAAGTCGAGATTGCAACTACTGTATAATGTTGAGATTGCACCTATAAAGTCGAAATAGCAACAACTGTATAATGTTGAGATTGCACCAATAAAGTCGAGATTGCAACTACTGTATAATTTTTAGATTTACCTATAAAGTTGAGATTGGAACATGGAATAAAAATCCTAAAATAAAGTGACTTTGTAACTGAGATACAACTTCAACATCCGAATTCTATTACTTACTTTAAAAAATAAATGGGATCCTTCTTCCATTCTTGGCCATACTTGATATCTGAATCTCCATAATATTCCAAATCTGAAACATAATTTCATAATTACCAAGTCTATTTGTCTTAGAATATCAATTCAGTTCTTTTATTTTAGTTATAACATTAGAAATGGTTCAATATTAAACTTTGAAAGATAACATTGGAATTAATATACCATGGAATAATGTGAGATGGATTGAGTTTAAATCTGGTTTGTCAATTATGTCGTACAATGATATTGATATATCAATAGCATTAATAGAACTCGAACATACCTGATAACAGCATTGATTCTTTGTGCTGTTTCCTCATGTTGGAGTTCTTTAATAATCATATTTCTTACTTTATCTGGTGATTTAACTGATGATAGTAGAAACACTGAAGCTAAAATGAAAATTCAATAATCTTGCATATTGATCCTTTTGTCTTTTCTATTATAGACTACAGTATGCTTTGAGATTTCACAGAATTTGATGCCAAGATAGTCTGAAAGGAATAAAATAAGTGTGCTGAGAAAACAGTCTACCACATAAATGACAATGTCTTCAGAAAGTTCTATCTTACCTGCAGCAGCAGCCAGCTCCTGATCGCTTTCTAAAATCAGTTCCCAGGCTACTGGCATCATATCAATAAAATTCTCTACACTTAATATTGGTGCTGCTTTACATAATATAGTCATAGGACATTGGGTTAGTCTCTGTGCCTACAATAGAAAGATAAAACATTCAGTCTCAAAACTATTGTAATATAAACTCTGATAATGAACTACCAAAGAAACACAAGAGGAACTATGAAGATAACACATTGTGTTAATCCCTGATCTTGGAATACAAGGATAACACATTGAGATAGTCTTTTAACATGAATAGCAAAGATATTTGTTCGTATCTAATCTTGACATTTAGAATTTCAATGATAACACAGTCTTTATATTAATATCCGATCTTTTAATAAGATAACACATCTAGTTTTGACACATTATCAAAGCCTAAAATCTTAGAGCATCCAATGATAACACATGCAATAAATTCATACCTGAGATTGAAGGTATTTGATTATGGGTGGATCTTCTTTGATTTCTTTTGGTTTTTCTTCTTTTTTCCACGTTGAATTTAGTTTTAATTTAGTCATAGATACATCTGATTTGATTTTCTCTAATAAAGGTGTACTTTCTCTCCTTCTTGTTGGAGATGTTAGTTGAAACAAAGATTCCTGGATGAAAAAAAGTAAAATTATACATTAATATTTAATTAACTTAATTAGAGCTTTTTAACTTCAAACATTGCATCCTACATTCACTGCCAATAAAGGGGTTGTAAAGAAGCTTTCTAAACTTTTTGAATGTATTGGGGACACTGATAGCAATAGTTTTCACTATTCCACCAGAAGGAAAGCTACTATTGATATCAATGCATTGCCCCTCTAGTGATGTCATAAAAAGCGTTATTTTTGAAGAATTGAACCATAGACATCGGATGAAATTGTGCAAATATATGCTATAAAAGTCCCCTAATCCACATAAAATGTTTTGAAAGCCTCTTTACAATCCTCAAAAAATCAAACTATAATTTCCTTGATCTACTTTATTATCTTTAATGAAGAGTAGAACTTTGTTTTCTAATTAGCAATTTGTTTTGAAGAGAATCTTGAGTGAAATAATTTGGTGTCATTAAACTTACTTTTCTTTTCATTTTTTCTTTCATTGTCTCTTTGGTTTGGTCAACCTTATATGGTTCTGAATCATTTTCCTCTGTAGATTCATGTATTTTACGAAGAGCTGTTATTAAACGTGAACAACTGCGTCTCTGACGTTCGTAACAGTTAGGATGACAGTAATTATGATGAGGACATATAAAATTAGATAAGTTGGCTATCTGTACAACAACCTATAGATAGTAAAAACAAAAAAAAAGTTGTAAATTTTACATCTAAGTTTGTCTGGTTCTTTGGAACAAAATATCATCCAAATGTGTAAAATAACTTGCCAGGCAAGGTAATATACGCCCACTGGCAGTTTCGTTTCAATACGAAAAACTGGCAGAATGGCCACTTCATGAAATATTCAACCTTCATACTTTCTTACAAATATATTGGACCAGGAGTGTTCATCCTTGGGTTTACAAAGTAATATGTCCTATATCCTAACTATCACCTGCCTGTGCTTTCGTAATTCCAATTATATATTGTTGTTACAACCACTCTCACCTAACTATTACAAACAGTTTATTCTAAAGAAATTCTGATTCTGATAGTCCTTGTTAAACTCATCAATTAAACTAACAGTTAATTACTACCAAACAGAATTTTACTGTAAAAATCATTCCGGAAAAATATAAGTACCGGTAATGAAATATTCAAAAGTGTAAAATCATGTTGGTCTAAAAGAATATTTTATTTGTATTTGTTGTTTTTCTTTTATATACAGTGGAACCCACGTTTATCCGCACATTTGCACATAACTTCGTGCGGTTTATCGATAATCTGAGAATCACTAGTGAAAAAATCAATTTTTATAAGTCACCGTGTATAATGAGCACACCTTGTTTGACGGGTACTTTTCAGGGTAAAAAAGTGCGCACTATATTCGGAATTATACGGTAGCTGAAAAAGGTCATTTTGATAATTAGAGTTATGTATGCTGTCAATAGCTACCTGTCGTTATATCAGCGCACATGCTGTTCCACTAGCCTGTGTTATATTAATGTACATGCTGTTCCACTAGCCAGTGTTATATCAGCGTACATGTTGTTCCACTAGCCTGTGTTATATTAATGTACATGCTGTTCCACTAGCCAGTGTTATATCAGCGTACATGCTGTTCCACTACGCTGTGTTATATCATTGTACTAGCCAGTGTTATATCAATGTGCATGTTCCACTGGCCTGTGTTATATGAGTGTACATGTTGTTTGACTAGCCTGTGTTTTATCAGCATACATGTTGTTCCACTAGCTTGAGTTATATCAGCATACATGCTGTTCAACAAGGCTGCATTATATCAGTGTACATGCTGTTCAACAAGGCTGTATTATATCAGTGTACATGCTGTTCCACTAGCCTGTGTTATATCAATGTACATGCTGTTCCACTAGGCTGTGTTATATCAGTTTAAATGTTGTTCTACTAGCCTGTGTTATATCAGCGTACATGCTGTTTGCATAGGCTGTGTTATATCAGTGTACATCTTCTTCCACTAGCCTGTGTTATATCAGTGTACATCTTCTTCCACTAGCCTGTGTTATATCAGTGTACATGTTCCAATAGCTTGTGTTATATCAGCGTACAAGCCTGACTTATATCACTAGGCTGTGTACATGCTGCAAGAATTTTGAATATCCTATATATATTGCCTATTTTATATGTTTGACTTTTCACCAGTTTAGGCAGGCTGGAATTATTATTGAAGATGACTTATTCAAGGTTTACAACCCAAAATTTATAGATGCATTTCATATCTAGTGCATTAATATGAATTTGTTAATTTCAGCCACAATGTACACCTACAGCAGAGCTTTATCAGAGCAATAAAATTAAAGAATATGCTGATTCAAACCTGAATTTAGAAAACAAGTCGAATGACAGATTATGAAAAAGAGGATGAATCCTAATGTATATGGGCTAAGACAATTGAACTCACTTCAGATATAAAGCTAATTATCAACTGACATAATGTGGGCATATAGAAAACAACACGTTTCATATCTTTTTAATTCAATAAAATACACAAAAACAATGTTTCAGATCATTGTTGGAAGCTGCAGCAATATTATTTTCTTATTAATTGGTGATCTCTGTAAGATTTGTGTGCTGTACTTCATCAATACCAGTTGATATTGTCTACTTAAACTTCAGCTCCACTTGTCTACTTGTAACAATAATTAAATCTGGAAATAGATACTAACAAGACGTCCTTTCTATAAACAACATTTAGGATATGGGCAGGCTCATGGTAAAAATGGATGCACATTGTAGGTTAGATAGGGCAGATTGATTTCGTCCAGCGCTCTGAGCATTTTTAGGAATCAATTTTAGGAATTCTACTTATAATTATTTAGAAGTTTTTATAATAATCAACTTTTTCTACCACAAAATTTTTGAAAAGACAAAAATCTAAAAATGCATCAAATGTATTTTTAGAATTTTGCTATGATATTTGAATAATCAGAATATTTATTTTTTCATAGAAATATTATCCAAATGATAAACAAAATTTCCAAACAATTCTACATCTCAATGTCAAATACGCATATAAAGTCATTGTAATAAATATGAATGGTTACAGTACACTATATCTTATTTTTTTTTATCAAAGTTTGATAAGAAATGTTCTAAATTTGTTCTTGAAGACCAACTAGTATACTCATTTTTTTGTCAAAAACTCAATTTGTTTACGTTTTGGTTTGCAAATTCAATGTAATTCATTCTTATCACATTTACTAACTAGAATTTTTATAGAATAATTTTAAACACAAGATTGGTTACTTTGTATATATCAATTACATGAAAAGGAAATTTTTGATAATTTCTTTGGTGTATAAAATCTAGGAATCTATGTGTGTAAGTGTATTAGGGTTAGGTGTAGAGTTAAGATTAGTAAATGTTGAAGGATGCAGATGAACAAAATCATTCAAATTCCTAGATTTTTACACCAAAGAAATTTCATACTGAAAGATGTTCCTTCTTGGATTTAAAATGTAACCATTCTCGTGGGTTGTTGAAAAGCATCATTTCTAGCAAAAATGTCAAAATATACACAAGACAATCAAAACTTTTTAAATTTTCATAATTTATGCTGCAAGTGTCTAAATGAATTCCAAAATGATTAGCTGTTTTTTTTCCAAAAGAAATTGGTAACAAATCGAGTTCACTCGAAATATTCTTTATCTGATCACAAATAATGTTGAATGAATAAACCGTATGGTATGAAATGTAAAAGTATCGTAACCATTCATATTCCTTAACATCAATAATAATTTTAATATATTGCCCAATATTGGATGGTTCAGTTTGACCACAGATTCTATTATTGCAGTTAACTGTAACCATCTCAATGAGTTTTGAATCTTTTTGACACAAATCAAGAGAATTCAGCCCTAAACACAAAAAATTCAGTACTTAAAAGTGATGTTTGAATTAATACTCAAACTAGTCTGAAAATAAAATCCAATATTTGATGGTTTAATATGACCACAGATTCTATTATTGCAGTTAATTGTAACCATCTCAATGAGTTTTTAATTATTTTTGACGCAAATCAAGAGAATTCAGTCCTATTTTTTTTAATGAACCAAAACATTGATATGAAAAAGTTGATTATTTTTACGCAAAACAAATACAAAACACTAATATTTGATGGTTCAATCTGACCACAGATTCTATTATTGCGGTTACTGTAACCATCTCAATGAGTTTTGAATATTTTTGACACAAATCAAGATAATTCAGCCCTAAACACAAAAAATTCAGTATTTAAAAGTGATGCTTGAATTAATACTCAAACTAGTCTGAAAATAAAATCCAATATTTGATGGTTTAATATGACCACAGATTCTATTATTGCAGTTAATTGTAAACATCTCAATGAGTTTTGAATATTTTTTTCAATGAATCAAGATGATTCAGGATATTCATAAAATGAAATCAAACAGGGTGATGTTGCTGATATCACGGACAGCAAATGTCTCCACTAGAGAATACAAAGGGTTGAATTCCATACTTTCCCCTATAAAAATGGAATCAAAGGGATCATTGATACAAATGCAAATAACATTGAAGTTGTCTGAAATTCAAATACATATATAATTCACCAAATTAATATTAGATATTACATCAAAGAAGTTGATCTGAGAAAGGTTAATCATATGGAAAGATCATGAGCATAGGATAAAATAATGATTAAACCATGTAATATACATATAACCATAAAAGAGCTTGATATATACAATCAGCATCATGGCAGCCAGTTTTATGGGGTTCCATTGACAATACTAAGACTTATTAAAGTGTAAACCTAAATGTCCTTGTAGTTTTAGCAAATTTCTTATAGCTAATAATCTATTTTATGTTTTTATTTGCTTTATTTAAATTCAGACTACTTAATCAGTTTGAAAATAGACTATCAAATTCAATTATACAAAATATTAATTTATAAATATGGTTTAGAATTTCTCAATGCCCTGAACCCAAACATTTTTATCTCTTTTCTGCTTACAAATTACTCTTTAACCACAAAATGTCAATTGGTACACACAAACATAATCAACCTTGTCAGCTGAACACATGAAAACTGAGAATAAAATTTGAAAATCTGGCTCTAGTCTAATTTTGATCCCCTGAAGCAAGGTATAAAATATAGAATGTCATTTGATTTAGTGAAGATCTAATCTGCGACCGTAGGACTTCATGATCACACCTACTCAGAACCGCCCTGAAATATGTCCAGTTACAGCCAAAGCTACTTTTTGACAACTCCCCTTATCCTAAAGAAGTTGTATCTATAAACAAAGCCCCTGTTGAACTTGGAAATACACTCATACTTGAAGTTGATTTCATGTTTTATGACTAAATAACGTCAACATGAAATCAACCTTTATAAATCTGATAAGCTTTAAACTTTCATTCTTTAAATCTTATATGATACACAGCTCATCAGATTATAGCCACAGTGGGGGGTAAGATTTGAATTGGGAAGAGAAAATGTGGCCAGACTTCCCTTATAACATAAAGAAGTCATCATTTCTCTTCAAACAAAATAAGATTTTGAGATTGATTGAACAGTCAACAACATTATATAAAACACATTCACACATTTACTGAAAAGTTCAACAGGCAGCATAAATAAACCCAATAGATTCTCAGATTCAAGTGCTCCACTGACTAGGAAGCTACACAAAGAGCCTTGCTTTCTCTTCTCCATGCCATATAACTTAACTCAATTAAATTAAAAAAAAAAATATTTTTGTAGAATTTATCAATAAACTTTTAAACCACATGTTCCAGGGCATCAAGAAACTCACCTAGAACAAATTTAGTTATATTGACATTATAATTGTTTGAAATATGACCAACATAATTATATCTTCACAAAATCAAGTTTTTTAATTCAGCTTGATATTGTTATCTTCTGATGGTTGTTATTATTATGAGAAAGACAAAGTTACATAAACTGATATTGTTATCTTCTGATATCTGTTATTATTATGAAAATGGCAATTATTAGCAAAAACTGACATTGTTATCTTCTGATAGCTGTTATTATTATGAAAATGGCAAAAGAAAATTAACATAGACTGCTATTGTTATCTTCTGATATCTGTTATTATTATGAAAATGGCAATTTTTAGCAAAAACTGACATTGTTACCTTCTGATAGCTGTTATTATTATGAAAATGGCAAAACAATTTAACATAGACTGCTATTGTAATCATCTGATAACTGTTATAATTGTTAAAATTACAGTGATATTTCTTAATTCCATGAACCCAAACATTTTAACACTACTCTGCTTCAAAATTACTCTTTTTCACTGCAAAAAAAAAAATCAACCATGTCTGCTGAACACATGAAAACTGAGAATAAATTTTGAAAATCTGGCTCTAGTCTAATTTTGATCCCCCTGAAGCAAGGTATAAAATATAGAATGTCATTTGATTTTGTGAAGATCTAATCTGCGACCGTAGGACTTCATGGACACACCTACTCAGAACCGCCCTGTAGCAAAGTGGCCCCCACACCTACTACACGCTTGCCTTCAGTGGCCATACAGGTCGCCGTTGACGCCAGCCCCTATCCAATTTAGTAAAAAACAACATCATCAATCCGATAGCCATTGCTGCAGAGTGAGAATTCCTAATATATAAGACTGAAATATGTCCAGTTAAAGCCAAAGTTACTTTTTGACAACTCCCCTTATCCTAAAGAAGTTGTACCTATAAACAAAGCACCTGTTGAACTTGGAAATACATTCATACTTGAAGTTGATTTCATGTTTTATGACTAAATAACGTCAACATAAAATCAACCCTTATAAATCTGATGAGCTTTAAACATTCATTCTTTACGTCTTATATGATACACAGCTCATCAGATTATAGCCACAGTGGGAGAATAAGAATTGAATTGGGAAGAGAAAATTTGGCCAGACTTCCCTTATAACCTAAAGAAGTCATCATTTCTCTCCAAACAAAATAAGATTATGAGATTGATTGAACTGTCAACAACATTATATAAAACACATTCACACATTTACTGAAAAAGTTCAACAGGCAGCATAAATAAAACCAATAGATTCTCAGATTCATGTGTTCTGTTCACTAGGAAGCTAGGAGCCCTGTTACACCTCAGAGAGATTATGAGATCTTATATCGTAACCAAGGAAAGATCTGGTTAAGAATGGGAAGATTTGTAATTAATAGAATTTCATAACCAATATGATTATTCCCTTACTATTTATTTTAAAACCATGCAGCCCTTTTCTCCATGTCTTGCAAGTTCGGAATTATCTCTTGCATAAATGAAATATTTATTCAAAAAATATTCTGCCCCATACTTAAATCACTAAAACTTCATTGTTATTATTATATCATAACATTATCAGTTCTTAAAACTTTATTTCTATTATATATCATAACATTATCAGCCTACCGTATAATTCCGATTATAATGCGCACCCATGTATAATGCGCACCCCTTCTTTACCCCATCAAAATCGGGGAAAATTCATTTACCCATGTATAGTGCGCACCCCTAGTTGACGAAAAAATTGAAGTTGGCATAACGCAGACACCAAAATAGTGGCTGATAAAAAATCAAATTTCACGTATCTACCTTACTTGACTAACATGGATTTTTTTAAATAGAGGCTTCATTTGTACTTTTTATGATTTTATAAATTATTTTGAAATTAACGATAATTTTTTATTTTTTTCACGCACGTAAATCTCGTCAATAGAAAATGTTTGGGGTTGCGGTATATTTAGTTAAATAAATAAAAATGTAGTTATAGAAATGATTAATTTCTTTAATTTGATTCCGTTAAAAAAACAAGTGTTGTATTTATATCTTCAAATGATAACGCGTTGAAGCTTAAAAATTTGGAATGATTTCTATAAATATGACAAGAACACAGGCACTCGTTTCTATCAATGACAGGTCTATTAACCCTATATATTGTAGTGGAAAATTCCATGGATATAAAACAAGTGCCTTTGACTCCAGTGATCACGTGGACAGCAGGTGTTCACAATATTCTTTGATCTTTCTTTGATCTCAATGGGTCTTGTTTTCTATCAAAATGTACTCATCAAATTAATCAGTGGTGTCACAAATTAACGGGATCTTATTGTTTTATTATCATCCCTAAAACTTCATTCTTAATATATATATCTCAAAACATATCAGCCCTATAATATATCATAACATTATCAGTTCTTAATCTTCATTGCTATTATATATCATAACATTATCATTCCTAAAACTTCATTTCTATTATATATCATAACATTATCAGCCTTAGAAAAACTTCATTCCTATTATATATCATAACATTATCATCCTTAAAAAAAACTTCATTTCTATTATATATCATAACATTATCATCCCTAAAACTTCATTCTTAATTTATATTCAATAATTGACATAGATTATAACATAATTATCAGTACCAAATAAAGTACCAAAATATGTCAATTGGACTACAACAAACTAGTTAAAAGAAAAATAATAAGCACAACCTGTCCTAGCACAGTAAACAAGGTAAAACATAGCTTACCTAATCATTTCAATCTGTATTGTCCATTGTACATTGTACAATTTTAGTCTGATACACTTTCAAACATATTCTTGGTAATTTCCATTCTCCCAGTAAGCATGAAATAAAAAAAAGTGAAAGAAATGTATTGGCCATTAAGATAAACTAAATACTCAATTTCCTACAGGCACAATCAAAAATTAGAAATTCAAAATGCCGAGCTAGAAAGTGTTCAATTTAATATTTCAATTATTCAAAAAAGATTTGACTAATAAATATGTGAAATATTTGAATTATTCATCAATTGACTCAAGCAAATAAATTACAAGAAATTATATGATAAGTTTACCTGAAAGATCAATCTTTTAAAAGCTGTAATCCTGCATCCAAAACTTTCAAATCCCAGAATATTTTTCTGTTATGTTGATGACATGACAACAAGAAGAAGTGAACCCTGGGATGTCTGCTGTCACAATGAACATACAATACAGGTGTAGAGAGGTCTCTACCCTATACTGATTTCAGCTCACCCCCAAGCTGTGAATGTAGCCTTTGTTTTAATTTCTAGAAAGATTCTAATCCCTGATCAGAACTCGTCCTTACCCTCAAAACTCTGAACAAAATTTATCCCTAATCATGACTTTTAACCTATCACAATAGCCAAGTGGTAATCAACTTAAATTACACTTGTTTAGTTCTATAAAAAATTTAAGGTGGGTATAAAATACCCTTTCCCAAAACCCCTTTATTTTTTTATATAAATAAAGTCTTCACATGGAAAACTCGTAATGTCATGATGTTATCACAAACAAAACTTTCAAAAATAACTTATGGTCTGTGCAAGTTAAAAAGTTTTTTAAATTTTTTGCCATAATTTTTTTTTTAAATTGGAATAAAGGCTTCAAAGTAGTATTATAGGTCTTTGCTTTGATAGAAATATAAATATGAACACATTTGATGTCCTCAAAACTGTTTATTATCAATTATCAAACTATTAAATATTATTAATTTAATATTTGTTGATTTTACTAATTTTCAACCACGTGGGCAATAATTCATAGTAAATATTTTTCGATTTTGCTGATTTTCAATAGGGTTTACCCTTAGGTGATAATGAACACTCACACCAAGTTTCATCATAATCCATCAAGAATTGTATTTTCTAGAGTGTTTACAAGCTAAAAATTGAACGCGTTTTCACAAACAAGGGCCATAATTCAAAGTAAATCTTTTCGATTTTACTAATTTTCAATAGGGTTTATCCTTGGTTAATTATGAACACTCACACCCACTCATGGTAAAACTCCTTCACGAATTGTAGCCTGTAGAGTGTTTTTACGAGCAATTGTGGACGGACATACCGAAGGACGACAATATACGCCCCCCCTATTTCATGTGGGCGTATAAAAATTACACATAAGAATCTCAATATATTGAGCTTTATAATGACAAAAATGCCAACAACAGATCCTAATTTTATTAGACAATTTTAAGAATCAATCCAGTTTAAAAACAAAGAGATGTCAGACTCGAATGTTTAAACAGAATGATTGCATATCAATTAAGCATGAAATGAACCAATAATGTATACTGAACAGATAAAGAAATGTTGTATTTTATAATTCTTTTAGAAAAGTTGTGCACAAACAAAATTATTTACTCTGTGTTATGCGACGTTTCTTTGTCTGTTACTACAAGAATTTATCTCTCCAAGAAGAATTAACTTACTTTAATCCAAGGTAAATCCTGATATAGCTGTTCATCTTCAACTTCTTGATCTCTTTCACCAGGTGATTCCTGTGTATCATCACTCAACATCGTCACTGATTCTGTATCTTCTGTTAATACCGGGTCTTCCTCTACAAACTTAGCTTCAGATTGTAATGATTGACTACTAACTTTCCTCGATCGCAAACTTCCCATTTGTTTGATACCTTGAAAAAAACAGAATAGTATTGTTTCATGCCAAATCCATAAAGTAAAGGGCAATAACAAAAAGTTGTTAATAAGCAAAACTTCATATGGGTGAGATCTTTAAATAATCAAATAATAACTCTAGTACTTGTGATTCATGAATAGGTATTGGAAACCAAGTTCTATCAAAATTAGGATACAAATTATCGCCGCTATTGTGCCGTGTTGGATGGACCAAACGATAATCAAGGAGAATATTTGTCAACATTTATACATGGGAGTATGATAATTTTATTGATTGAATATGCAACATAAAAAAATATTTCAGAAATAATTGTTACTTACTACCACTTCCTTCTTGTCTTTTAAATTTAAAACTACGATTATGTCTAAAACTGGCATTGTGGGTAGAACCTCTTCTAAAGTGACGTAATAATTTCTGTCTTCCTTGAGCTAATCTTCGACCTACAGGAAAATTAAATAAAAAAGATTAACATTGTATTAAGTGTTTTATTCCATTCTAATAACAATTTTTTGGTTTGTTTTTTTCTTTTAATTTTTTTTATAAAAAATCAATAATACAATTACATTTATTTGGCAATACCGGTATGTAATATTTCATATCTAAACATGAAATTATTGGAAATATACCCATCAATTTGAATTTAAAGAACAACTGAATAAAGCTTATATATTTTAGATTATTATTCAGATTTTTATGTGTTTTTTATCATTCCAAAATAAACCAAAGATTAAAGAAGCATTCATTTATTCTGACAAAAGAAGATAAAAATGTTGTATTGAGAATCGAGTTTTATTCTATCATTTTATATTTCCATAAAGTTCCTTTTTATCCATTTAAAATACTAGCAATAAAAAAACAAACAGATTTTAATGTTTTTGAGTGTATAATGTAAAACAATAAAAGGGTGAAAATTTTGATATTTAGAAAGGTTTATTTGTAAAATAAGCCATTAAAATAAATTGTTATATTTCACAGATTATTAAAGTAATAACTAGAATATATTAGTTCCATCAAATAATGTTTTTAAATTATATATTAAATACAGATCAATACACAATACAAGTGTATTAAAGAATATTTCAATAGTTTGGATGTTTTGTACATGTATTATAAACTGAATACCACTAGTATATATTTATTAATGTCTATTCTATCTCACTATTTATTTTTGGTTTTAAAAGATTGTTCATATATCATGGACAAATCCTAAAAAAAATTTTAGCTCACAAAATTTACCTTTTTAAGTTCACCTTTGATTTTTAGATATATTTTAATTATCAGCAGTTGATCTTATGTAGTCGACATATTCAAGGTATATAATCTTCATCAGACCCAGTTTTAAAATGATACTGTATCACTTACCTCTTTCTTTCTTTTCATCATTAAGATTACTAGGATCTAAGACTGATATAGATGTAGTACTACTATGTATGGAATCAGAGCGTTCTGTTAATACAGCAAAACTTATCTTACGATCACCAGGACTTCCTATAGGACCTGTTAAACATCAAAATATTCATACATATACAATATGGACATTCGGCTCAACCTTTATCATTGTTCGAGACTATGTAATGACTCGGGCCGGGATAGGTGGCCATCTTGCCTGGTAATCTCTTTTTACTATCACTTTAATAATAGTTAAATCATTATTTAGCAGTTGAATTACTTAAGTAAGAGTTGAATTTTTTAAGTTATAGCTGAATTATTTTGGTAATAGCTGAATTATTTAAGTAATTAATAAACCTACCAGTGGCTTGAGGCAATTCTGCAATATTGGATTCTGAACTTTTGTCTGAATGACCTGGACTACTAACAATACTACTAAAACGTCTGGATGTAACAGTCTTCTCCCAAGGATGTTCACGTTTCTGACTGCGAGATTTGGGTAGATATTGGAAAGTTTCTCTTAAAAATGTTGTTATTTCTAGTAAAACCAGACATCCTAACATTTTTAAAGCATAAGGATATTCTGTTCCTTTCTCATTCACTGATGCTGAAAAATTAAAAAAAAACATAGGCTTATACATAACATGTATATCAAATCAGGTGGAAAATTATACCATATTTTTGGCCTTCCTTTGTATAAAATGTAAACCCCACTGAAACAATGTCATTACCATATCCAAGCTGAGATATTTCCCTTTATTTATCTTATACGATATTTAGAAAGGTTCCAGTACATAGATTCCTTTCCTTGATATAGAATTCAAATTATAATCAACTGCTTGTGGATTTTATTGAATATGAAGTCTGGAAATCTACCTTCATCAAGGAAATCTTCTTCTTCATCTTCTTTTCTTAATTCCTTCTTCTTACTCTCATCTTTAATATCATTGATAATAGATAAACGATCGGCATGTTCTTTAGCTAGTATATATTCCAGTTGACTACCTAAATTCTAAAATCAAAAAATTCTAATATATAAACTCTTTATCAAAACAAGTGCAAAAAAAACAAAATATACCGGTTAATCAAGTCAAATTCAGATATGAAAAGATTGTTATAAGTGTTATAGAAGATACTCTCCTATAGAAGCACTGGCCTAGGTCACAGATAAAGACCATGGATTTCACCATGAAAACTAATTCAATTTAAATAAAATACTTTTTTCTGAATAATATTCAAATTCTAAAGCAATTGTTTCAGGGAGTTGATGAAAGGGGTTATAATCTACCATGAACCAGTATATAACTAATGTTTTTATTTCTTTTAGATTATGTTATACAAACCTCTGCCCAAGAATAAAATAATCTGCCTGCAGCTCTTTGTAACATAAGATTTCTTCGATAACCAGATGGTTGACCACGATTTTGTAATGCTGCTACAGTATGTCTAAAACTTGGTAAATTCAATTTCATCCAATTTGGCCAATCACCATGGTTACAGCGATGTATAAAGTGAGCACATTCTAATAACATGGCTGCTCTTGACGATACAGGGGCATCCTAAAAAGAAACCAATAGATACCTTAAGTTATGTAATTTACTAGCACATGCTACCATTAAATTTTCAATAACTATTAATCATGAAGAATTGTCTCCTCAAAGAACAGTGATATCATCAAGATTGCATGAACAATGTTTGTTATACTAAGACACAAGTCACAACCCTGTACATGTAGCTACTGAAAAAAATGGTGCAACTGGCTACATTTGTTGATAAGGGACCAAATATCAAAAACCAAAACTTACTAAATCCAACATGGCCGCTACTAGTTGTGGGTCAGGAAATGTGCCTGGTGCTGAACATTCCATTAGAAATGAAAAGCGTAACATTCCTGATCTAATGAGATATTTGTCCACCATTTTCTTTTCTTTGACTATTATTGATTCAGATGTAACATCATGACTTGTACCTGTTTTACTAGCATGTGCACCTAGCAATACAAAATATACCAAATCAAGATCTCAATTGGACACAGGGGCGGATCCAGAATAGAGAAAGGGAGGGCTCTGAATTATAACATGCTTTAAATTCAACAGCAAATTTTTAGAGGGTTCGGACATCAGTCAACCAAAAATAGGGGGGCTCGAGTCGGGAATGCTCCCCCTTGGATATGCCCCCGAGACAATCAACATTAACCAAAGCATTTATAACTGGATATATCTCATTTCATGTTTCACTCATATCAAATATCAAAGCATTCAAAATTTCAGTACCAAAATTCAATTTCATCGAAGTGAGCCATAATAAATTTACCTACCATTATTACTATTGGCTTTAGCTCGACCTTTATTCCATGCCTTCATTAATGTTTCCTTATCATTAGAGAGTTTCTTTCTGGCACTCAGAAATGTTAGAGTAGCATGACTAGCAGCTTTAAATGACATCTTAGCTTTAGTTCTACCAGTATGAACTTGTACATCACTTCGACTATCACGTCTGTCTAGTCCTGTAATTTCATGATGGGAATCATCTTCATGATCTGATTTAGTACCTCTTCTCCATCCTGTAATTAGATTTTAATATTAAATCATGCTGATTTCCGGGGTTATATAGGTCAAAAATTTGTAAAAATTATGATAACCATAATTGGTGATTCCAATAATTTTCAAACGGCTTAATAGGAATGTTCCATGCAGTAAAAGCCAATTTTGGCTGAGTCTACAAAGCAATGTTTTTGAAGTTCCAAGTTTAAAAATCATTTACAAAGTAAAAGTATTTTCAAATGAAAGAAAACAAGAAGTATCTGACTGACCTATTTGAAATTTACTAAATCTACGTCTTGGTGTACTAAATCCAGAAGGTGAATCATCTTCTGCTGCTGATATACTAGTTCTAGGACTTCTTTTACCATGAGGACCTTCATCTAATAATTCACTATCACTAGCAGCATATTGAAACATTAATGACTACAATATCAAATATTAATGTCTTAATGTCAAGTAAGAATAAAGATTCAGAGGATTTACATGTACATGTATTAGAGAATATAAGAAGAAAAATCCAAAAACAATTGTTCGACAGATAAACAATATACATACTCAGTAACAGTACAAGAGTAAGAAAAGAAACAACCATGAACTTAGGCTCCAAAGAGAATCCTTTCTACCAGTTGGACAGTGAACAAATATTTTGGCATTGATCTTTTACAGATATCTCATTTACAGCTGGGACAACTAGAAGTTTGAGTGAAGATGACATCCCTGCCGTATCAGAACCAACAATTACAAACACTTAACCAAGCAAATGTCATGATTCTAGGGAGCGCTATAAAATTTCTTCTGTCATTCATAAAGACATTTGCATTATCAATATGATTTCCTTCAAGTCAAAGGGCCATTATCACATCAATAAGATAATTGATAAGTTACATAATAAAAAGCATATCTCATCTTATATATAGTGGTTAAATAAGTTATCGGTCAGTGTTAGACAGTATATAATGTTAGGACCATTTAATACAAACACACAAACGCAAAATACGTCAAACAATAACGTCATCATTAGAACACACTTCATTGAAAAAAGATCATTAGATATAAGATAATTATAAGATATACAATACAAATATCATGTATATTTGACATTATCAAGTACATATATCACACCAGATTAAAATACATGTAAATTAAAGTAAAATGTTAGTATTATATTTACCTTACGTAGTTTTCTACGGAAGAAAGATTTACGTGATTTAACTGGTGTGTTAGTATCTGTATTAGTATGTATTATAGTAGAAGATATAGGTGATTGACTTGTTACCTCTTTTTCATCACCACTATCACTCGTTACTGACGTTGTTCTATTGAAAAAAATGCAGAAATTTTATACAAACTATAGGTCATATTTAGTCAATAATATTTTAAGTTTTGGGTATCTTGTTCCTAAAATTTTAGGTTTTCTTTTAATTTAATTCGGTTTTTGTGATAAAACCAATACCAGTTTTACGAAAATTTCTTATTTTACAGTATTTTACTGTTTTGAACTTTGATGAAAACACACAGCAGAAATTTTGTTTTTATATCACTTACCGCATTCTAGCTTCTGGTTTAGCCATCTTGGCTTCCCGCTCTTTTTCAATTTTACGTCTGCGTAGCTTCTGCAGTGAATCTAATAAACCACTTAATGCTATTCTACGATATGTTCCACCATGTATTTCTTTAACATACGATGTAAACTGTCTTACATCACAAAATAGACCCTTCAAAATCAAAAAAAAAAGCATGAACTTTGGGTATATCCAGGCCACTACCTAATGCAAGTAACCAAAGGACTGTATATAAATAGAGTCCATACTAGAAATCTGTTGTCTTGCTTGCCTTGAGAAAAGAGGGCTAAATAAAGTTGGGATTTTTTGAGGCACAACAAGATGCATAAATCATAAAATATAAAGGTAATGTCAGCAAAATCCAATACTTACAATATTTTCATGGCCACATAACTCTGATACACTTTCAACACATCTTGATACGAAATGTTTAAATATATTAGCTATTAATACACCCTCTACACCTCTATATCCTTCCCCTCCAATACTATGACCGAAATTATTAGCGTATCCATTTCTAGGTAAGGTTTCTTGTGAGGCAGACTTTTTCTGAGCTAAAATTCAAATACATTTTTTAATTTATCATATTAAACAGAATCCAGTGTGTGCTTTGACTATATGAAGTCAGCGATGCTGTTGTGGTGGGTGCAAAAAGCAATTTTCTCTTGAACACCAGATTTTGCATGTCTTTCCATCTTGAATGACCAGTGATGGCTATTTGTCGCATTTTATCTAATTCTTAACCAAGGCCTTGGTATTGAAGGCCTATGTCATTTTCTGATACTTTGTTAACCGAATTGTGTATTTGTATCTATATTTTGACCATTTCTGACAGTTTCTTTGGCCATCCTCCATAAGCAATAAAATCAAACAAACTTACAGTTGCCCTGTGGTGATTGTAATATTATAGTAGGATCAGTACAGAATCCTAATACAGCATGTAGAAAATCTACTGACTCCTGTAAATTCTTCTTCTTTACTGCATCCTTTAAAAACTTATGGAATAGAGGTGGATTCAATTTCTGTAGTCTCTGTAAACATCGTTGACCTTTCAATCTCAGATGGTCACCTTGTGCACCAACGATACCATCACCACAACCATGTGGACATCCTAAAGCTTTATAGATTCTGAAATACAATAACAAAATATTTTCACTGTTAAAGTAGAGCCCGATATTCCAAATTTAGAGCATTATAAAAATAATAAATACACTAAAACAGAACCTCCAACATTTTAAGCAGAAATTTAAAAGCACATTCTCTTTATTGCATAAGACTATTTGTAGACCATGGAACGGGAAGCTACATATGTTTATAAAAAATACATAGAACATACCTAAATAAAGATTCCATGGCTAAACTGTGTGCTGTTACACGACTTTTAGAGCTTTCATTAGTAGGTGATTTATCAACTTGTGGACTAGTACTGGTGCTGTCTGGTGTGGAGGCTGACTGAGAAGTAGGTGTCTGTTGCACGATTTCTATTATATCTAAATCTAATAAACAATTCAAAATGTTCAACAGAACTTCACAGATTGATGGTGAACGTTCTGATAGAGCTATAAAATGTACAGCGCGTAATATAACTTTATAATTTAAATGTCCATTATCTTGTATATAATACTTAGATCCTGCAACTTCTTGGATTTCTTCTTCAATTTGGTAATGTATATTAGAATCTGTCATACTTCGAGACAAATTTTGATTGATATGACTTTCTTCTGCATCACCTTCACTCATACATAGATCATAATTAGAAGGGAATTTAGGATCTGGGCTGTGTTCAGTAATAGTTATAATTGGTCGACGAATAGGTTCAGGCTTCTGGAGATCATCTTTAGATGAATTAGAAGAATCATGACCACTATGATGACTGCTACTACCAACTGATTCTCTATCTGACTGAGGTAAGGTTGGCATACTGATACGTTGTCCACAAGCAGCATGTTTATCATCTTTTGAAGTATATGTACCATGTACAGAATTGGGTCGTATTAGTTCTGTTTCTGTATCTACTGTTGAAATAGTACAGGAACTTGAGGAGTCATCATTATATGATTTAAAACCATGACTACCAGAATCTGTTTTACATGTTTTAGGTGACTGTGAACCTGTTGCATCTATTTCTCCACTTTCTTTCTTCTTCAATAACATTTTACCTTAAATTAGACAAACATTGAGTGAACACCTTAAATTAGACAAACATTGAGTGAACACCTTAAATTAGACAAACATTGAGTGAACACCTTAAATTAGACAAACATTGAGTGAACACCTTAAATTAGACCTTAAATTAGACAAACATTGAGTGAACACCTTAAATTAGACAAACATTGAGTGAACTTTAATTAAAAAATTTTAGACAAAAATTAAAAGACCTCAAAAACCTGAATACCAAAAAACCCTTCTCTGTGCTCCGACTGATTGCTAAATATGAAAGATTTATGTTTGTTTTGTCCTTTAAATTTGTTTTTGTATTTTACAAAGGACATCATAAAAATTGTTCCTACCTGAATCGAAAAATTGTTTTAACTCAATTACTCGTATCTTTTTAAATGGAGGTTCTTTACGGTCTGAGTTGTTGAAGGAAGCATTATGATAATGTTTATTAGTGATAGTAGGTGATGTTGGTTGTGGTGATGGTGTTCTGGTATCATGTCCTGTTGACAAAGCACTTTTATTATCATCAGGAGAACCATCTTTACTACCAGGTACCCCTCGTAACACCTCTAAATCAGGCATTGGTAAACTTCTACTTCTAGCACGTACAGAATGATCAAATCTCATAAACTCATCACAAACTTCTAATATTCTTTGATGAACATACCTAAAAAAAGATGGTTAATGCTGTAAACAAATGTTCATCTTGTACCCATCAATTATATCTGCTTGAACTTTGAAGCTCTTAAGCAGACCTTAAATTGTGCTGTTGATAGAGTTTAAATTTCAGAACAGATGATGAGAGAAAGTTGGAGAGAAATCGAATTTACATCAAAGAAAATGGTTGTCTATCCTAGAAAACACATACAACTTACCTCAATGACCACAATATACCTTCTTCTTGCCAATTCAAACTGAATAAACATCTTAAAACAGCAACATCGAAATAACTGGCACTTAACATATCAGGTTCTTCTGTGGTTCTGTTGCCACTGACAACAGCACTGGCTAGTCTCTGTTTAACATAGTCTTTATCAACAGATGATGTTAGTTTTTGGAAGGCGTAGAATTTAGAGTCTGGTTGGCAGAATACTAAACTGTCTTTACGACCACATTTACATGTCATACCAGCTTCACCTGATTTCATTGGCATCACCGTATTACAGTATTCACACATCACTTCCATGGTCGGTGCTTGTGAGGCAGCAGAAGACAGTGGACAAATATCACTCATTCTGGCTAAAGGAGCTGTTGGACTCTGAGGATCTTGAACAGTTAGACTCAATTTACTGGATGTATCAAAGAGATATGACAGATTTTCTCTCGAAGATCCTTTCCCAACATAAATATTGGCAGCATTGGTGTTAACCTTGAGAAGATTACGTTGTGCTTTTAGGACATTCCGCTGAGGTTTGACTGGTGTAGAAAAACATGGAATATCTGGTTGTCTGTACTCCCATAATGGTTGCCATAGCTGCAGACCATTTTCTAACTTCAATGACTGAAAATCATCATCTTTGATGGTGTGAATCAATGGAGCAAACTGATAAACAAACAACTGTATAGTACTCAATGGATGCATGTACATCGACGTCGCTCCTTTAGGCTGTTTTTCTGGCTCAGCATCACTACATTCAGAAGAAGCATCAAGAATGATCCAATGGAGAGTGTAAAGTAATTTGATCTCAAATGGTGTGAACTTGGCTTCAGGGTGGGTTCGTTTTCTGATTGATAGTAATGATGAGCAGGCATGCATGAGATGTGGAAATGCTGCTTGAATTGTCTTCCATCTTGATACACTCTGTATAGCTTCACAAAGACTTGGTGATAATCCATGTAGAATGTTTTGAACTACAACTCTCTCAAATGACTGGAAAAAATAACATTAAATGCCAATAATAAAAATCTGTACAAGCAATACAATTCCGTTTATCAAAAATCTCATCCAGAGCATGAAAAAATCGGGTGCAATAATTATATAGTAGTGACTTCCCATACGAGAAGTACGATCAGGTGCTTCAGAAAGAGTATGCATGGTCTCCTTAACATTTTAAAGAGATACATTCGCCATCCCTTCAACCAATCAAACCTTAGTCTCAGAACCTGATTTTTTTTAGCTACGGCAATAAGTTATAGTATCTCTTGTCTTTTGAGCCTTCAAACCATGTTAATATATACTCTTCACATTTGAAAGTCAAACATAAGGCAGATATATTACTTCTGACTTTTTACTGGTACTATATTCTTTACCTAAACCAGGCTCTTAAACTGCTGACTCTTCCCCTTTATTTCCATGTTTTTCTTTTAGAAGAGCAATACAAAGGAAAAACTCTCTTTAAAACATACTTACCACACATGATGCTTCACACAATTTTCCTTGCTTTGGACGAATAAAGGGACTGAAAGACAACAAAACAATGCAATTAACATTGGTTATGGAAGGTCTATATCTTTACTCTACATTCCTTTTTCTCTCTCTATGGTTTTACAAGATTAAAATTTGAGATTTGGGTCAGAAGAACGAAGACAGAGGGTCTCCGGATGTGTAGGGGCCTGTGGTTCAAAATCAATCAGACCTCAACTCCACCATAACCCCAATACCAAAACTCCTCGGATTTAAGATTAGAAATTTTTTTTTAACTCTCAAATAACTGTAACAACAGATGTCTGATTGAAAATTGGAATGGTTCAAATAGATTCTATAAGTGTCCCTGAATATGATATCCGAGTTTTATGAAATATAAATCATTGCATCATCACTAAATTCAATAGTGCACATCTTCATAATGATATTGACACACATACAAAATATCCATGAAGATTTGTAGCCTGTAGAGTGAGAACAAGGTAAATGTGAACAGACGGACCGCCAGGTGCGACCACAATATAAGCCCATACTTACATGTGGGCGTATAAAAAACCTCATTACAATCCCTTAAAGGCCCGATAGATAGAAAGATAGATATTTATTGTATTGTTTGCCAATACATTTGAGCAGCATACAGCATGATACAAATACATTATAACACAAAATAGTATAAAATAATACAAAATGATACATAGTTATGAGGCTTGATATTAGTCTTGTAGATAGGCTACAACACTGTGTCAACAAGTATCAACTTTAATTTTCAGTCTGTAAAGTTTTTTGGATTAGATTCCTATGCTTCAAATTCTAATATCATATAAGTATAGGTCTACTTAATATGATTTTAATCATGACACTGTAAAAAGTAACCATATATACCTTGTTTGACGCCAGAAAAATGTCTGAATTGGTAATGGCACTGTTTGATCACCATCCAAATCACTTGCAGAATCACTCTTTCTCTTTGGCATTTCGACGGTTTTAAAGGTTCTATCAAGTCGTATGGATTCTGCAGTTCATATAAGATACGCTATATTAAACTGGACATCATAGTATTCTAAATTGAGCAAATATGGCTCTAAATATTTCATTCCATATCTACCATTTTGCTCATCATGTTTATTAGATGCAGGATTTCATCGAACCTGTATTGACCTTTTCCGTAGTCTCTTTCAACAAGGCTGTATTCGCTTAAAATCGTTATAAAGATTACCGTCTGGATAATAAAAGCTATTATCGATCGAAGAATAAATTATTCGTGATCATCAAGACATAAAATTCCGCTGACGTTAATGTTGGTGGAACTTCCTGAAAGTAGTCTCGAATGTCAAATATATCAATTTCTTGAAGTGTAAATAATAGTACGTTCTTCAGTTCAAGTTAATCAACGTATGGAAAAATGGGTTGTTCCGTACTTTTAAACCGTTATTCAGCCTGAAGTATTTAATCCTACTGCTTTATTAGCTCTTTAATTAAAATAGTTAAATATTGTATGATCCCATTTTAAATAACGGGACTGTAAGGGGTTATTGAGTGGATCACATATATTGTAACTTACATTCAAATATAACAGTACTATTATGTGAAAGCTACTCAGAATTACACAGAAACGAAGTAGCCTGTCATTCTAAAGATGGATTGAATTGTATTAGGCCAACAATTTAAATCTAATTTAGCTCGTCGTGAGAGAGTAAATTGTTCAACAGTAAATACATTTCACATTGAGAAAACATTAGGTTTATTGTTTGTAGGCTATACATGTATTTATTATAATTCATATTGCCCCGTATATACGGGTTATGACAAATGGGGTCGGGAACACGATAAAAGGAATATTCATAGCTCTAAGGTTGGACCTCGATAATAGCGTAAAAAAATACTATTAAACACCGATTTGATTTCAAATGAATGATATTAATACATTTTCAGAAATATTTTGAGCTTCGAAAAAAATGATATTTAATTTTCGTCTGAGATTACAAGTTTTAATCGTTTCTGCTTCAATTTCGGACACGATGTGTTAATGAGCAGTTAATACCCTGAGGACAATATTTTGTCTACGGCAGGATGTATTTTAAAGCTAGGAAATAATCGTTGCTATTTCCAGACTAAATGTCATGTTTATAAGGTTTCTAGTTATTGTGGGTCGAAGAATACAACTAATCTGTTATTTAATGATGGATTTGAAATTTTCAGGCACGCCGTTACCATGTCTCAATATCAGTATAATTCTTTAGAACTGCTATAAGATTTTAAATATCAATAGACAGAATGTCTGGGCATGGAGAAAACGTGACGCCTTCTGAAATTTAATCAGAGCCAGGTCCAAGAAGAATGGCGCCAGTATGTCTTATATTCATACACTCATCCTACTCTATAGACGTCAATTCTTCCACTTAAATTCTATGATCAGATTTTTAATCTTGATATGGAGAAGAACAAATCTTATTTTGAATCTTAAAATATATTTCTGTTTTTTGTAATCTTTCAAGTACTGAATGGTGGTACGTTCTGCGCGAATTAAATGAAATAAATGGAAGGTTAAGCATCACACTTTTACGAATCTTAACGAACTAATAAAAACGTGTAGGCTACCGTCATGTTCCCGTTCGCTCACCCTTTTTTCGATAAACGTTTTTTCAAGAGTTAATTAAATGTATCCATAGATTAAAGTAATGAGAAGCGCATTGACTAAGAAATTCATATATTCCAAGAACTTTCTATCAGTCAACACGTCAAACACAGCTAAATCATACCCTGGAGTTTATGATCATGATAAAAGTCGTGCTAATCGAGTCTATTGCCAGGAATTATGTCTCTATATGTTATGACATATTTCCAATTACATGTCAACATTGTAGCCATATGTTCTGATGCACTGTCTGCATCGTGTTGCAATTACAATTGATAACGTTTATAGGCATACAATAGGCGCAGGCATAAACATACAATTAAATAATAGTCGATAATTTTTTTAAAAATTGTAAACAACATGAAGCACCCCTCTGACTAATATAATTTCAGCGAATTTGAAAGGGATCATATACCCTTTTGGTACGTTAACCCAAGAACCATTCGCTCAATAATTACACCAGAACAATAATAAACTCTGGTGAAATCAAAATTATACGTAGATGAGATTCGTATTTCATATCAGTCATTTAGTACTAGTACCACTTGGGAGTACCAGCGAACACTACAAGGGGTACCTGAGAAGCCTCTCAGACAATTTTGAAAATTATAGAATGGATTAAATATCAAACTCCATCAACCGACAAATATCTTTACTTTCATGTTGGTTCTTAATGTTACTTAGGGTGGGCGAAGGGGTACCACGAGATTGGTTGAACAATATAGGAGTACGAAGAGTCCAAAAGATAGAGAACCGAGGCACCAGCTAGTACTTATTTGTTATTCATCCCTGTCAGTCCAAATTGGCGGTTATCTGTCAGGGCCCAAACCGACAAAACAGTTAAAAGTCATTGGAACAGAGCAATAGAGGGACTGATGGGGATGACAGCAAAGACATATAGAATATATGAATTACAGAAATCGCAGGTTTAATGCATCATTTTGTATATTTGCCAAGAAGGTGCTTCACAAGGTTTGTGTTGGGTTGAACATTCTACAGATTACTGAGATTAAACAGCTAATCAGATTTATCCAAAGAGTAGTATAGAAGTACAATTGAAATTGAACAGAATTTAAATTTCTGTGGAAAAACAAATTAAACAGCATTCACTATCTTTTAATTATATCAATATCGTTGCATTCGGTAATTTCAAATGACCTTGGAATGTTCAAACTCGACCTTGAATTGATCTATGATAAACTTTAAAATTTTCACCAGTTCCAGACTGAAGGTACTAAAATTGGAAGTACTGAACTGTCTGCTCTTTATTTGCTTTAGCTTACTAAATGTTAAAATAAGTTATTAGAGCACAACCTCGATCAGTCTACAATATTACGTCAGACAGTGTATTGTTTCTGCTACTTGCTTTTAGGAGTTAAATAACTTGTCTGCTTCTGTCTCCCAATATATTGATCGTTTCTCAACCTGCCACATGGAATTTCTGGTGCCATATTTTTTTCAGTCCTTCTTGTCAAGTATAAGAGAATTTAAATATGTTCTCGTGGCTCGATAATTCTATAGTCAGTTGACAGTTCAATTTAACAGTCTACAAATATAATTCTCTTCCATGTACAACAGACACTAGTTTCAAGCAGAAACTGCAATTGAATATGTTTAAAAACAACTTGAAATATTTCAATGATTCAGAGTGTCGACAACACAAGTGGAATCCAAAATACATTTACTCCGAATAACACAGCTTTATAAAGAAGGAAAAATAATTTTCTAAGGAAAATATCTGTAATCTTATTGCAGTGTTGATGTTTTTTTTAATTACGACAGCCATTTTAAACCTAGAGAAATCATACGACAATGCAACAATTTAAAACAAATTATTTTAGCTTCAATACCGTTGGTGTATAGACCAAACGATTGCACAGGATCTTTTAACTGGTTACTGTTTCAGCATAATGAGCATTCATAGTATCAAAGTGATACATCATACATACATAGATCATAATTGATTTTTACAAAATTTACAGAAGTAGGCAATAGTTTACAAGAAAGAATTGGACAACGATTTGACAGTCATTGATTGATTTGTACTTTTGCTATTCTCCACAATATCAGGCGAATCCCATGTCTGACAATGTGATATTGGTAGCAGAAATTGTCTTCTATAAGACAACGTTGAATTATATTCTGTATCTTTTTTGAGGATGTTTTCTAACTAGCAGTCATTGATATCACTATTACATATATCTGATATCACATCCATACAAAAACCATATAATACCACATCTTATATCACATCAATACCATATCTTATATCACACCAATACACTAACTTATATCACATCAATACCATATCTTATATCACATCAATACCATAGCTTATTATCACACCAATACCATATCTTATATCACATAAATACCATATCTTATATCACACAAATATTATATCTTATATCACATCAATACAATATCTTATATCACATCAATAATATATCTTCTATCACATCAATACCATATCTTACATCACATCAATACAATATCTTCTATCACATCAATACCATATCTTATATCACATCGATACCATATCTTATATCACATCAATACAATATCTTATATCACATCAATACCATATCTTTTATCACATCAATACCATATCTTATATCACATCAATACAATATCTTTTATCACATCAATACCATATCTTATATCACATCAATATTATATCTTCTATCACATCAATACCATATCTTACATCACATCAATACAATATCTTCTATCACATCAATACCATATCTTATATCACATCGATACCATATCTTATATCACATCAATACAATATCTTATATCACATCAATACCATATCTTTTATCACATCAATACCATATCTTATATCACATCAATACAATATCTTTTATCACATCAATACCATATCTTATATCACATCAATATTATATCTTTTATCACATCAATACCATATCTTACATGACATCAATACAATATCTTCTATCACATCAATACCATATCTTATATCACATCGATACCATATCTTATATCACATCAATACAATATCTTATATCACATCAATACCATATCTTATATCACATCAATACAATATCTTATATCACACAAATACACTAACTTATATCACACAAATACATCTTATATCACATCAATACCATATCTAATACCACATCAATACCATATCTTATAATACATCAATACCATATCTTATATCACATAAATACCATATCTTATATCACATCGATACCATATCTTATATCACATCGATACCATATCTTATACCACATCAATACCATATCTTATATCACATCAATACAACATCATCCTTTATCACATCAATACTATATCTTATATCACACAAATACATTATATAACATCAATACAATATCTTATATCACATCAATACCATATCTTATATCACATCAATACCATATCTTATATCACATCAATACCATATCTTATATCACATCAATACCATATCTTTTATCACATCAATACCATATCTTATATCACATCAATACAATATCTTTTATCACATCAATACCATATCTTACATGACATCAATACAATATCTTCTATCACATCAATACCATATCTTATATCACATCAATACCATATCTTATAATACATCAATACCATATCTTATATCACATAAATACCATATCTTATATCACATCGATACCATATCTTATATCACATCGATACCATATCTTATACCACATCAATACCATATCTTATATCACATCAATACAACATCATCCTTTATCACATCAATACTATATCTTATATCACACAAATACATTATATAACATCAATACAATATCTTATATCACATCAATACCATATCTTATATCACACAAATATTATATCTTATATATCACATCAATACCAAAGGGAAGTAACTGGTAAAAAAATGTAGGTCATGATGAAATCATGAAAGTAAAATTATGTTCAAGGGAAGTAACTGGTAATAAAATAACTCTTTGCTAAATTTAGGTCAATCACTAGATGTTTGAACAAATATAATATAGATGACAGAAACATTTGAAGCTGCAGTTGTGGTACAAAATGCCACAATCCAGCTCAGCACAATAAAACCCAAAGACGAAAAATCCCAACAGTGAAACAAATCTCGAAATCCATGTCAACACATTGTCAATGCATTGGTAGCAGCTAATGAACTTTTAATATGAGAAAGTATATCAAAATATGAGTAAACATTTCAAAATAAAAAGTGGTATCAGGTGTCTAGAAGAGTTAGCAATACCCTCCCTGGCACCACTATTGCTGAATGATATTGCTTTAATAGGTTATTGATTTCTGCCACAAAGTCAATTTTAAAGTTTAACTTTCAAGGGAGGTAATTTTATATAAAAAAAATTATTAGAGAAAGAACTCTGTCAAAATAGTGTTAACTGTAATAATCAGGTCACATTACGTGAGTGAAAAAATTGCAAATTGCAACATGATTGTCTGAATTTAATGTACACATTCAAAGCCCCGAGTCATTCAGAAATCAGCGCATAAAAAGCGATTAAGCTTCAGAGTACCCAACCAATCAAGACGTACCCACTTGCTAATGAAAATTGAATGTTGCTACAAACCAAACTGAACAAACCAAAATGTCATCAATATGAAAGCTATTGGAATTCAGTGTAATATTACGAATAACATTTTATATACCATTAAAAGATTAGTTATGAAATCAGTAGGCCTATATGGGTGAGAAGAAGATTAATTTGGTGTCATATCTAGCTGCCTATAATCGAAGGGTGTGATATATAAGAGGCGTTTTTGATGAGCTATTCTTTGCATTTGTAAGCCAGTAAGCTAAGCTAATCGGCACATTTGTGTGAAACTTAACCGAAACTGATTAGGCTAATCATCCTAGCCTCGGCGATTAGATTTGACTTTTTGAAGATGGCGACATGTGGAAGTTCGTCTTTCATTTGTTGTCAGCGGAGTACCAAATTGCATCAATTCAAATCGAAACCAAATCAAACCAGCCGACATAAACTCCTCTAATGTATTGAACTGTAACTGAATACTTGCCAGTGCAACTAATTTTGTAACTGAAAAATACTTAATCGTATTGTTTTACTGAGATGAATTAGTACGGCACTATCTTTTGTAACTTTCACATGTTTTCAGGCTACACGCCTACAAGGAAAATAAGTGGTGCAATGGCGTAAAGGATGGGATTTTTGAACGTAATAGGAATGATTTCGGTCTTTGGTATTGTTTGGCTTCAATTATATTTGAAACGATAATAGATTTCAAGACAATCCAATTGTTCTTTATTCACATTTACGAAGATGCTTCTAAATTTTCATCAATAACTTTCAACATCATGTAATATTGAATTGGCATAACATGTTTACTCCAATACTCAAAATGAAATCAGTTATCTTATATGAAACTGAAGTTCTGTGACAGATCACATTCATTCTTTAGAATCATCTGTAAGTGATACATGATAACGTGAAATGCAACTCAATTTGGTTGTTATACATTGAACATAACTTCATTTGTAGATCACTTTAGTCAGAAGGAGAAAACCGACGACCGATAATACTCTTCACTTCACACGCGACTGTAAAATATTTATTTTAAAAAGGGACGGTATAGAGAAAGAAAATATAGGGGCTTTATTAAAACAGATAATAGACATAAAACTATATTTAAGTATTTGATGTGAAAATTAAGCGGTGATAATAATAATGGTTTTAAAACACAGCAGGCTGTTAAATTGATCCCAGCTGATAACTCCCCTTTAGAGCTGCCAGATTGAGGTTGATTGGTGGCGCCTACCTGTCTGGCGCTCAGTAAACCTATGTCCGCCTGTCTAACTATTAGCCGCTATTCGTTTATATTTCTTCGTCTGCTATAGTTGCAGACGTTGTCGATGACGACTGAGGGACGCCGCGTGCATTCTATATCGTCTGCCATCTCTTCGATTTTCTAGCTGTGGTTTTTATTCGATAAAAGAAATGTGTGTTTTCTTCGACGGCTTGACGCATGGCTCGTAAATTGGAGCCAACCAGACAGACAGCGTTGTATCACATGTAATTTCCAGGTTTGTGAATGCAGTGTCTGGGAAATATAGAAGAGCCTGAAAACCAACTCTCAACTCATTTTGACAGTGTATCAGGAGATATTCGGACCAGAAACAACGTGTAGAAGACGTCAACGAACTTCTGTCGTTCGTGTTAATGCACGTGTGGGATGTATGATGTAAGAGATGAACCCACTTGTTGTTTGTAATAGAGGTCATGTGGTAAAAGGTCAACACGACCCCGCCAGATTTTCAAGTAAGTATATTACACTATATAGTGTGTCTTCAAAAACTTCAAAATATTATTCATTACGTGCCATAGGGTCTAGCTAAATGTTATGTTCCCATGAACATATTTTGTTCATGACTGTCTGGAAGTGATTCTAGTCTACTACTTCTAGTGAGATACAGTGCTTGGTGTCTGTACTGTTATGAATATTTAATTTATCAAAATAGCAGGTTTAAATAAAATGTTTTGCTTCAAGACTTTACCAGACGATAAAATAATAATGTTTTAACTTCATTTTCAAAATAACACAATATTCGATAAAATGAAACATAGAGAAAAAAACTTCAGGGCAAATAACACAAGCATCGTCTGCACGCGCGTTCAACAAAAAAAGTAAAAAGTAGATTTTTTGCTGTAGTTTTAGCTCATCAATCGATATTGTAAAAGGCGAAAAGTCTACGTCGTGACTTGGTAAACAATTGCATAATATTCGATGCCGACTCCCTTGTCATTGACAAAATTTGTAATTATTTCTAAATGATTGTGACATGTCTGATGGAGGTTTTCGTCTGTATTCATGGCGTATTTTTTAATTTTGATATTTGGTGACGTTATGTAGGACAACATTACAAGTAATTAATATAAATTTCATTTTAGTTTAATTGGAAGGCAATGATTTTTAGATCGCTCGAAAGATCCATTTGACTGATTGCTTCTGTTTGTTTTCAAATTTAGTTCAGAGTGTGAAACATAAAAAAAATCGTCTGCTACACTATTAATTCCTAACATTTGAGAGGCTTGATAATCTCAACGAACCTGTACATAATAATGATCATCCAGACCAGTCAGACAGAATTAGAATTTGATATTGGTTCAAACCTTCAACAGAGGTCATTTGATTTAATATATTGGCCCCTTTTGAGACTAGCCCTTGTTTAATAAACACTAATAATCATTTAACATGGAAATTAATTTGACATGTATATGTTTATGCCTGACCGCAATGTCTACGCAAACTTGAATAAATACAATGCGCAATATTTATATTGACATCATTAACACATTTTGATAAATGTACCATGATATACAATTAAAAATTCTTGATCTTGATATAGTATACACCTGATGATAAAAATTATACAATTGATGATATACACAATAATATACAAACGATTATAACCCGGATATACAATAGAATATAGATTATACATGTGAACAGTATATACAATTTGATTTTGAATATTAACTATACACCAATGATTTATATTTTTGCACATGATATACAATTGCACGCATTTTTAATATATGTAATTGGTGATTTAAACCGTTTACATTACTAATAGAATATACTTATATTTCATTTATCTATTATACTAAATTCTACTTAAATACGGTAATAAACACTAAATTATGTAATGTTATTTTTCTATTTCTATGATTTTAGAGAACAACACCACAGCGATATATATCAATCATAATGAGTTCTTCACCAAAACAACCCGTATCACCTGCTGCAGTTGATGACAAAGAAAGTGAAGGAGATACCTCTAAATCAAGTACATCAAATCAGCCTAAATTAAACCAGAATAACGAACAAAGCACGTCAGAATCCCGGGAACTCACCTCGAACTCTTCCATATCACCTACAAATTATAATTATTTAAAAGCATTACAATTTTCAAAACCAACCAGTGATTCTGATGACTCAACAGACGGATTTCCGAAGTACGGCCCCAAGAGAAGTGACACTCTACCTAATAGCTATTTCAGCAGTTTGTCAACCTACGGTATGAATAATTCAGAGATAAATCTTGATTCTTATTCCAGTGATGACGACTATAAGGCTAGACTAAAGGTATTTGGTAAAGGCAAGAGTTTATTGAAGAAAAATGTATTTAAATGTAGTAAGAGAAGATCTGGTGATAGTAGACTTAAAGACTCCATATTATCGAGTTATGCTGAAATATGTTATAAATGTAAACTGTGTAAGGTTTCACCTTGTTATATGGCGAGTGTGGAAAGTTTTATATTTCATATGAAGAATCAGCATTCAGATATTTATAAGGATATATTATTGAAACCTGTCACTAACGGTAACTGTCATCCAGTAGAAATGACCAAAACTATTGACGGTTCTTCTTCAGATGACGCTTCCTGTACAAATATTGGTCGCATTACTAGCGAACATTTATTAAAGTATAGTAAATTGTGGCAGAATTCTCCGAAATCATCAGCAACCGACCCGAAATCTACAGAGGAAACTAAATCGACGCCAAGTACCAGTAGTAGTAAGCCGACAACACCGGTTCCTACTCAAATACAGAAGGTTACTGAGCAGTTTTTAAAATCATGTGATAATCTTTCATTACCTGGTAAACAGACAAATTCATCTCATGTTGGAGGATTTAACCATACAGACAGAACTAAATCATCGTCGACGTCAATAAATAACAGCAAAAAATCACCATCTTCACCATCGACAACGGCACAGAATGGATGGCAGTCTGATCTTCCACCAAGTTTTACTCCTGAGTTTGGACGCTACACGAAACTGGTACGAGAAGGTGGGAATATTGTGTATTTTTGTCAAGTTTGTAATTGGAAGTGTCAAGTTAAGGCAGCATTTGGAGTTCATTGTAATGGACAGCAGCATCATTCTAAAGCTCGTTTGGCAGATCAAAATAATTTTGATAAATGTAAACAGAAATCAGAACCAAATAATGTGAAGGCAGCCATAAGAAAAGCTATTGATTATAGAGATAATCTTAACAAACAACAGGCAACCAACAGCAGCAATGCAAGCAGTAATAACGCCAATTCGGTTAAATTACCAATTATTAATGTGCCAAAAGTTCCAACTTTTAACAAAGTTTTGCCAACTGAAACCGATTCAACGAAACTGCTATCAAAACAGGGCGAAATCAACGAAAAACAGAACGACATTGACAAGTTTGAGAGTCGTAATAAAAGAAAAAGACCTTTTCCAGTCAGAAGAAGTTCGGCTGATGGTGATGATTGGATAGATTCTGAATCAGAAGACGATTCTAGCAGCAAACGTAAACGATCTGAAACCATAATGGAACCTTTACCTAAGAAAGTCATCAATCCATTTTTAAGTCACTATCCATCAATGATTCCCATGGAAGATTACTTTTCCAGATACTCAGCTCCTAAACAACATACTATTGGATCCATATTGGACAATGAAGAGAAGATTACTAAAATTGATTCAGAGTGTCGAGATAAGGACACATCTTTAAATCTTCCATTGTTTCCTACTGGTAGTACAGGTCTTCTTCCCGAATCTAGAGATGAAAATCTAGATATTCAGTTTAGATGTACATTTTGTAATGTATTTTGTGCTGGAGCGTCAGATTATAAAGATCACTTTAGGACTGAACATGATATCGATACGCCGGATTTATCAATGTCAGATGGAAAAGGAAGTCAGAATAATGAATGGTGGAAGATGATGAAAATTAAAGAAACTCTACCAGGTAGGCTGATCTTGTAATTTATCATTAATATCATTGTCTTTTTTTCCTTGTGTTTAAAATGTCAACTTGAAATATAACAACGCTTTCGCGCTGTGCGATCATTTACCGAATTGGCAAGTCTACTGACTTTCTATTTTGCCCAATTTGCATTTATTTTGATATATATTCACAGCTTCCAGATTGTTCACTTTCGTCCATAATTTAGATATCTTCCAAATTTAGCATTTATCCAACATTTGTCTTTGTCTGTAGAGGTAAAAGATATTAGTCACTTAAAAAAGAGAAGGTTCCTTGTTCCACCCATTGGTGAAAGTAAGACGTTTTAGCTGTTCCAAAGATTATCATCGTCATTGCCAACCTTTATTCTTTCAGACACATTAATCAGTTGTCCGAAAGGAAATGTATCAAGGGATTTGTTACTTCATAAAGTTAGTTTAACATTGAATATGCCCGAGGTTGTGAGATGGGGTCCATCGTGTAATAAAGCTGTGAGAGAAGAATTCCCAAACTCTTTAGCTCAGAGGAAAGGGAAGTTTAAGAAATATCCTTTGCTTAATAATGTTCATAAGGCATCAGATTTTGACATTTTTACGGCATTTAGTACACCTTTTCTCCCATTTAACATAAATGTACATACATGTAATATCGTCTGAAGCGTCATCCCTTGGAATAGCCTGGGGACCACCAGTATTGTCAACTTTCTCTTTAAACTTAATGTACTTTTATACATCATTAACATATTACTTGGTGAAGTTTTCTAATATAATTACATACTGTTAATATTTTTCCTTAACCATTTGTTACGACTTATTTTTTCGGAGTATCCTTCATAGACCAGATACAGGAACAAGAAGAACTCAGTGATAGTGAATTGAATTATCAACCATTAAGAGATATGTCAAACGACTTAGAAAAGATTCTCGAACAATTACCGGGTAAGTTAAGTGGTGCATCACTCTTCCATAGTATTAACGTTCATGGACATATTAGGTTACGACTATTTACGTATTTTATTTCATCTCGATAGAGAGTTGATCCTTAATTATCCATTCTTTCTATCGTGTTGTATATACGGTCGATTTGTACATATCTGAAACTGCATTTGAAACCTCTATGATGTTAATATTCTTTAAAATCTTATATCAGGATCGATTTTCACCAGACGTCTGTGGAATTAGGCTATCGTCTGGGTTAGACTGTTCGCGAATAAATTGAACTTATTAAACTATTTCGAGACTATATATTTGCAATATCAGATTCAACCCTCTTTCAAAAACACATTTTGTCTTGTAGCTTTGATTAAATGGACCGGAAACCAAGTAGCTGGTATCTCTCGTGACGATGTCCTTGAACTTCTGGCACAGAAGATGGAGGAAAGGGAAATAATTCATTGGGGAGTTCAGTGTAATCGAGCAGTTAGAATTTTATTTCCTGACGTACAGATGAAAAGAAAGGGGAAATACAAGACATATCCTTTGAAACATAAAATTATCTGATGTCTAGCTTATTTTACATTTTGTCATCATTCTGTTTAATGTCTTAATGTTTGTCCTCTGGTGTAGATATATTTAATCGTACTCATAAAAAGTGAATTAAATTTTCTTTAACCGACAGCACTACTGTATTCTATGGAGTTGATTTTGTGAATCAATCAGACAAGCAGGTTAGTACACTTTATCTCTTTTCAAATTATCCAATGTTTATTTTTCTCTGGAGTATTTTATTCTCCACCATCCATGTAAATGGTATCCATTTGCTCAGATGAGTTAACTTGTTATAATGTTATCATCTGATGGATATATAATTATTAAATTTACTAACGGATACTGTCGCTACACTTTTCGTCTGTTTGTCTCTTGCTCACTCTACAGGTTTCAATTTTTGAGTTTGTGGGTTTGTATCTGCAAGCCCTTTCTATAGGCTCAGTATGTTTTTGCAAAGTAAATATGCCCCCTATATTTTGGTGATGATTTATAATATTAATTGCTAGATCTTTTGCTAAAAATCAAGTGTCTAAAGCTATGGTGTTACGGAGACTGCAGACTTCTATTTAGATGTAACGTGGGTCTAAAACACGCTTTGTATGGCGATTTTGGTAAACGAAAACCAGTTTAAGCACAAAATTGCATGTTTGGTACAATTTGCGGTAAATGTTTTTAGCAGAAAGTACACGTAGCTATAAATTTGCGCACTCTAAACAGGGAAATCCAGAGGAACTAACATTTCCGGTAGTTCTTAAGATAGCTGATCAGTCTCAATAAAGACATTATCATAATACTGTATAATAACAATAATGTATTGTTAAAAGCCTACATCCGGATATTTTCAGATGATAATGAGAACGAGTAAATTTCTAGATAATGATAAAGATGATTATTTACCTGTTAGTTTTCGTGATGAAGATATCAAACACTCACCGTACACTATCAATAATCCATTGTTAAGTTATAATCCAATTGCCGCTCAAGTAAGTAGACCTACTATTATTGATAATCTTTGACCAAGGTTTTAAAGCTGTTTTACAGAAATCGAGATGTTCATAGACGTATATTAATATTGTATTTTGGAATTGTGACATCATATCTGGTTAAGCATTTCTATAATTTTGCAGAAACCATAGACGTCTGACGGAACATTGAATTAATGCAAAAAGAAACCAAAATGCACTGATACACGCCACAAAACCGTGTTTTTTAAACCATTGTCTCAAATACATGTATTATGGTACCCTTTTAAATTTCAGCACAACGAATTAGCCATGCAGTATCAATCACAACTTTTCAACATGTGGCGCTTCATGTCTCCATTTCATCCCTATCCTTTACAACCTGGTCTTGGTATGATGAACCTGGACAACAAGTCATCTCCTAGTCTCAACAATGTAGAATCACCACGTGATGGGTACGAATCACCTGTGTTAAGCGTTGGGAGCAAGAGTGACCTTGACACCTATATGGGAGGTAACTCTAAGTCACCTATATCGGTAGAAGAGACTGGACAAAATACGATTAATTGCAGCATTGAAGAGAGAAAGGATAGAGAAGTGAATATTTTGTCAGTTAGTCCTTTGCCCGTTGTTTCATCTTAAATATTTATTGTTTCACAAGTCTGTGACAGTATTGTTGTTGTTATTTATTGAGCACATATTGAAGTTTATGTGATTTATTATGTAGTAAAGTAAACTTGAAGTGACAGAGATCTAATACTGTTCTCTATATGATAATTTAAATTAATAACTGCTGGAAATGATGTGATTAAGATTGAGACCATGTTATATGTTTTCTGGCTTTTGTGCGTGCGATCTGTTTTTTTTTTCAAAGGAATTACCAATACCACATTGTCGGGATGTATTATGTCAATGAAAGTACAAACTTTCCAAGAAAACACATACAAAGACCAGAAAACATCATTTGAATCTCTTACCCGATTTTTACTACTTAACGTTTGATTTTCTTCAGCCTACAATAAACATTGTTGTTCCTGGTCCAGAGCAGTTTAAAGAGGAATTGGACAGGTTTTATACGTTTCAGGGATACTGACAGCATCAATTTACAATATTCCAATTCTCAATCAGACGTGTGTGGTTCCAGCAATTTCCACTCACTGAAATAAGTGCTTGATGACGTCACACCTGCAAAAGTAAATGATATATAAACATCAAATTGAAGCGGAATTTTCTGAAACCACAGACGTCTGATGGAAATTCTTATGGTGCAAATTGATACCGTAAGTGTTCCCCATACACATTCAAAATTGAGAAAACCTCTTTACAACATCTTTTAGTAATCTGATAATATTTATATGTGATCAATTGACATTCTGATTTATTTCTTCAGTATAAATTATTTGGTGTCAGGAACTATATTCTGATTGTGATACTATTTCAGTTTATTATTTTTTTCTATCCACCAATTAGTCTTTGAGTTGCATTTTAATCAGATTTTATGAAGGTTTAAAAGTAACATGTTACAGAGACGTAACAGACTGTGGGGACAAATTTATCTACCCGTATACATTGTACATGTACATGTAAACACTAGATATTGCAACTAACACAATGACATCTGAAAACTATTTTAGGAGACAATAATATATAATGATAGTATATTTATAACGTTTTATGGTTGAAAATCGATCAATTATACGTGGTGTTGGTTTGCAACGAGTAATAGATAACATGTCGATATTAAAGATGCCTCATCAACAATCGTAGTACATGTATATCAAAAAGCAATTTCAATGTTTTGTTTGATTATTTAAATGCCCTACAATTTATTGCTGGATTAATAAGGGTTAAGAAACATGTAGGCCTATGTTATTTCAATTTTGATTATCATATATGAAGTCAACTTTATCAAAATGTTTTCAGATGGAGCATTCACTTACATCTTCACTGGAAAATCTTTGAGAGGAAACGTTATTATTTTATGTACATTATCTAAACGTAATATTTCCAGTAGTCGAACTGTGTTATTTGAAATATTTGAGTCATGAGTAAGACTTAGTTAAGTGCCATAAACTAAGTGATCAACTACAGATTACTTCATTCAGCATAATTTTTATATTACTTGTTATCAATATGGTCTCCATATAAAATTTATCATAATATATTGTACCGTTATTATATGTTTTGTTGGTTATCGTCGTTCAGTTAACATGAGCCTTCCATTCACAAACATTATTCATGATGTTTCGGCCCTTATCTCGCGTATAATACTTAGGATTTGTGTGCCAAATGCCTTTAACAAGCTTTCATAGGCGCCGGTGCAGACCCAATGAATTTCGATTTCATTTGGTCAATTTTGTATTTTCAATTTCACCCCGATGATTGTGATTACTCCTCGTGTAATAGAGCATTATATATGTACAAAACTCGCAAGCGAAACCTTAGGGCAATGTATTCCCTCATCTTAAATTACCGCATTAACAATATCCAAGAATGATCTCTTCGGTTGATTCTGTAATTAAGAATAAGTTAGCTGCTGGAGCAACTTTTTATTGTCGAGAAAAACATTTAAAAAACATTTAAAAAAAATATCCTTATTTTGTACCCCATTGTTCTATTTTGTCGTACTGATAGATCGGTGATGTGGTTAATACATTTTCTGTGCCAACCTAGATCATAAGTAATGTAAGCATAAGAGTAAAGGCTACTAAAATTCATTTGCATATTGGCAACCACCATTTAAATAATGTACAGAATTTCCAACAAATCTCTTACATCCAATATCAAGTTATTAAATTGTTAAAGATGAAAATTGTTATTTGAGTTTAAATTGTTATTGTTTTCTTGTTATGATGTTATTAATGTTATCATATAAAGATATGAGTGCATAAAATGTACACAATAAGAACTAATAAATATGGAATGAGTTGTCAAATAGTACGGTATTTTATTTGTATCTTGTAATATAATACAGAAAGAGTAGCAAATTATAATGCCGTCTGAAAACTAAAGAAAGGGAGAGGTCCCTTTTAAACATCTTGCAAGATAAACTGAATTGCTCAAGAATATAAGCCAGATCAATTCTGATAACTTTGGCTATATACACCCGCCAAGATATCTACACATTTTTTAGTTCTCTCATTACACCACCAAGATTCTACACACACCGAGATATCTATACCCTTCTCACAGTATGCCACCAAGATCCTAAACCCTCTAGTACCCACACGCTTCTCACATTATACCACCAAAATCATTTACCTTCCAAGATATCCACACCCTTCTCACATTATGCCACCAAGATCCTAAACCCTCTAGTACCCACACGCTTCTCACATTATACCACCAAAATCATTTACCTTCCAAGATATCCACACCCTTCTCACATTATACCACCAAGATAACGTATTAGCAAGATATCCCCACCCTTCTGACATTATACCACCAAGATAACGTATCAGCAAGATATCCACACCCTTCTCACATTGTACCACCAAGATCCTACACCCACACCCTTCTCACATTATACCACCAAGATAATGTATTAGCAAGATACCCAAAACCTATCTCACATTATACCAACAAGATCCTACACCCACACCCTTCTCAAATCATACTACAAAGATCATGTACCCGCCAATATACCCACACACTTTTCACATTATACCACCAAGATAACGTATTATTAGCAAGAAACAATCGCCCTTCTCACGTTATACCACCAAGATAACGTATAAGCAAGATACCCACACCCTTCACATTCTACCACCAAGATTCTAAAATATAATTATTATACTATCAACATACCGGTGTTGGCTGTAGGTCTGCCTGCCAAGGTCTCCATTTCGATTCAGTGAATTCTAGGAGAATGCAAGTTTTTAAATTCGAGGTAGGCCAAAAACAGAATGTTATTATTGCTCATTAAACAAAGAAACTAACAGAATTAATCATACAAGAAGCCTTGGGCTATTTGAAACGAAAGAAACATTTCAAGTTCAAGGGAGATAATAGCTTTCTTTTAAATTAAAATGTTACACTTTCAAGGGAGACAACCCATAATCTCATTTTAAACAATAATACTACTGTAGACAATGACTTGTATTCTCATACATGAGTAATAATCTACATTATGTCCATTTTTCTGTCGAAGGCTGTGAGAATAATAAACATTTCATTTAAATGATTGGTAGCCGTCATTAATTGATTGATTGCTTGTGATACAGAATTCAGAATTTTCCAATATAAGACATATCCTCGCTAATATAAAATAGAGTAGGGCTTGTGTTCTTTTTTTTTCGATTTGCCATTACAGAAGGTCGACCATCGATTTAACAATCACATGTACGTGTCCATGTACAACTTGTTAACAAATGTCAAGGTCCGTTACCAGCCCAGTAGGCCTATTAGAGGTGGAGTTGAGAACAATACTCAACCCCCACCTACCTACAAAATTTGGAGAATTAGACGCATGGAAATCGACAAAACAAGATTATGAGAAAACGCCAACTGAAAATTAGTTGCTTCACGACAAATTTTCAAAAGTTCAAGGGAGGTAACTGATGAAAATACATTAATGTCCAATTTCGATAATTCAAGGGACGTCACTGATCATAATAATTGTTATATTATGATAAAAAAAATGTCGAGCACACCCGAATCAATGAGGAAACATTTAATGATGAAAAGTGACATCAAGTGATCAGAAGAGTTAGCAAACATTGCCTAAAACCACACCGGTATTAATACTACACTAAAGATAAAATAGAGAGGCCAAACAAAACGTAGTGTCTTGTAAAATTTTAAAACAATAAGGTGGCAACTCGACATACTTTCGAGGAGACAAATTAAAAATGGATCGTTAAGCAAAAGCATCTACAATCATTGTAGTACAATGATAGCAGAAACAGATATTTTATATTTATCAATTAGTTCATGAACATACTCTTGTAGTCACCATACTACATGGATGAATGGATGGATGTTGTTCGAAATGTTCACAAAATTGGTTATTTTCATTTACTAGTAATTAATTTAATCATCTAAAATCATGAAGGATGGAAAATATGAGTTTTTGCTATTGATCATGGAAATAAACTGAATTTGGTTATTTGATTATTGTCGTACATGTACATAAATATAAAACTAAAATTAATATTTTAAGTAATGGTTGCATTTGTGGCATTTTTTTTTCAATTAATCCAAACTATTCCAGCGTTCCTCTTTATCTTTCAGATCTTTTGTGAATATTTAACTATCAATACTATATCGAGATCTCACAAAATCCAGAGATTGAACAGAATCTTACAAAATGCTGCAGTCAATGAATCCAGTCAAGAAAGTAACATTTTAATCAATTTAATGATTGGTATTGTAAAAGTTTGTTAGATTAAACAGTTTAACCTTATTATCCGATTAGCCAACGCATACAGGGTGTACTACATTAATCTTCAAAGTTTATTAATCCTGATAATCTACTAATCTTCACGTGACCAGCAACTCACCATTGGTAACAGAAAACTGAAAGATTAACCAAATCCAAGGACTGATTCATTCAAATAGGAGAGACACAGTTCTCAGAGTATCAATTCAACTGCTCTTGGATCGCAGTACAACTCACAGGTAAATATACATTTAATACTGAAGCAATCTTTGGGACGTCTTAAGGGGTTCAAAAACGCTTGATACCACCAACTTCAGTCTATAATTACATATAATTTAGTTATTATTTTTTAATAATGACATTCCAGTTCCCTCAGGATTTCACTTTTTATTTTTCGGTCATTGGCAATTAACAAATGATATGGCGCGTTATTTATTTATAATGTTATTATATGATAAAGTCAGCATATTGTCTGTATGTAAATGTGTATCATTAGTCTAATGTATCATTCTCTATTCCATAATATTGATCGTTTTGATTGTTCTATGGACACAATTACTGTTTGTTTGAAATACGAGGGCAGGAAATTTGTACATGATCATAAAATTGATTCCAAAATCCGAAGTCTTAAAGCATTCAATCATATTTCCAAATACGAATTTAAGGGTTCCCATTTCTCCTCATCGACACAATGTTTTGACTGAAATAAAAGGTTGTCCGATATTAATCCCAAGTTTTGATATTAATATTATTCTGTTTATTTTAGGTTTACTTACTAAGAATCCAAGATGAGTAATTGGCATCATAAGTATCTGGAGACCATTTCAGAAGGTGTAAAGTATCTATGGAACAGTGGGCATTTCTCCGACACCACAATCGTGGTCCAGAATAAAAGATTCCGATGTCACCGAGCTATCTTGTCTGCTATGTCACCACATTTTGATGCTACTTACTCCACCGGTATGAGAGATAACCCAGATGGTGTCCTGACTCTTCTTAATATTGACGTCACCACCTTCGACAGCATCCTTACCTTCATCTATACCGGACGTGACGTAGTATGTGACGAGAATGCCGAGAGTCTGTTACGGGCAGCTACCACACTACAAGTCAAGGGGCTAATTGATAGATGTGCCGTGTATTTATCAGAAAATCTAACACCATGCAACTGTATTAGAATGTGGCGATTAGGGAGAACACATGGTTGTGAAGAATTGGAAGAGAGAGCATGGCCATTGATACTAGAGAACTATTTGGAACTCATCAAATCCGAAGACTTTAAAGATGTTGATGTTGATGAATTGATTTCTATCATTAAAGATGATGATTTGGTAGTGCCCAATGAGGAGTTGGTCTGCGAGTCAGTCTTTAAATGGATTGCTTTGGATCCCGATAATAGAAATGTTCACCTTAGCTCCATCATTGAACATCTTCGCTTCCCGTTGGTGAGTCCAGAATATCTTCTCACTATCAGCCAGTCGAAGGGTTTATTGAAGGAAGACATGATTTGTAGGATGATGATGGAAGAAGCTAAGAGATACCACATGTTGCCGTCAAGACGCCAGGAATTTACTTCCAAACGATCATCCTTCAGAAACAGCTACGACTTAGAAGAAGTTATCGTCGTTATTACTGGTGGATCAACTCAAATGAAACCAACCGAAATCATATGTTTCAGCCAACGACAGAAAAAATGGTTTTATTTGGCTCCTCTTCCATATGATCCTGGAGTAGAATTCTCTGCTACCACCTACGCCAATAACATCTATTTATCTGGTGGAAGTCGTAAATGGCCAAAGATGTTGAAATACAACAGTGAAAGTAATGATTGGAGAGAATGTGAACAGATGGCCCAAGGACGATCTCGACATGGTATGGTTGCTGCTAGAGATTCTATCTACGTATTGGGTGGCTACAACAGAAATCTTCCCCAAGGTAACAAAGTCCTTAATACAATAGAAAAATACAACATTAATACTGGTAAATGGACTATGGCGGGAGAGTTACCTGTTCCTGTCGAGATGGTGTCGGCTGCTGTTATTGGTGAAAAGATCTTTACCTTTGGAGGAGCACAAAGAAACAACCGCAACACTCCAGCAATACAGTACTTTGATACAAGAATCGGCCAATCAACACTTTTTGCTGACCTCCCATTCGCCTGTCGATTGACCAGAACAGTGTCCTGTGATGGCCAAGTCTACATCATAACCACAGATGGTGACGTAATAGAATTTTCAGAAGATGCAGGCTGTCGAACTGTTGGTAAAATTGAGAATTTCGGTCGAGTTCATTTCGGTGCAGTCCAGTTATGTGGAAAAGCCATTATCATTGGTGGAAAGAAAAGAAATGATTCTGAATGTGAAACGATGCTTAGCTTTGATCCTCTACGAGCAGGCGCAGAAACATTACCTGACAAACTTCCATTCCCAAATGTCATTGACGCATGTGTCAAAACTGTCATCAATAGCAATCATTTACGTACTGCATTTGCCCTCAAAAATACAAAATAGAAACAAAATGTGTTAAGAAATGAAATGTATGTATGTTGAGCGTTCTATTTTGGCATCCTTTCACCATGAGCATGCGATGAGATGGTAGTTGAAACCAATTCACTAAACGTTATTTTTACAAATCAACCGAGATTATCTAAGAGGATAAATGCCTTATGATTAAATCTCGGACACTTTATGAGTCCATTTGTATATTTATTGTTATTTATTTCCATGTAATTTATTTTATATACATGTATATTGTAAAATAAAAAATTTATATACTATTTTTAAAAACTGATGTTTTCTTTTTTGCCTTAAGTTCTCCATTTTATTACAAAAGTTATTAAAAGCTAATATACACTAGAAACGGACATTTCACCATCTGGTGGACTAATCATAGCCTACCTTAGTCTCAGAAAAGGGATTTTTAGCCTAGCTAATCAGAAGTGTTCGCAACTCACTGGCAAAATATAACTATTGTATTCATATCTGCTTACACACTAAGAAGTCGGCTCGGAATTCAGTCAGACAGCTCGATACAAGAGACACGTAAGGTTAAGCTTATTTTAGTGCAGTTTTAAAGAAAACTTTTTACATATCCAAGACCCTAATCAAACCCAGAAAATGTCAACTGATTCCCTTTAAAGGTTTACTTCCCAATAATAATGACACAGAATAACTGCATTTATAACAAACTGTAAAGGGATTGAAAATTTACCATTGTGTATGGTTAAGACTAGGTCACTTGCAGTGCATTGATGAAGTGAATTAAACAATGTCTAAAACAGTAATTTAGACAGCTGAGCCGTCAAACTTCGACATTTTCAGATGCCGGTTGTCAGACTGTATCAGACTGCAGAATCCATCACCATATTCACTATGCTATATTGCTATTAAGAACAAAGTTCGTTAATAGTTTGTAATCAATTTGAAATTAATACCTTTTCTGAATTCCACCAAAACTTCATCAAAGAGCTATTTCAGAACTTTGATTAAAAACTCATTAAAAACAACTTGACTATAGTAATGTGGTGATAAAATTCCGGTCTATTAGAGATCTATTATTATTGAAATATTAAATATCGGCTTTAAAACAATAAAATATCATATCTATCATATATCACATTGTGAAGAGAAATGAGTGCGGAAATGTTTGTAATAGAAAACGGCTGATGAAGTTCCGGGATTGAATTGCCAGCAAAATATATATTAGTTTAAAGAGTCATATGCAAAATATAATGTTAAAAGAGAAAAACATGTTCTGGACAAAATTTCAATGTCAATATGGGGAAATGGTCATGCCAATTCAGATAAATGACGATCAAACAGAGAAATAAAGATGTCATTAGAGAGAAATAAAGATGTTAATAGAGAGAGAGAGGGGGGGGGGGGGGGGTAGCAATGTCAATGGAGAGAAATGAAGATGTCAATAGAGGGTAATTGCCATGCCTGTAAAGAGAAAAGACTTTGTTAATGGTCTATAGAAATAGAAATGTAGAGAGAAATGACGATCGTAATATAGAGAGAGGTAACAATGTTAAAAGAGAGAAATGAAGAAGTCAACAGAGGAAAATGACGATGTTAATAGGGGAAATGAAGATGTCAATAGAGAGAAATGACGATGTTAATAGAGATAAATGAAGATGTCAAGAGGGAAAAAATGGCCATGAAAATAGAGAGAAATGAAGATATCAATTGAGAGAAATGACGATGTCAATAGAGAGAAATGACGATGTCAATAGAGAGAAATGAAGATATCAATATTGAGAGAAATGACGATGTCAATAGAGGGAAATGGCCATGTTAATAAAGAGAAATGATGTTGTTAATACAAAGAGGTAACAATGTTAATAGAGATAAATGAAGATGTCAAGAGGGAAAAAATGGCCATGAAAATAGAGAGAAATGAAGATATCAATTGAGAGAAATGACGATGGCAATAGAGAGAAATGAAGATATCAATTGAGATATCAATTGAGAGAAATGACAATGGCAATAGAGAAAAATAAAGATATCAAATGAGAGAAATGACGATGTCAATAGAGGGAAATGGCCATGTTAATAAAGAGAAATGACGTTGTTAATAAAGAGAAATGACGTTGTTAATAGAAGAAATAGAAATGTTGTAGAGAGAAATGATGATCGTAATAGAGAGAGGTAACAATGTTAAAAGAGAAATGAAAATATCAATCGAGAAAAATGAAGATGTAAAAAGGGGGAAATGGCCATGTCAATAAAGAGAAACAAATATTTCAATAGAGGGAAATAAAGATGTTAAAAGCGAGAAATAGATAATTAAATTAACATATACATGTATATAGAGAAAAATGATTAGACAAATAACAATGTTAATAGCAAAATCGATTACGCTAATGACAAATATTACAATGCTATAAGGGAACAATTAAGATATTTAAAGGAATACCAGTACATGTATACCAACTCTTAGAATGGACACAAAATCTACATTCTAAAATTTGATCAATAAGGAGTACATATTCACCAGTGGAATTACCTGGTGTCAAAATAAGTAAGTTTCAGATGTTTTGTGAATTTTTTTTATATATATATTTTGACCTCATTAATGAATTGGCCATGTTTGAGAACTTAAGTTTGTTGCTCTTTTTAAGAGGTGGTATCGCTTTAAACAGACAAACACCAATATTAATAGAGAGATCCAATCATGATACTTTTGTTAACATATTTTCCAGGTTAAAGAGAGAAGTTGTTGCGTTAAGAGAGAAAATGTTTGGTGTGAGAAATGGTTATGTATTATTGTGTAAAACAGATGAAAGGGAAATTGAATATGTTTATTGACATGATTTACGTTTGCATGTACACTGGATATAAAATTACATGATTAAAATGAAATAACTAATAACTATAACTAATGATGATAAAACATCAATTGGTAGTATAGGAAAACTCCGAGGTGAATTAGGTTTTTTATTAAAAGTACAGTGTTTGTTTTGTAAAACAGATGAAAAGGAAATTGAATATGTTTATTGACATGGTTTACGTTTGCATGTACACTGGATATAAAATTACATGATTAAAATGAAATAACTAATAACTATAACTAATGATGATAAAACATCAATTGGTAGTATAGGAAAATTCCGAGGTGAATTAGGTTTTTATTAAAGTACAGTGTTTGTTTTGTAAAACACTGAAATCTGTAGTGTTATTTCCACCTTATTGAGTAAACAAACTGTAAATTGTATTGAAATATTATGACTGATTACTTTCTGAAGTTGAGTGGAATAATTTGTCAATCCAACGCGACTCTTATCTCCTAATACAGTTTTCAGTACATACTCAGTTTACCTAAGAGACGTAGATTATTGGTATTGAACATTATTAACATTGGTATTTGAATCTGATATTCATTTGTACATAATTGGAAACCAGTCTGTTTGAGATAGTGACAGTTGCTTGTTTTTTGAACATTTTCTAAATAAAAAGACAAAATCTTAGCTTTTTACATAATATTGAATCAGTGAAAGCAAGTGACATTCTCTTTGATTCATTGGATTTGAGGATTGTTTAGTTAAAACAATTAGATTTCTGTGGTTTAAAATTATACGGTTTTGTGCATTAAGAGCAATGGGATAGTTTTTTTCGTCTAGTATCGTTGCTGGTTTTAGGTTAACTACTTTGTGAGGACAACATTGTTTTGTACGTTATTGGTTGGTTTTAACGATCATTAAGGGTTTTAGTACAGATTATTTGATTTGAAGGGGCATAGCAACTGCTGTCGACCAATTATAAGTATGATCAATAACGCCATGGACGCGAGGACAGTTTGAATTGTCTAGATACGTTTTTGTTTATCTCTAGCAGAGTCGGATTTTAATTCTGAATGTGATATAGATGACTGAAACTTGTTCCTTTAGGATAAATAATACGGTACTATTTTTGCAAGTGAACAGCAGTGTTGGAAGTTGACAGTTAAGATTTCTGGTACATAATCTTTTTTTCGGTGCCAAAATGTATAGCGTTTTAATAATCATGTTTGGACTTTTCATTCAACAGAGACATGCTAGTGGAATAGAAAATATCTATTTATCTAAAAATATATGTAAAATTGATGGATACCATGTTGATGTCAATTCTGCTATATCAATTTTATATACCAGAAGTTATCTGAATTGTGTAACAGCATGTTTCCAACATCTACAATGTGAATCTGTTATTTTTGACAAATCTACTCATTATTGTCAATTAAACAGAGAACTCTTGTTACCAGAAAATTTGTCATCGTGTGGGGATTTAATTTATTTACAACTTTTTACGGTAATATATTTACATTTACCTTTCTGTATTCTAATTTTCATGAAATGTATCGAACCATGTTGTTGGTGATAAGGCCGCATCATAAAGAATTACGCATGAAACCACCTGCTTTCTAGAATATCATAAGATATAGAAGGGGAGAGAAAATGCTCTATACATTTTAAATGCCTATTTTTTGTTTAAATGTAAAATGATCTAGTGTCGGTTTAAATATTAGAGAACATGTCAGAGCTGGTACGAAGTGATATTATTGGTATGCTCACTTGCGTTTATAGGGTCTTTAAGCAATTGGTAGCTCACTGTCAGTGCCTCGACTAACACTGTGACTAGGCTAGCAATCGAAATTCTTTAATGTAAAATATAACTAACATAACATAACAGAAATGATATGCTGTTGTCAACAACGGCATGGTAATATGTATCCCAAGTGCATGGAGGCTATTCGATGTCTGTTTCACTGATTGCATTTCCGGCGATTTAGTTTTCAACTTCGCCTGTTCAATTAATTGCCGCCCAGTAACAATTCCTTAGACGAGGCACTGCTTACTGTAGGTAACCCTTGAGTATTTGTGCAGTTGCAATCTGTCGCAATTTGTTGCATTCCTTAAGACCTTTCAACAATGACTACTTCTACTAGGACCAATAATTTGCAGGCCCGTAGGAAGCAATTCCATATTGGTATGTTGTTAGAGCCAGTAAAATCAAAATTGCTTTATATAGGCACTAGGCAGGAGCGGCCCACACTAAGGCCTTGGATTTTGCACCATCGCCCTTGAGAATGAGTCCCCCATCCCCTCTATCATATGAAATTGATTCCTACCGGCCTTTAATGTCGTTGTTTTTGAAGGATTTGCAGAGAAGGCACTCGAGGCAGACACGTAGATGGTTTCTTACTGTTCAGATAACAGTTTATATCGAGCCCAACAACAAAGATGAAATTACTCTTTCAAAAATCATTATTGGTCATTGGGTATAATGTTTATTATACATGCCACTGTTATATATAAGCACAAATTAACTGGATCGTAATAATTGTATTTTTAGGAAAGTCCATCATTATCGTCATGCTGTTCAGCAAATGAAAACTTCAGCACAAGTGGTAATGGTTCTTTTAATATTTATAATAAATTCTATCAAGAACGCAAACCTAAAATAAATTTACTATAGTGTAAAATTTCCTGAGAATGTCTGTAGAATCACAGTTTATTATAAGTTTTAGTTCTGAGATAACACTTTTGAGTGCAACCACGGATCATGAAAAAATTAGAGCTATTTCTGAGATAATGAACAATCTTAGGAATCTCGTATTATCTCTTCTACAGGTAGTACAACTCTTGAACCACAAGAACAAACTACTTCCGGACCTTCGTTTACATTTCTACCGTCAGTTGGCATGTCTGTTTACATCGGACCTAAGACCCAAAATATCTTCGTTGCAAGTGCCAAATGTCATCAAATGGGTGGAGAATTGGTTACATTAAACACATTAGAGAAACACTATGCTGTTCAAGATTACATCTATGATACGGGTAACTTTATATAATAAACTGTATGTACCTTGGGTGCAGATTAGGTGGATACTTCCCGCCCTTCAGAAAACCTGTGCCATCTTATGGTCGAATAACAGGAAGACCCCGCATTGGAAAAGCAATCTGCGCCCTGGTTGTACGAAAAAAGACATCACGTAACGTTTAGTGGATGTCATTGATAAATTGGTTATCTTGAGCATTTTTATAACAACAAAATAACAACTTTTTTGTCTCCCAGACACACACTCCTTACCCCCTTCCTTGAACTCAACTCAGTTTAGGCGCTCCAGGAACCCATTAGAAAAAATTAAATTTGTTATTTCAGCTCCAGACGAAGAGAAATTTTACATCGGTCTCGTAAGCAAGTTATTTGGATGGCAGTGGGCAGATGGCACTAGCTTGAACTACTACAACTGGGGTAGTCCACCAAAATTTTTACAAACATGTGCTGTAATTGATAAGAATTTGAATTATGAATGGGCTGGAAACTATTGCCTAGATAGTTTGGCATATATATGTGAACAAAAGTGAACCGTTATACTTACCTAGAACACAAATCATTACCAACAGAACAATTCCTTTAGTCAAAAATCTATTCAAATGGTGTCAAGTAACCATTTTTGAACAATTTTATGGTTAATACTCACCAGAAAGTTTTTATCAATTGAAAAAACCAAAGAATATAGCAAATGCATTGTGAAACATCACATAAGCTGCTGATAATGGTATATTACTGCATATTCATGGACAATTGTGGTTCCTTACAATATAGTGAAGCAAATCCAAAAAGGGTGCTCTAGTCTGAGAATCTTTGGTGTATTGGACTGGTTGTATATGTAAAGTCTCTAAAAGTGGATTAAACATTAACAAAACGTCATCTCCATTATATGTTTCGAAGTGGAATTGAATGCTAGTTCAATATTTGTGATGTAACCCAAAGTTTGAGACATCTTTTTGAACCTCCCCGGACTTTAACCATACCGAAGCTTACGCAATGAGGAGCTGTATATCAACTTTATTTGGAAGAGGTCTATGCTTCTGTACAACTAACTTGTTACATGGCGATTTGTTTATGTGTATATTACTTATATGAAATTATTGTATCGTTATGGTAAATTAAAAGCATGTTGATGTAATTTCATAAAGCAACATTAATTACATTAATGTGCTATATTATAAATTATGTCAATACATCGTTCAAAGGACAGTCCATTAAATATCTTGATCCATTAGCGTTATTTCAAAAACCCAATATTTTATAAGTTATTATTGAAACAGATTATTTGCCTATCTAAATAATTGGATAGATCGTCATTATAGACCTGCTTGAACTAAAGCTATAGGGAGGCACAGACGACGGTTTTTTGTCCGTTGAAAACGTAAACCTTTGTAATGTGTTCAAGTTTTCGTAAGCCGCATATTATGGACGTTCTTAATAAGAAACGTGACGAATATAGCTTTGTCCCATCACTTTCGTCTCACATGATAACCGAGTTATCCTATTCAAGTTAGCTGTATGTTGATCGATTACTTATCAGGTAGGAAATTGTTCGTAAAAATGCTTTATTCAGCGTCGACAGAATCAAGTTCTTCGCATATATTTCAAGATTTAAAAAAGGTATTCATTTTTTATTTCGGACTTATGTAATGTTGATTATGTTTTTGCGGACAAAGGTTCGTCATATTTGCGTCTATTTTTAAAGCGTTCTGAAAAAAAAATCTTCGAGAGCTGATCATCAAAAATTCGTGAAAAAATATCTCAATCGAAATCTCTTTAATATACATCAGCATATAAAGCTTCTCCACACTCTGATCAAACCTGCAGCGTCTACTCCGTTAACAACGAATGTTGGAGATACAAACGGGGGGTGATGACAGCATACAATAAATATAGAGTTCGGTTCTCGATTAGAGTCATGTTGTGTGCTGGTCCGATGACCTTGAATAAGTCATCTTCACTCATAATTCCAGTCCACCCAGTTGTTAATGGGTACCGATAATTCGGGAAAGATCAATGCCAAGAGGTTTGGCCAAGGACCAGCTGAGAGAAAGGATCCTCACGGAACCTAAGTTGCTATCCTTGTAAAATATAGATGTTTCTTTCTTTCTTAACAAACAATTTATGTACATGACATTTTATTGAGATCGAACTACTTAATTTTGGGACAATTTATTCACAATAAAAGTAAATTAACTTTTTTTCTTTCAATTTTGGTGTTGTTTTGTGTAAAATCAAATGTTACATTATTTCAAGTATCGCTATCTGTCAAATTTATTTCTTTTCTGGTTTCTCTGGCACTGTAAAAAAAATAAAAGAAGTCAAAAAATGTTTTGAAAACAAAATACAGAGGATGGCAAGAGTTAGCATCAATCAGGAAGCACAAATCTTACGAAAGATATACAGTGGCAACTAGGTAACATTTAACAAATATCGTTATTTGACTTTACTTACATGGTTCTGAAAGTTTCTGCATAATTGGTGCTAGAAGTTCTTCAATATTAGCTTTTTGTTGTATAAAATCTTGAGTTGTAGCATCAACTGTTGTTTCTACCCATTCTGTTTTCTCTTTTACAGCTCCATTTGAAATGTTCTATAGATATACAGCAAATACTGATGAAAATAAATATATTCCTATGGACTATTTAACAATGCTTAATTTCAATGTCACAAGAGTGTATATCACAAATGCTAAATAAACCATAGTAGCTATGTGTACTCGCTTAAATCTGACAAGATGAATCACAAAGCTGAAATTGAGCTTTATCAGCTCCAAGATAAGTTAGTTTATTATCTCTTTTAAAAGTATACCAGGTACTTTACCTTTTCCTCTTTATTAAGACGACCCTGAACTCTCTCTGGATCTGTAATCCATTCCTGTATATGTTTAATAGCTGCTATCAAATTTACTTTAGCTTCTGTAAAAACAATATCAATATTTACTGATTAACTTTTATAGAGAATTAATGTGAATTCCTATTTCTTTTTATAAAATATAAAACTCAGCCAACTGTAAGTAATGTCTACACTTACATGATGAACATACACAAGGAAAAAATAATTTGACAAATGAACATGATGTAAGCTTACCTATATTTGTATGCACTAATTAAATGCTGGCAACATCTAGTTTGGACTGTTTTATGTCAACTGATAAATATGAGATGGTATACAGGCTTATATATTTATAATATACTTGCTATCATTTAGTTTTAAATGAACTAGAATATAGACCCACCTAACAATGCATTGGCCTAATCGATATGCTTTAAGTCAATACATGTTATATATATATAATCTGGACTGCTGGTTTAGAAATGAAAGTAAACTGTCCAGTATTAACACTAAAGATACTATTATAAGGTGAGAAAACCAACTTGAAGGAGGAGGAATAAAGAATGTTACAGTACCTGCCCAATCTAGGTAATCAACACATTCACTTTGATTATATCTTAAAGCTGTTTCTCTTGCTCTTTCATTATGAGAGTTTTTCTGTTGTAAATTAACTTGATGTTCAACTAACACCTTCAAAACACTTATTTTACCCCAGGCTGCTGCATAATGAAGAGGTGAAAAGCCTGTAATTAAAATAAAATAATAAGGAATCAGAGATTATTGGTACAAGTCTGAAAATTTTCCATCGGGCATTCATTTTTGCATGACATGACTAGATCCTAATATTGGAAATAAACACACTTCAGTCAGAGAAGATACAGTTGAGAATGTTTTATATTAAATTTTCATTAAAATGAGTAAGAATACTATAGGGTCTTAAGGTATTGGTACAATTTTTTAGTTTTGTTAATTGTACATGATTACTGGCAAATTACAATTCTGAAACTGTGGTTGGACAGTACTTAACTAGTAGTAGGACTCAAGGACTAGATCTAGTTATAGTAGAATTGATAAAATCATAATATTTGTATCAACGCCATCCAAGAAACATACACCGTACCTTTCCAAGACGTTTGAGATATATCAGCACCACGTTGAAGTAATTCTTTAGTAATATCATTTCTCCCTAACATTGCTGCTAGATCTAATGGTGATTTGCCTTCTTCATTCCTGACATTTAAAAATGATTCCACCTTATCTTTAAATTCATCTTCCTCATCTTCAAAACATTTTGTCAGACGTTCAACATCGTTCTTAAAAATACAGTGAGTAACAATGTTTGTATTTGGCAATAAAACTTCAGGAACTTTCTCAACTTCTTGGTTGACAGTTTCTACAGTCATTTTTTCACTTCAGATGAACAATTCTTCCTAAAATCAAGTTGATCTTTTCGAGATATTTTCAATAACAGTAAGTACTACAAGGGAATTCCCGTTACCCCCAAACAAATGACGTCATATTTTGTGGAATCCCAATTTTGATTGGTTCTAAAAATATAGGTCAAACGAAAGTCGATTGTCGTAAAGAAGTTTTTTTCTATTACAAAAACCTTCTTCGCGTTTACATAAACTACCAGCATCAAGAAGAATAACCACGATCACAACGAGTTTGGAAGAATGAAGAAGATCGAGTAACTCACGCCACACCACCCAGGGCCGAGTTTCACTGCCATGTCATTCGACCCGACCAGATCTTACGAATTCTCCACTTACCAAACCAACAGCACAGTACCATCCTATTGAACCAATCAACTACCAACTACCACCACTACCAACAACTACCTAGTTTGCGATATCAGCTGACGCTGGAAGCGAACGTTAACTTGTCATCTACCAACCAACCTTACATAATTTGGACAAATAATCTTTTTTCAAAAGTTATAGATCATATTCTTTAAAGATTGAACTCAGATCGGGGCAATGATAATATTAGGGTACAATGTCGTAAAAATAGGGTTACTGCAAAATCAATATATTTTCCTATACAGAACACGAAGGATTAATAATCCTTAAGCGACATTTAACATATATATTATGTATCGAAGAATCAAAACAGAACGTCCTGTTTGTATAAGCTCTGATCGAAACTATTTTGAAATGAATAACTCCAGAGATTTAGGAAAGATTCTCAATAAAGGCATGTTTATTCAGCTAAAGTGCTACAGACCAAAGCGAATTATTTAAAGTTAACCCCCTTTGACCTCAACAAAATGAAAAGTGTATAACTGTGGTTTAAATTTAAACATAAAATTTCACATTTTTTTTTACTAAAATATATATTTGAGCGTTTTACAGTCACCATTCTGCATGCGAGATTATACAGGTATACAATAATCGTATACCTTCGTTTAGTTTTCGTTTGTATCTCTGGTTTTTAGGACAACCAAAGCTTGCCGAATACAATGCGGCAGACAGTTTTCAACCATGTTTCAATTTCAGAAGGATGAACAGTGGCCGGATTAATGCGTTTTATAAAAATCATATTATTTCAAATTGACAAACACATACAAGCATGACATTTCCTTAAATAAAAAATCACGTCCGTACTAAAACAAAATGGGGAATGAAAGTTCCATAGTGGACTCTTCCAATGAGCTGTTGTACCGTAATAAAAGTAAAAGTGAAGTTGCCGTTGGTTGGAAAAATGAAAACGGTTCACTGAATATTGTTCGCCAGCTTGAGATGTGAGCGAAAGTCGGTCGTGAAAAAAAAGTAAATATTCTAAATTCCACACCAATATTTCGCTTTTTTCGTTTTATGTGCAGCCTTTCTCGATTGTTATTTTTCAAGGCCCTTTTCGATCTCAGTGGCTTTACAAATATGTAGTTTATAAAGGTTAGCATCTAAGTCTAAGAAAGATTGCCTAATTATGACTCAGTTACAGTATCTTGGATGTAATTTTTACTCTCTGAGTTGAGTAGAAAACATCATCTCACTCACCAACGCTGACTGACAGTTAATGGCGACCAAAGAAATTATTTTCCTGACAAAATTCTTACTAACAATTGCATTTTGCTTATTAGAAGGATATGATTTGAAATATAGATACAGATGAAAATATCAGTTTGAGTTGATGTATGAATCATTGATAAATTGATTGTGTTCTGATGGAAATTTCTTAAAAATGAAAATTTGCATTCACTTTTACAGTTTTACAGGGAAAGAGGATTTCAATGTGGAACATTTTCATGAGAAATTTCAGAAATGGAAGTTTTGTCATTCAAACTTTTAATTATTATTTTTTTTACTATAATTATTATTAGTACCATTATGGAAATGTAAAAGTCATTATTTTTGTCTTTTCATTAGCCTATGTTAATTTTTGTTTTGCATTTCAGAATGAATTATAAGTGTCAATAATCAAATGATAAAATGACTGAATGACCAACTTCAAGATGAGCCGTTTTGAGACAAACATGGAACATCCACCTTCTACAGCTAGATTGGCTTATACATCCGATAAACATCCACGACAAACGTTTGAATCAATTAATTTACTACGTAAAAACCGAGAATTATGTGATGTTGTGTTAATAGTTGGTGTCAAAAAAATCTTTGCACATCGTGTCATACTTTCAGCATGTAGTCCCTATTTTCATGCCATGTTTACATGTGAATTGGCAGAAAGTCGTCAAACAGAAGTGCCAATTCGTGATATCGATGAAAATGCTATGGAATTATTAATTGACTTCTGTTATACGTCAAATATAACTGTAGAAGAGAGTAATGTACAGACTTTATTACCAGCTGCTTGTTTATTACAACTAGTGGAAATACAGGATGTTTGCTGTGAATTTTTACGTCGACAACTTGATCCTTCAAATTGTTTAGGAATTCGTGCATTTGCTGATACTCATGCTTGCAGAGATTTATTGAGAATTGCTGACAAATTTACGCAAAATAACTTCCAAGATGTAAGTATCTTTCTACTTTAACTTAAAGGGTGTTACTTCTGCACTTGCTAATATTTATTTTCAAGGAGGAGGGGTATACTTTTTACCCACATCATTCAGAAGACATTTTGATAAGTTAATATTCCACAACATTTTCTAAAAAAAAACCCAATTTTTTTGTGTATTTATAGGTTATGGAATCAGAAGAGTTTTTATTACTTCCTGTCAATCAGTTGGTAGAAATTATATCCAGTGATGAATTAAATGTCCGATCAGAAGAACAAGTTTACCAAGCAGTCATGGGATGGGTAAAATATAGTATACAAGAAAGACGACAACATCTTCCAACAGTAAGTTAGGTTATAGTCTTTATAGAGGGCAGCTGTTGGTCTGTAAGATAGACACTTGCTCACAAGCCTGAAACACAGGGTTTAATTTTAACATACAGCCAACATATTATGGTTGTCCAAACAAAATTAGCCTATTCAGATGGAGTAAAGGATTGGTATTGTCATAGTGAGAGATTTCATTTCATGTCCTGGCTGTTTAGGTTAAATTCCTATATTTATATATATTCACAAATTTTTAATTTTTAGGTTTTACAGCATGTTAGACTTCCACGAATGAGTGCCAAATTTTTAGTAGGAACAGTTGGTTCTGATTTGTTAATACGCAGTGATGAAGCTTGTCGAGACTTAGTTGATGAAGCAAAGAATTATCTTTTGTTACCACAAGAAAGACCTTTAATGCAAGGACCCAGAACACGACCAAGAAAACCTATCAAATGTGGAGAAGTACTGTTTGCAGGTTAGTTTTTGGGTTGCTTTCAGCAATTTGAAAGATTTTTGATTTGAATTATTGTATCTTTATAGATGAGATGTTGCAACCAAGCAATCAAATGTTATGTTACTTGAGCTTTTTTAAAAAATGAGTACTGGTAGTGTAGTAATGTTCAAAATTGATTTCTAGTTGGTGGTTGGTGTAGCGGAGATGCTATATCTAGTGTAGAGAAATATGATCCACAAGCCAATGAATGGAGATTAGTAGCACCAATGAGTAAAAGAAGATGTGGTGTTGGTGTGGCCGTATTAAATGATTTATTGTATGCAGTTGGTGGTCATGATGGACAATCTTACTTAAATAGTATCGAAAGGTAACTCGACCATCTTTCATCTTTATTTGTCTGACATTGCTAAAATAGTTAAAGACTTATGAAGTATTCACTTGAAGTGTAAGCAAGTGTATCTTATAGTGGCCATTCAAATTGGAATCTAAATACAAGCAAATGAGTCAGTTGGCAATGTTTAATATCCTCATCAACCCAGAAAATAGATACCGGTAATGATAATCTTTGAATAGTTGTCTGTTGCGGCCGTGGAAAAAAAAAACTAATTATTTTTTCCTTGAATGAATGTTATATTATTCCTTTAAAGTGTATAAAAATGTAATATTTTCTCAATAGATATGATCCCCATACTAACCAATGGAGTAGTGATGTTGCCCCGACTAGTTCGTGTCGTACTAGTGTTGGTGTAGCTGTTTTAGGTGATTATTTATATGCTGTTGGTGGACAAGATGGTGTCTCCTGTTTGAATTATGTTGAAAGGTAGTTATTGTTAATTTTATGATAGTAATTGTACAATAATAAATGTAGAAAATTTTCATATTTGACTTACTTACTGTAACGTATTCTTTGACCTAATATATCATAAGTTGTCTTGCTAAACCAACCAATTTTTAACAATTCACGTCTCAGAATGTCTTGCATTAGTTATTAAATCTTTTGATTGGTTGAATATTAAATGACCCTGAACAGGAGCTGCACAACAATGTGGTCAGATCATACAAATGGAGTCACTTTTGAAAGAAATAACACAAAATAAACAGATTTGCATTTAAATCATGAATTAATTAAGTATTGATAAGAATAAAATATCATGGTATATAGGATTAGGAGTACTGTATTTATTATGTATTATTGGTTACAGGTATGATCCTCAGACTAATAAATGGAATAAAGTAACATCAATGAGTACAAGAAGATTAGGTGTGGGTGTGGCTGTATTAGGAGGGTCACTATATGCTGTAGGGGGTAGTGATGGAACATGCCCTCTCAATACAGGTTTGTTTTGTTTGCCAATTTAAATTTGGGAAGTCAGACCTGAAGGTAAAAATAGTGCAAAAACAAAGTAATTTCTGATACACATGTATGGTGGCAGATGTCACTGCTAAAAAAACAACATGGATATAGCATGATATCACGTAAAAAAGACATTAGTATGGGACTGAAAATATTTGAATGATGGCTCTCTAAATCTATTTCAGTATATGATTAATTCTGTCCTTTTTATTTTTATCAGTTGAGAGGTACGATCCAAGAAATAATAGATGGAATGCTGTAGCCTCAATGGGTACTAGAAGAAAACATTTAGGGGTAGCAGTATTTAATAATATGATCTATGCTGTGGGAGGTAGAGATGATACAACTGAATTATCGAGTGCTGAAAGATATAATCCTCAAACTAATATGTGGCAACCTGTAGTAGCCATGACCTCTCGTAGAAGTGGGGTAAGTTATATTGACTGATATTTTTTGATGATCTGTCCACAATTGCTCGTAAGATGTGGCAGACTTTTTTTTATAATAAACCAAGGATTAGCACTATTGAAAATTAAAAATTAGAAAAGGTTGAATATTTCATACTGGTTATGTTTGCTGTGCTGCCAAATGATAACTATGCTACCAGTGGGCATATATTACCATGTCTGATATTTTATACTTCTAATTAACTTTCACTTTATTACCTTCAATATGATATTTACACTTGGTTAATCACTGATTATTTCAAATTAACAATGATTTAAATTATATTATAGGTTGGTTTAGCAGTAGTCAATGGACAATTAATGGCTATAGGAGGCTTTGATGGTACTACGTATCTAAAAACAGTAGAGGTTTATGATCCAGAAACTAATTGTTGGAGAATTGTAGGAGGAATGAACTATAGACGTTTAGGAGGTGGCGTTGGTGTAGTTAAAATGCCATCAAACGATTCTCATATTTGGTGAAAGAGATCTGATAAAAACTATGGTGTAAATTATTGTCTAATACATTCTATCACACAGTGTTGTTATTACATTTATAACAAACACATTTCCCATAGATCTAATATCGGTTCATATAAAATATGCCAGTTCATGTGACTATTCATCTAACTGAGGATTTCAAACAGTCGTGGTGTATATGAGATCTAAACATAGATCTAAAATGATGCTATTTTTATATTTTTTCTAATAATATTCAATAGTTGAAGGGAAGTTATTTTACTAAGATGATTATAAATATTAAACTTAATAAGCCCACTTCTTAGTAAATCCGTCAAAATTTAATGTTGCTTAATATTAATTTTAGGATTACTGTGGCTTCGATTTTTTCAGTTTCAGCAACAAAATGGCAATTATTCAGTATCTTCTCTGAAATCAGCTACATGTTGTTCTATGTTTATTTGACAGATTATGCTGTGAGATCATTAAACATAATGACCCACATCAATATCCTAGTCTATTGTCCTAGTTCTATGATTTTATAATAATGAGGCAATGGAATATATCTAGAGATACAAACTGTTATTAGTTATTGGCAAGTCACAGACATATGTGTAGGCTCTAATATGTTGTCAACATGTAAGACAATTTTGATAATTGAAAATAATATACTGGTAATTAAAAGTAAATTAAAAATGGGATGATATAATTGTTGTATATTATGAAATCAAAATGGTGTGGGATTTAATTTCTATTCTGAAGATAACAGACAACTGAAGAGTTAATTTTGTACCCTGTTTGTTGGGTTTAGACCATGCTTCTTAGCATGATTATGTTTGCTTTTTTATATTGTTTTGAGAAATCTGTACATTGCTATTTATTAAAAATGTTTAATTAACGACTTCTTTTACATCCAACTTTTCTTCTAGGGTCATTTTTATACGCCCACATGAAAATGTGGACTTATATATATCGCCTGGAAAGCTATCTTACTATTATAGTGTTGTTTTGGGGTTGGATTTTGTTCTCAAATTAAAAGGGTAGCCTATGTGACAATCTACAAAGAAAATGTATTAAGGCCTACAATATGTAGAAACAGTTGACTTTGAAAAACACAGGTTTGTCTCCCAAGACCATATAATTAACAAAGCATTTCTTCATACATGGATAATTCATTAGCAACGCCATGTCGGGCAGTGAGTTCAGCATATAAAACTGGCTTAAACTAAATATTAATTTGACTATGACTATGTCCTTCTGAGTCCATTGATTTGTGTTAGCCCCCCTCCCTTTTTCATAAGTCATTTCTTGTTGCTATTTTTAGAATAGAACGGATTGCCTTACTTCCGTTTTAGGATTTCCCCGTTTCCGGTATCATGGCTGACAACTTGATGTTTATATTTCTGAAAAAAAAATGAGTATACAGTAGTGTGTAAGTAAGACTTCAAATACAACCCATTTTTAACTGCAGAAATTCACATAAAATCATTCCAGACATGATTTAATTTTAAAACTTTAAAGTGGTTATTTTTATGTCGCCACAGCACAAAGAATAATATCTGGGTAGTCAACTTGGCCCCTATCATCCAAAATGGTCCTAAAATTGGTAGCGTTTTCACCAATTTAGAACTTTCTGGAGTCATATGATTTCATTTATGAGATGATAAAGGTTTTAAAAAATAGCTAAAATAGTATGGAGGGACACATCTAATTTTTGTCAATTTGGGCAAAGGTAATTTTGTGGCTTCTAATTTGGGCTACATTTTTACCGTTATAGCTATCATGTAATCTAAAGCCCTGCTACCCTCCTAATACTTTTTTTTTTTATCTTGTAAATCTAATACTGACACATGCAATACTACATACTCTATAACCACTAATTGGGATTTTTTATTTGCAATCAGATGTAATTGTAGACCGGAATACCTGTCTCTCTCAATGCCGCTGGCAGAGAGTCAGGATTACATCTTATTCAATAACTTGATATTCCGCAACCAATTTGGTTGCGTTGAATTATTGTTCTTCCTTGATGTCATTATTAAAAAAACTGACCATTTTCTTGTATGTTATGATGCCATCTCAACATTCAATCCCTTTTTCGACAGAATAAACTTATCCTTGTTGTCTGTAATCCTAGTTGAAATTTTCAAGCTAGAGATATTTTGAACATGGCCGCCATTTTTAAATAGAACTTATTGTCATTGAAATTACATCCAATCAAAAGACTTCTCTCAAAATTAACCAAATCTCCCAAACACGGGCCTTATTCTCAAAAACTTAACTTAGATAAAGTCCAGATTTTAAGAAATACAGTTATCTGATTGGATAATAAAGCTACATTTTAAATCAATTTTAGTGATTGTCCAATCAGAAGACCAGAATACTAAAATCATTGTAAGTTAAGTTTTTGAGAATAAGGCCCCAGAGTGATAGATTGTAACCATGAATTTCATTGGATAAACACATATTATTAGAAAAATGGCGACGTAGTTTGAGTTGAAATACCCGCCTGATCGACATTTCATCTAATTTGTACACAAATACATGATGTCAAGTTGTTGTACGGTACATCTTAATTCATACTTATCTAATACTTAACAAAATTTACTATTTTCAAAGGTCTAAATCAAGTAACACAACATTTCATGATATTTATATGCTTGGTCGTCTGTCTCTAAAATACGCAGTATTATTTAGAGTCAACTTGTCGGTCTAATGTAATTGTTGTGTGTTGATGGCAATGGTGTGATGGCACTACCAGTAATTTAATTCGTACTGGTTTAGTGAGGAAAAAAAGAGCTTACGACCAAAAAGTTCTGAAACTACGCCACTAAGAGTATATATTCATCAAAAATATATATATAATAGTATACAAACAGAATCAAATAAACCCATAGAAATTTTACATAAAATTACAGGTTATTGTTGAAAGACATTTGAAATATTTGGTAGGCCTAAGCGTTTTTTGTATATTTAAGGTAGTTTTCTGTATTTATCATATTATAGAGGTAGTCTGTTGTATAGTTATGACACAAGATAATGAATATAAACTCTTATTAACCAAGTTTGGAAATTAAACTTTAAAATTTCAATAATATATCTTTTTCAGGTAGAATTTAGTTCATCGAATACAGAGTTTTGCAATGATATAGATATACTAGAAATAAATATCTTTATATCGATACAGGCTGCAGAAATCTTTGAGCTAGCAGATAAGAAGTGTGTTCTAAAGACAAAAAAATTATGTGTTTTTATTGAGAACACTATAAGGATTTAGTTGCCATTTCAAAATGTAATTGATTTTAGTGACTTCATTTTCTAGTTATTGTTGATTAAAAATATAAAATTTAAAAATCAATACTTCAAATTAAACATTCAGTTAATAATCTAGGCCAGTGGTATATTGTTTATTTAGTATATATATATTTGTATTATATATAGACCCTCAAGGTGTATGTGACATAACTAGGTGAAAATCTCCTAAAGAGTTGTGATATTTTTATCTTCACAGTAGTCAATCATCCTTTATTACATCATCCCAATGTCATACCTTTCTCCTTTACTATGTACGTCAAAAGCCATGACCGATAATAGTACTAGAAATACGGACAAATTTGATTGGCGACAATATCCTACACGTCCCAATGAAAACCTCTGTCACAAATAACCGACCTTTACGCATGCAAGCTCGTGCAAGCTATTTATTTCTTATCATCCAGCCGTCGAATGAATTGCAAATTTTATTCATTGGTTAACCAAGACTATGTTGTAATAGCAGAGCCTATGGCCAAAACTCGATACTACCATACATTTGATTGGTTGCTAGGTTGCTCTTTATTAGTTACGCTGTAATGTATAGACAACTGTCCGAGATTCACTTGGGGTTATCTGTCAAGGTATTAGATGTACGGTAGTTAAAGAGAATAACTTGACCACGGGAAGATGCCTTTATTATCATCATTCTTTATTGGGTGTGTGTGATGTAATGTGTTGGCCGGTTTTAAAATTAACATATATATATACAGTGTAGATTTTGTAAGCTGTAAAAGTGTAAACATGAAGGTTCCAAAAAGGAAGATAATGGGATTGCTGAAGATATTTTTAGCTGTTATAGTAATAAGTGTAGTGATATTTACTTTAAGAATTTTATACAATACAAGAAGTATTTTGAAATTGTTTTCATATATCAGACTTGGTGATTTTAGACTTGATAGTTCTGATGGGGTCTATACTTTATCTCAAAGTGGTGAGGAGTATTTATCAGCTAAGCTTCCTACAATTCTTTCAGAAAAAACTATAACTAAATGTGAAATAAAGAATGAAAAGAAACCAACATTATGTAGAGAATGGGGAAATCTAGTCCGACTAGAAGTGACAGAAGCTATTCATGATGATAATATTCATTGTTATAATATAGCGTGGACTCCTATTTCAAAACTTTTTATACCAGTCGATTGTTTAAAATTACCGCCCTATAATTGGTATGGCATGGGAAGTTTACGTTCTCAACAGTGGCCATTGGAAGATAACTCTTTTAATTTCCAGGCATTTGTTTCCTCTGATTTCACACAGAATGAAGAGTTTGGACCAATGATAGAAAGATATTGGATTAATTCTAATGGAGTAGGAATATTTGTAGATAATTTTGTTCCGTTATTTGTCAGTATCAACAACAATCATGATAACTCATTGTGTTTTAAATCAAATTATACAAAAGGTGTTTATGCGAAAAAAAAATCGTTTCCAATTTTAAAATATACTGTATGTAAAGCTCAGGATGTGAGGAAAGTACATAGTTATCTTTCTAAGAAATGTTTTGATTTACCTACTGCAACCCCTGATGAGGATATCATGAAATTTCCAAAATGGTCCACATATTCTAGTTTTAATACAAATGTGACTCAATTTCACGTTCTGGACCTTGTAAATAAAATAACTAAAAATGGATTTTCTTCGAGTCAAATTGATATTGGTGTTGGTTATCAAAGAGAAATCGGTGATTTTAATTTTAATGACAAAAAATTTCCTAACGCACATCAAATGATAGGAGAGTTAAAAGAAAACAAGTTTAAAGTGACAACGTCTGTGAATCCATTAATTTCTGTTAAATCAAAAAACTACCAAATAGCTAGCAAAGAAGGATATTTTGTTTTAAATAATAGTGTACCTTATACTTTTCTGTATCATTCTAAAAGTGTATCTATTATTGACTTGACAAACTCAAATGCTGTTAAATGGTTTAAGACTATATTAGGATCAATTAAAACTGATCATTTAATGGACAGTTTTAAATTTACTCTCGGTCAAGCGAGCTTCCTTTTAACACCAAATAAGACAATGATATCGAGCGAAATGAATAATCCCTGTGAATACACAACTAAATATGTAGAGTTAGCTCATTCATTTGGTAGCAGAGTTATTGTACAAAGTGGTTATCAAACTCAAAAATATCCAGTTTACATTGAAATTCCAGAACGTAATGCCAGTTGGAGTAAAGACAATGGTCTGCCTAGTATCATTCCAACCATGATAACTTATGGCTTATTAGGATATCATTTCATAATACCAGGACCAATAGGTGGCGTAGTTCAAGTCAAAGACAATAAAAAACCTTTACTGCCAAATAGAAATCTTTATATTCGCTGGTTACAATTAGCAGCTTATCTTCCAGTAATGGAGTTTTCAGTAGCACCATGGCAGTATGATGATGAAGTTATGAAAATTGCTAAAGAATATATTTTAATTCATCAAAATACAGTACTACCACACATTATCTTAGCTTCTAAAGAATCCCAAGTAAATGGTAAGAACTGTTCTTTAACCAATCTTGATTTTTGTTAAGAATATTAGATGGTTTTCTTTTTATACGCCCACACATTAATGTGGTGATTCCAAAGAGAAAAAGCAGGCAGCAATAACCAATCACAGAAGACTTTCTGATGGGATCACAAATACCACTAGTAGTACAGCGATTCATTTGATGTATAATGAACTTGGTGAATTAAATAATAAAATTGACATCAAATACCATCCTTTAATACCCAACGTTTCGTCAAAAAAGTTTTGACTTCTTCAGGGGAAGAACTTAATGTGGGCGTATATTGTAGTCGCCCCTGTCTGTCCGTCTGTCTGTCTGTCCGTCTGTCTGTCTGTCTGTCCACAATTGTTGTGGACACGATAGAGAGAGTGTTTGTTATCACCCAAGGATGAACCCTATTGAAAATCAGACGAATCGAATAATATTTCATGGGTTATTGCCCTTGCTTTTGAACATATCTTGTGGACACCGTAGAGAGCTGGTTTCTTGATGGATTTTGATGAAACTTGGTATGAGTGTTTGTATTGACATTAGGATAAACCCTATTGAATATCAGAAACATCGAAAAAATATTTTATGAGTTATTGCCCTTGTTCTTTAAATTACGTTAATTTTTCAGCCGTTACACTCTCAAAGTTGTGGACACGATAGAGAGCTGGTTTCTAGATGGATTTTGATGAAACTTGCTGTGAGTGTTTGTTATCACCCAAGGATGAACCCTATTGAAAATCAGACGAATCAAATAATATTTTATGGGTTATTGCCCTTGCTTTTGAACATATCTTGTGGACACCATAGAGAGCTGGTTTCTTGATGGATTTTGATGAAACTTGGTATGAGTGTTTGTATTGACAGTAGGATAAACCCTATTGAATATCAGAAACATCGAAAAAATATTTTATGAGTTATTGCCCTTGTTCTTTAAATTACGTTAATTTTTCAGCCGTTACACTCTCAAAGTTGTGGACATGATAGAGAGCTGGTTTCTAGATGGATTTTGATGAAACTTGCTGTGAGTGTTCATAAACACCCAAGGATGAACCCTATTGAAAATCAGACTAATCGAAAAATATTTCATGGGTTATTGCCCTTGCTTTTGAAAATATGTTGTGGACACGATAGAGAGCTGGTTTTTTGATGGATTTTGATGAAACTTGGTATGAGTGATTGTATTGACCTTGGGTTATACTCTATTGGAAATCAGAAACATCGAAAAATATTTGATGAGTAATTGCCCTTGTCTTTAAAACGCGTTAATTTTTCAGCCGTTAACAAAGTTGTGGACATGATAGAGAGCTGGTTTCTTGATGGATTTTGATGAAACTTGCTGTGAGTGTTCATAAACACCCAAGGATGAACCCTATTGAAAATCAGACTAATCGAAAAATATTTCATGGGTTATTGCCCTTGCTTTTGAAAATATGGTGTGGACACGATAGAAAGCTGGTTTCTTGATGGATTTTGATGAAACTTGGTATGAGTGTTTGTATTGATCTTGGGTTAAACCCTATTGAAAATCAGAAACATCGAAAAATATTTGATGAGTAATTGCCCTTGTTCTTTAAAACGCGTTAATTTTTCAGCCGTTAACAAAGTTGTGGACACGATAGAGAGCTGGTTTCTTGATGGATTTTGATGAAACTTGCTGTGAGTTTTCATAAACACCCAAGGATGAACCCTATTGAAAATCAGACTAATCGAAAAATATTTCATGGGTTATTGCCCTTGCTTTTGAAAAAATGTTGTGGACACGATAGAGAGCTGGTTTCTTGATGGATTTTGATGAAACTTGGTATGAGTGATTGTATTGACCTTGGGTTATACTCTATTGGAAATCAGAAACATCGAAAAATATTTGATGAGTAATTGCCCTTGTCTTTTAAACGCGTTAATTTTTCAGCCGTTAACAAAGTTGTGGACATGATAGAGAGCTGGTTTCTTGATGGATTTTGATGAAACTTGCTGTGAGTGTTCATAAACACCCAAGGATGAACCCTATTGAAAATCAGACTAATCGAAAAATATTTCATGGGTTATTGCCCTTGCTTTTGAAAATATGGTGTGGACACGATAGAAAGCTGGTTTCTTGATGGATTTTGATGAAACTTGGTATGAGTGTTTGTATTGATCTTGGGTTAAACCCTATTGAAAATCAGAAACATCGAAAAATATTTGATGAGTTATTGCCCTTGTTCTTTAAAACGCGTTAATTTTTCAGCCTTTAACAAAGTTGTGGACACGATAGAGAGCTGGTTTCTTGATGGATTTTGATGAAACTTGGTATGAGTGTTCATAATCACCCAAGAATGAACCCTATTGAAAATCAGATTAATCAAAAAATATTTCATGGGTTATTGCCCTTGTTAACTTGTAGAACTTGTAAACACTCAAAAACCGTTCAATTTTGTAAACATTCTTGAAGGCACGGTTTTCGACAGATGTTTCATTTACTGATAGTTCTTGTCGACCTCCCAAACGACTTGGATGCCATTACAAAAGTGGGCGTATTACGATGGGGCATCGCTATTTTTTTTTATTTATTCATTTTATTTTTTTGATCGTTAGAAGGCTATTTGTTAAAGCAATTGTAAAGGTATTTCTAAAGTTTATATGTGTATCGAGGACACTGACAGTGATCTGCATAGATATCAATAATACTGGGAGGTAGATCACTGTCAGTGACGTCATCAAACACGTTAAATGGAATTGCAAGAACCACAGACGTCGGAATGGAAATTGGAATGGCGCAAAAATTGATGCTATCAGTGTCCCTGATACACATACAAAGGTTAGAAATAAGCTTTACAATCCCTTTAAGCTCATATCTATCAAAAGTAGTGGTGTCCTAATGATTAATAAAAAAAAAACCCAAAAACAGTCTGTCTCACAAGGACCTTACTAATGACCTACTAAGAAAATTTAGGTGGAATATTCCTTTAAGTGACCAGGATAGAAACAATGTCTATAGTCTTTTTTTCATTATCCAATGTATACCTGCATGATTTCTATCTTTATATAATTTGAGAACTATGTTTTCAGGGTCACCATTAATCCGTCCTGTTTGGTGGATAGCACCACAAGATGAAACAGCATTAAGAATAGATTGTGAGTTTTTAGTAGGTGATAGTCTATTAGTAGCACCAATATTAGAAGATGTAATTATACGAGATGTGTATTTACCTGAAGGTGGTATATGGGAAGATCAGTCAAGTTTTAAACGTCATGAAGGTGGACAATGGTTAATAGATTATTCAGCTAATATATCACATATACCAACTTTTATTAGATTAAAAACTCCTTTATAGTTATTATCAAAAATATTTTATAAATGAGGTTATTCAATCAAAGATATGTTTTCTAGCACTTGTGCCATTTAATTAAGATAATCCTTTATAAGTTACACACCTCCTCGTCAGTGAATGTGAATTTAATCCCCCTCGGTTGTTAACAGTCTGGCTCACTACTGTCGGTGGACTTGGAATAGCCCAGGCTGTGAACAACCGAGGGGGATTAAATTCACATTCACTAACGAGGAGGTGTGTGATAAATTTATCCTATGATATTCTAGCAACTTTTCTAGGGGCAAATTGCTTTTGTGCAGTCACCATTGTAAAATAAGTAATCAAAACATCAGTCGTAGAAAGAACGGCCAATCAAAATGAAAGTTTGTCGTCACGTGATTTGATCTGTCCAAGAACACTAAGTGTATTAACTAGGTAAACTCAAGAAATATCCACTTGCTGTCAACCAATCAGCGTTTAGTATTTTGCTTCATCATAGGATAAGTCATTTTATGTGAAAAGTGAAAAGTAATATTAGAGCAATTACCATAATATACAACATATTTTTTCGTGAAATTTCTTTTTGGTTAAAGACTTGCAAAAACAGTTGTAACCTGTGCAATAATAAAATCCTTTCCTTTTTATATTGTCCGTCCGGACGTAAACACTCTAAAAACTAGAGTTTTTGACGGAACCAAATGAAATTTGATATGTGTATACATATTCATAAAACGAAGATCAAGATCGAATTTGAGCTGTTTTCAATCGTTAGAAGCAGAGTTATTGCCCTTGCCCTAAATCTTGAATATGCCATTACTCTCTTAGTTTTCAACCGGTTTTGATGAAACTTAAAATGGATGTTCTAAAATCCTAAATCGAAAGGTTTGAGAAAATTTACTTTACTCCTGATTAAAATTAAAGCTTTTTCAAGATTTAGGCCTCTTTCATCAGTTTTGAGGAGTTTTTGCCCTTTAACCTTTATACAGTGAGTGCTTCTATCAACATCAATTGCTTGTAAACGCTCTAAAAACTAGAATTTTTGATGGAATCAAATGAAATTCGGTATGTATATACATATTCAAAAAACAAAGATCAAGTTCGAATTTGAGGTTTTTCCGACCGTCAGTAGCAGAGTTATTACCCTTGCCCCAAAGTCTTGAATATGCTATTACTATCTAAGTTTTCAACCAATTTTGTTGCAACTTAAAATTAATGTTTTTGGACCTAAATCGAAAGGTTTGAGAAAGTTTAGTTTTATCCTGATTAAATTTAAGACTTTTTCGATAGGCGTATATGGCAGTGGTCCACTATCTTTTTATTATGAACGGAGAAAATTCTTTGATGGGCTTGTAAACTAATCAAATGTGACTTTTGTCATTCCTGTTAATCCTGAGAGTTCTGTCCCAAAACAATATTTTATTCAATTATCCATTATCTTAGGAATTTATCAATTGAGCTGTATATTTATTACAATTTTAATTAAAACAATTATTTAATTTTTAATGTAAAATGGTTTATAATTTTTACTTTTACAGCATTCCTTTTAAAATATATTTACGGTATTAAATGCCTTTTTATCTGTTATATATTTTAATTATCTTTTTAATTTGATTGAATTGAGAATAAATGAATGAAATTCCACTTTTTTGTAAATTAAAGGATATTTTGTATTTTATTACTCTAAGCAATGTTTAGATTGTCTATTTGATTTTCTTATAAAATTTTTTTAAGCGTTTATCTAAACATTATATGTGTATTGGGGACACTTATAGCATCAATTTACCTTTCATGAAGAAATCTGTGGTTCCAGCAGTTTTCACTCAAACTAAGTATTTAATGACGTCACACCTGCTAAGGTTTTCTGTACTTCAAGTATATATTGCTGGTGTGACACCATAAAATGCTTAATTTAAGTGTAAAATGGTTAAAACCACAGATGTTTGATTGAAAATGTTGCTTATTAAAGGGGAATATTCAGCTATTTCGAAGGTCGATTTGAGTCTTGAATATTTGTATATAGCCTCCAGAAGTACTAAAACTGCACAAAAATTGCATAATCCCTTCAATTATATCCATACCTGATAAGGCATAGTCTTACTAAACGACACATCATATTTTTGACTTTCTATCGTAACTACACAGGGATTTGAAGGCTAATATTTCAAGGGAGAGTTGGAAAAGTCACGATGACCAAATATAACACAATAATGAGCTATTTTATTGTCAGGTTTTTGACCGGGAGGAAGTTTAATTTACATGTGTATTATATGGGGATAAAAAGTTAACATAAAATGTCACACCCATAGTTAAGCCTTTTTTCAAACATCCAGAAAGCAAGGCTTGTTCAGATTTCTTTATCAAGAATGTTGAGTTTAAAAACATCAAAAATGATTCCAAATTTTATTTTCATCAAAGGATCAACTATCAAAACAATGGATAGTTGAATGAACAAAGGTGAATCCAAAAGTACATTTTAGTTCACCTACATGGTTAAACTTCATTCATTTGCATAGGCTAAGTCACCACATGCTTAAAGCACACAGCAAAAGATTTAAAAAATAATGCTAAATCAACGCTCTAATAAAAAACTTTGGTTTAATTAAAATGATAAGTAATGGGTATATATATATAATGATTTGTCATCAAATGATAAAGTAATACAAAAACAAAACAAGCAAACTATACAAACAATATTATTATAAAACATAATTAAAACTATCACAGTTTGTATGTCATTTAACATATTATTGAGCTAATACAAATATTTAACAATGAGAATAAAAAATTAATTATCACAGTAAAGATTAGTAAATAAGTTTAATTAACTTAATCTAAATTATCTATTAATTTATCTAAATTTATCATCTAATATTCTCAACATTTAAGTGGTATGTTCTATTCATATTTTGAAGCTTTGCCAGGGTACAAAACTATCCTTATCCAACAAACTAACAGAGGTAAGGCTCAACGAAAGAAGTTTGATATTGTTGGATATTCAACAAATCTATCAATTTAAAAATTAAATAGAACTTTAACAGCACTTAAAATATAAAGACAAATGGTAATATAACAATGATAATGATTATCAATTTATCTCAAAAAGGCAGTAACATCATTTCATGTGTTATAAAGGCAATAACAAATGTTTAATATGTTTATTTTATTCTGCAATGTGACCTCTTATGAGACAGTTAAAGTAAAACTAATATCAAAACATAAGTTTAAAGGGGGATGTTCAGCATTTTCGAGGATCGTTTTGGGCCAAAAATCGCACAATTCCTTCAAATATATCCGTACCTTAACAGTTATCAGTTTCTTTTTCTGTATATGTGTTTTCTATACAAGTCGTATTTTTGACTTTCAAACGCTGAAAATTATGAATACACAGGGATTTGAAGGCTTAAATTTTGAAGAGTTTGGAACATTATTACAGATTAGATTAGCTAAAAAAAAAATCCAGGTTCTTAGACTAATTTTTTTTTGGTCGAACAGTTAATGAACATATCCCTTTAACATTATATTCATTTTTTTAAATATATATTTCAAATATTTTATTTAATTTTTTTAAATATATATTTCAAATATTTTATTTCATAACTATAAAGATGTTTTATTTAAAACTAACTCTTTTTGTGTACTCAGCATAAGAAGATTCAGGATGTTGACAAACCTCTAATGATCTGGTAGTATCACCATATGTATTACCAAACGCATATCTTCTCTCTGAAATATATTGAAAAAAAAAAATTAAAACCTTGTGAATAATATTTTTTTATGCAGTAAAATAAAGTTATACAAAAGTGATTTTATTAAGGTGAATATGAAATCTTTGTATATAAAGTCTAACTTACGAGGTATATATCCAGTATAGTTTGGTATCATACCATCATTGGCATATAATCTTCTTCCAAACATTGGGGCACTACGGGGAGCATTACCAGTAACTGGCCTGTAGCAAGAAAAAAAAATTTTTTTATGTGAAATATTTATCAAAGATAACAATAATGAACCTTGCCTTGTCAGTTTTCACTGCCCAAGTGCATTATGATATCAAAAGAATAGAGTTTTGAGTAACAATCTTAATTTTGTAATTGGGTATTCCAGAACTGTAAGCATACCGTACCTAACATTTGTCATTTAAATAATCAGTGCACTTCAAACATTAGTTGTTGGAACTCACCTGTCAATTGATATAGGTTCAGCTTTAGATATGTTAGCATGTCTTCTCCTTTCATTAATAAATTGTTCATAACCTAATCTTGTACTTTCGTGAAATCTCTGACCTAGGCCTATTTCTGTAGTTCCTATTCTAGGTACATAACCTTGGTAGCCAGGAATTGGTGCTTCATCTAATGGTCTTTTTTCTTCTGCAATAAAACAAGTAAAGATTAAATCTTCCACTTCCATTATCAAGCTATGGCAATCGTATGATTAACTCAGAAAAGCTTAATAGGAAAAATGCTAATGTACATGATTTTCAGTCTTTGTTGGAAGTGCCAATTGAATCGGCATCATTTTATCATAACAACAGTCTAATATAAGTATCAAAATTTTCAACATTTTTTGCAACAAAAGTTATACACAAAATCTGTTCTTTTGATCTTTTAAATTAAAACATTAAAAAAAAATTAAATTTCTAGAATTGATCTTTAGGCAATTATTTTTTTCAAAATCAAGAAATACACCTGAACTTCTTAGGAACTTCTTCAATTTGTTGGGTCTTATTTATGTGGGGAGCTAAAGATTTATAGAAAATATCAATAACTTACCTACAACAGTAGAATGGTCATCTCTATATTTATTTAATTTATCTCGTACATCAGGATCATAAGATATTGCTGTTAAACGGGGATAACTTCGCATTTGTCTTTTTAAATCTTGTAATTTCAAGTCATGAGTTTGAGTACTGGTCATAAATTCATCAATACAACTGTCACAGTCTTCTTTATAGGTACCACCAAATCTAAATGGCATTCTTGGTATATAACCTGCATTATAAAATTAAGTGATATAAGTGGAAGACAGCACTGATGAATATTTACTCTTGAGAATTTAAATTATATGCTTATTCTAATAGGTATTATCTCTTTAAGAATGCGAAATTAACTGTTTTATTAGAGAATGAGCTAATAAATTGAAACAATATGTAAAAATGCACAAACCTGTGTAACCAGCCACCATTTTTTCTGTATATTTATTTTCTCCATTAGATATAGGTAATGTATTTTTCAATGTAGCTATTTCAATGGGTTCTGTTAGAGTGAATGTATTTCTAGCATTGGGAGCATTTTCCTAGAGTAAAGAAATACAATACTAATTCAACAGGCTTTTAATAAGGTCAATAAGATAGGCCTGTCAATAAATATAAGATTGTCGGTGTTTGTATGGAGATATTAATCCTATGATAATAGACAGTATATTATCAGTGTATGATATATAGACACTAATAATGTCACCTTTTATACATACTTCTATACCCTTTAACTTAACAACACCAGACATTAACACACTTCAAACCAGGTCACATCAAATAATATCACAATGCAAGGTTTTTTAATGTTTGTCATAGATATTCAAACATGTAAGACCTATTTATAGTTGGTTTTGGTGATGTAAAAAAAAAACGACCAAAAGTAAAATTCCTTCCATACAAAAAGCTTGACTTTCATTTACTTTATTTTAAATATTTTGGATGAAAGTCAAACAATAAACTAAATTTTATTTTTATGTAGAAAGTAATATTTTAACTTACAACTAAAAGTTTATGAGTATCTGTGCCATATGTTTTGCCAACTCTATACTTTAATTGTGGTACATAGCCTCGGTACCTAAAATATAATAAATCAGAAACATTAGTTACCGTACTGGACCAATTATAAAGGCAACCCTATGAAATGTCAAGATTAAAATTTGCAACTGGCTGGTTCCAAAATTGGCTAAATTCATCAGAAAAATGTATTGTTACTCATGTTCAGCACTTGTGTATAATTTAAAATCAAAATTAAAAGACAATATGAGTGAATTATATTTACCCAGGTACTTGTGTTCCCTCTTTCAATGCAGCAAAATTTCTTCTCTGCTCAACTGTAGGTCCTCCACCGAAAGCAATTGTAGTCATTTTGACAACTGTCACACCTTAAAACGTCTACAGCTATGTCGAGAAAAGAATAGGCCTAATTCTAGGCAAAACCAGTCTTTCCTAATAAAAATCCAAAAATATTATTTTTCACAATTTTTTGTTATGAACAAAAAAAAAGTTGTTTTCGCTGTCTTTCTTACTTCTTTTATTACTTGGACAATGAGATTTTAATCTAAACCATTGCTTTATGGTGTTTGGACCTACTGTTGGTTGCTAAGGATAGAAACCACCGATATTAAATTGTTAGCCAATTATCAAACAGGTGTGTTGTCAGGTTGTTGCTACAAGTTTGTTTACACCTGACTTCATATAACGGAAGTTGATGATTATTATATTAATGCGCTTGCGCAACAATATTAAGCTATGGTCTGTTTCATTTTATTGGTGTTTTGCAGATAATCTGAATTATACCTACTAATAATGCCTAATAAATAATAATAATACGTGTGTATATGTTCCTCATAATAAAGTTCCTCGCGGAACAAAAAATATTGTAATAAATGATCCAAGGAACTCTCATCATATAGTAAATTCTCCATTTGAGGGCTAGGATTTGTTAGTGCTATAGTGTTCTATAATACAGGTACAAGTTCCAAATGGAACAATTATTACATAACAAATGTTCTTTATTTGTACAATTATAGTGAAACTTATATATCGTCACATGTATAGGCAGAATTATTTTCCGAACTACGTTAACAATATTGAATGTTAACAAAAATATCCCAATAATATTTTGAATCCAGATGCTGTCTATAGTGCCACATTACCTTTGCAAAAAAAACTTACGGTATAAATCCATTATGAATAATTTTCAATATTTTATAGATGTTTAACAAAAAAAACAAAAAAATGAAACCTTCCGAATAAATACGATGCATATCTCAATTCCCTTAACAATACATTTTAAAGTATAATTTTCATAAATTTGAGCAAATTCCTTACGTTACTACACAATTAAACTACAACAAGATACGTGTACACATGAACACAATGACAAACTAATACGCAACGTCGCAAGTTATTTATTAGAGTAATTGTTATCCATAAAATTGTGTTCATATTTAGTTTATACTTTAAATGCCACTTGATCAAGGAAGGTAACAAGATGGATCTTATTCTATAAATGATTGCGAAACTTATGTAAATGAAGAATTGTAGAGGGAATAATTATTAAAAGAAGGAATTTTAAGTCCTCTAAATATTGTCTTTTACAGGATTATAGATATTAATTTCAGATATTATATTATATATACTGTGTCGCCTATCAGAATATAAATCCAATGCCCGTTTGATATAATTATCGTCATAGGTAAATAGTTATTATAATTGCAGCTTCTGACCGTGATTGTAACCGGTACGGAAGGGCAGTGAAGGATGGGTCTCATTTTTCGGGTAGATCAGACACCAGACTTTATTTCTGAAATTAATACAGACATTTGATTATAGTTCGGACGAATGATAGCCTAGGCTAGTAGGCCTACTAGAGCAATTTATTTTATACCAATTAAGCTACTAATTTGTCCATTCGAGATTATGTGAGAGCGGATTATCATTTTCTCGCCGATTAAGATTAATTAACACGCACTAAATAGTTTATCCTTTTTTGATTTGTACACCTGATTACACAAGTCACTTTAATAGAATTCACCATCGACTAACGGTAAATTGTGTGTAGCATTATACTGAAACAGACTATAGTCATTATGTTAGCTGCTATGGACGCCTTAATGGCCAGGTGAAAATTTACCTGGATTTTCTTTTTGAAAATGTGATTCCTATTAACAATCTCTGTGATTTGGGTTTTAAAGTAAGCGTGAAAATGGGGAACGCAGCACCTGTAGCGAAAGCGGTGAAAAATCAGGGACAGGGGCAGGAATTATATGATCTTGTGAATATGAAGGGAGGGGGGACATTAATAGAACTTATGAAGAAGGCAAGTGTGACAAATGACTACACAGAATTGGATGCAGAAATAGATAAAATAGGAGAAAAATATCTGTATGCAGATAAAGATAGTAGTATACATGTTTCTGACCTAATTAAATTTAGAAACAATATTGACAACAGTAAATTGGATTTATTTATGGCTAGTTTAAAACAGAAGAAACAAAATCAGAAAGATAAAAGAACAGTACTTGGTAATATTATTATTCTGATATAAATTTTTTTATGTTATAGCATCTTGAATGTTGATGGGCTGTGGTTCATCAGGTTAGGGAGCTTGCTTAATTGCTATAGCACTAGATTAATTTCTTAAGCAGCAGACTTGTCATATTTGATGAGGAGATCAGTCTAATTAAAATCAAACCCTAATTTCGTTTCGTTCGGTTTTTGCGTGGCAAATCTTTCGATTTGTCACGCTTTGTTTTCGTTATGATTATTTTTTTTTTTTTTTTTTTTTTTTTTTTTTTTTTTTTTTTTTTTTGGGAAACTTTCTAGAGAAAATCGAAAATGGTGTAGCATAATTGTATCCACCAAAGATTATTAAATGACCTGGTATCAAAAATGAATATCTAAAACTCAATGTTTGCTATACCAGAAGTTGGCTATTGCATAATATGCAATTATTTTGCACCTAGTCTGTAGGGTTTATTTATTATCCGATTTGGCTGAAATTTTCTTTAATATATTCAATGAAATAAGAAGTATCAAGTGCGGTTACAAAAATTTCAATTTTTAAATATTTTTGTAAAAAAAAATTAAAACCAAAATTGTCAAAAAAGCTCAAAATTTCTAACTCGGCCACTAATTATCCGATCGACCTGAAATTCACAGGACATGTACAGAATGTCCATAGAAATAAAATTAATCAATCAAAATTTTTCTATCACTTCCGGTTTTGACGTGAGAACTTCCGGTTTTTCAAAATCACGCTTAGCAGCCTCACTTCCGGTATAAATTTCAGATATTGACAAAAACTATATATTTTGTCTGTCAGTCATGATTAGAATGCACTTAGCATAAAAAATCCAAACCGGAAGTGATGCTTAAGCTGCCGTCACAGACTGACACATTTCAGCAAAAAATTAATAAGTCCTCTATTTATTATCCGATTTTTATGATTTTGGTGTCTATCGAAACCTTGTAACCTTGTCTACAGTTTGTTGGAACAGAATTTTGAATTTCGAATTTGAAATTTTGTTATGTTCGTTTGAATTTTTTGAAAATTCAAAAGGCCATATTATGTGACCTTGACCTTGACCTTTGATGACCTTGAAAATTCCAATAAAGGATGTCCTTGACCTCAGCTATCCATAGGTATGCTGATATTAATTGAAAAATATTAACTTCTGGTTTTATGAACATTTGAAAATTGACATTTTTGTCAACTTTGGACATCTATATCGCATTCTCTAATCAAAGCAGAGAATTAAATTTTTCAATTTTGTAATGCCGATTTGATTATCTTTTAAACGATATATGACAATAACCCATTAAAATATGTTTTCAAAATATTGCGTTTTTTTCGACTGAGTGTTATAACTTACAATGCAATTATCTAATAGCAATATGGTGTGTATAGTCAGTATGTACTAAATTTTCTCTTTTCAACGACATATGACATGAGCAGTTTAATACAAAATCCATTAAAGTGAAAATAGGCATAGAGTACCCCTTTTCTGAGAAAATATTAATAAGGAGTAGAGAGGATTAAAATGATTGACAGGGTTATAGCAGGTTATATAATATGGTAATAAAACTACCCACATGAACTTTTCACATGGAGGTGTGAAGTATTTTAGGTCATAAACAGATTAATCTGATTATGTAATCTTTTAACACTCTAAAAAGTATCAAAAATTTATTCATTTTTTTTGCAAAATTTTCACTTATATTAATTTTACATACAATCATTTAGAGCAGTGAATTTTTGATACATTAACCTGTTCGAATTTTTTCTCTACCATTGACAGAACTCTTTCTACAAGATACACACCAATTTTCTTTTTGTCGTCTGCTAAGGTTATTTAAGGTTATAAACAAATTAGTCAGACTACATGATCTTTTAACTCTAGGGCTGGACTCTAGCAGACAGCAATTTAGCTGTTTACGCGTCTGTGCTAATCCGTTGCAATAAAAAGTAAGTGCTCAAACTGTTTTTTATCGTCTGCTAAGATTATTATAGGTCAAAGATAAATCAATCTCATTACACATTGTTTTAACTTTATAAAAATTAACATGTTTTTTCGAGTGTTTGCTATATTTGATATAATAGCAGATTTTTTCTTATTTTGAGGGTGATTCTTACACACGGCACTTAATTGACTTACATACATCAATTCTACTGGCTACTGACTGCTCCAATACATTGAAACGAAAGACAGTATTTCAACTCAGCATTAAAGGAAAATATTGACATTTACACAGTTCGAATGTTGGGGAAAGGGGTATATCCCCTATACAAAATGGCCCCTAGTCAAAATGGCCATAAAAGTTAAATTTGGTCAAAATGGCCAGTCACCATGGCCCCTATTTTGGTCAAAATGGACCGGTCACCATGGCCCCTATTTTGGTCAAAATGGACTCTGAATTTACATCTCTATCACATTTTCTAATCGACGCAGATAATTAAATTTTTCAATTTTGTAATGGCGATTTGATTAGATTTTAAACGATATATGACAATAAACCATCAAAATATGTTTTCAAAATATTGCGTTTTTTTCGACTGAGGGTTTGCGTTCGCAACGCGTCTGCACTTATCCGTTGCAATAAAAAGTCAATTGGGCCCCTATCCAAATTGGCCCTTAGTCAATGGTTTGGTCAAAATGGCCAGTCACCATGGCCCCAATTTTGGTCAGAATGGCCTTTGAATTTCTCCTTTGATTTCAACCATTTTGACCATTTATCAGGAACCATTTTGACCAAACGAGGGGCCATTTTGGATAGGGGCCCAATTGACTTTAACCTGTTTTTATCGTCTGCTTAGCTCATTATTTGTTCGTAATTGTTGAATGTATTTGTAATGTATCGTCTATGCAGTCACTATTCGCAAAGTAGTCGTTATTAGCCTGCTCTTATTTTCGATTTCCAACTGTCGAGGGATCTTTAACGTGCACAGCCAATAGCACACGGGGCCTCGGTTTATTGTCCCATCCAAGCGACTAGACGCTTTTCCATGTCAGCCCCTCCGACCTGCATCACTGACAGGGGGAAACCAAGTTGAAAAATCCGAAGGTGTCATCTCGACCCATGCCGGGATTGAACCCTAGACCTTCAGGTTAGCGAGCAAGCGTCTAACTCGCTGAGCCACCACGGCTCCCTAATTATAAAGAAGAAAAAAAATGTCTTAAATTTGGGAGTTTTAAAAATAGAACACATTACTTTGAATATTTAAGAATATTAACGTAATTGTTATCTATAGACCACCTGTTTATCGATTAGAATTATTTCTCCCAATGTTACAAAGATCACTAGTTGAATTACAAGAATCTGGTGTATGCTATTATGGGAGATTTCAATCAAAATATCATTTGTTTATACTTAATTGTTTTCAAAAATTTGGTTTTCAACAACTTGTTCAGCATTATCATATTTAAAGGAAAGGAATTCCGTCACATAATGTTCACATTTCACACAAACCTGTATATTATAGCTACCATGAAGCTATAAAAATAACCATACTATAAGTTATATTGATGTAATATTGAATCTATAACCCTTTCACAAAACTTTTTACTAAAAATTGAGGGAGTGAATACCAGACTTTAGGGGTTTGAAGTTCAAAAAGTCTTACAGCTATCAGGCAAAGTATCACGGGCCACGCTCAGTGCTGTTCACAGCTCTAGTTTAAATCTGGTTTTGTAAACACTACATTACAAGAAAATTTCCTAAATGAAATATGAAGTTTGTGTGTCAAATAACCATGTTTCAGTAATTTTAGGTTAATATCTGTCATTTTATTTCAAAGTTTTTGATACCGTACACGTACAATTATTATATTTTGTAGAACAAAAGAAAGATATTTGTTGGAAGATAGATGCAAGAGGAACTGTCGGAGAAACTATTCTACATCTGTGTTTTCTTAATATATCACGAGCCCATTCTGACCTTGCTAAAAGATTGATTAAAAAATATCCTAAATTAATCAATGATATTTATGCTGGGGATGAATATTATGGTAAGTAAATGTATTGGAATTTACCAAATCGATTCATTTTCAATATCTATCTGGGAGAGAACCCCTCAGGTCCTCCATTGGAGACTTTAGGTTTAGGCATTAGGTTCTTCCATCAATGAATTTCCCCCTCCCCACTTCCAATTATTCAGTCGGCGCACTATGTGTATCATTCCCTTGTACATGATGGTGCTTTAGGAAATTAAACTCACTTAAAATTATTTCAATTTAAATTTAGGTGAAAATGTCTTACATATGGCTATTGTAAATGAAGATCCTGCCATGGTCAAGTTTCTGTTAGATCATGGAGCAGATTGTCGATCTAGAGCTTGTGGAAATTTCTTCTTCCCTGATGATCAGAAGAAGTCAAGGAGAGACAATCTTTATCATGAATGGGTTGATGTCTCAAAGAAGACAAATTATGAAGGGTAAGATTCAAATTGAATAATTTTCAAATTTTCAATTGCAAAATCTTATAATTTGACATCAATAGCCACTTTGTGAAGTGAGTTAAAGGGATTGTAAAGAGATTTTCTAAACATTGTATATGTATCGGGGACACTGATAGCATCAATTTGCACCATTCCAATTTCCATTCCAACGTGTGTGGTTCTTGCAATTACACTTAAACTAACACGTTTTATGATGCAATTATATTGATCTACCAGAATCTACTATTGATATCTATGCAGATGACTATAAGTGACGTCATAAAATGCGTTAGTTTAAGTGGAATTGTAAGAACCACAGACAATAGAATGTAAATTGGAATGGCGCAAATTGATGCTATCAGTGTCCCCGATACACGTACAAAGTTTAAAAAACCTCTTTACAATCCCTTTAATGCAGCAATTTCATTGGTGATTAAAGCCACTACAGAATCACAGAAAACATCAGTGCTACATATGAAAGGCTCTTAATCCCCCATTTGTAATACCATGACATTGTGAAGATGGTGTCATTGGTTGCATCAATTTGAACCATACAAATTCAGTCAAATATCTGCACTGATTTTTAGCTTTCCTTGAGGAAGGTTATAACATATGAGCTCTTGACAATTGAAGGCTATTAAATCTTTTCTTTTCAGCCATGTTTATCTGGGTGAATATCCATTAAGTTTTGCTGCATGTTTAGGACAAGAGGAATGTGTAAGATTATTGATAGCTAAAGATGAAAGTATCAAATCTGGAAGTGAGAATCATCTGGCTAATTTACAAGATGCTAATGGTAATACTGTATTACATATGTTAGTTATTCAAGATAAAAAGGTTTGTATTCATTATTTTTATTAGACATAAACAAAAATCTTTCTCATAAAAATATTTTCTTGAGCTCTTTATCTTTTTATTTTGCTATTTCTTAATGAGTGTTTCTTACTGCACATTTCTAAACAGTGTGAGATTGTATTGTATATCATTATTAATTGTTGTTTTTACTAATATGAAATTTATTTACTCTAACTAAACAATTTCAGAAATGATATTTTCGCACGATTTGTGACTATTCACAGGTTTTCATTAGCATTTTAAATGGTTTAATTTTTTTTATGAGGCAGCTCTAGTAGCCTAATCAAATTTTTTCCAACAATTTGTTAAACTGACTTTGGTTACTTTACTTGTCATCTTTGACCTGGTAAAAGTATCTCTTTAAGTCACGCTTATTGGAATTTTGCTCTATGGTAACCAATCAGATGCAGTGTTGATGGGCACACACTTTAGTATACCGTAACTCAAATTCCTCATAATAATTATTAAATTGAATATATTGATATTTGATTAATTGAATATAGAACTGCAAACAGTACTCCCGTCCTCAATCAGCCCTTATAGTTGCAGAAAAGCAGGACGTAAAACTCCATTCATATCATTTCATTTGCAAACAGTAATGTTTCAACCTTCTGGACCTCATCAATGCAGTGCTGATACTGGAGTTGAGCTTTATTATAGCCACATCAGATGATATATTATATGCTGTAATGACTGTATTTTGTAATATCATTATTATAGTGTATGCACATTGTTAAATATAGTATTTTTAATATAAAGGCACACTATATGTACAAGGGTGGGCTGAAAAGTTCCTAGCCTGACTCGGAAGGAGTTATACCAGTGATGAAACTTGCCTTGCATTAAATTCAACATTTTCTGATACTTACGACACGGTTTATTTTTCAACATTGTCTCCCATGCGATCCACACACTTCTTCCAGCGGTGTTGGGGTGTTTGGATCCTAGTGGTATAGAAGCTCTCATCCTGATCACCAAAAAAGTCCTCAACAGCAGATATGACCTCATCATCAGACAGGTACCACTTCCCAACCAAGTGTTTTTCCATGTTCGGGAACAGAAAACAGTCAGATGGTGCCAAATCTGCTGTTCAGGACTTTTTGGTGATCAGGATGAGAGCTTCTATACCATCGGAATCCAAGCACCCTAACACCACTGGAAGAAGTGTGTGGACCGCATGGGAGACAATGTTGAAAAATAAACCGTGTCGTTAGTATCAGAAAATGTTGAATTTAATGCATGGCAAGTTTAATCACTGTGGCATAACTCCTTCCGAGTCAGGCTGTGAACTTTTCAGCCTCCCCTCGTATGGTGACATTGTTTTAAATAGTGAATGCACAATATGTTGAAATACATGTAGTATTAAATAGGATACTATAATGCACTCTATCTTCAAATTATATTATTTTTCACCTGTTCACAGGCTGTTCGTTGTATTGATAGAGAGGTTTGTTCACTTTACATCACCTTCATTCACCATTGTTTATCATCATCTATCCTCTCTAGTCTCTCAATGTAAATATTGTCTTGTCTTGTGTAGATGTCAGCTTAAAGGGATATGTTCACTAACCATTTGACCAAAACAAATTTAGTCTCAGAACCTGGAATTTTTTTTAGCTAATCTAAATCCATAATAATGTTCCAGACTCTCCGTCAAAATTTAAACCTTCAAACTCCTGTGTATCAATAAATATTAGCGTTTGAAAGTCAAAAATACGACTTAGTTTAGTAACACTGAAGTTTTATTTGCAGTTATACACCTAGAAAGCATAGGATGTGGAATAAGAATATTTTTTTTACTTTGAGGAGGATTTGATCCTTGACATTGGTAGACAATAGACTGTCGTTATAATTTCACCTCTTAGTACTTGACTAAGTATTGTTAGTTTTGTTATATTGAATAGTAAGTAATTATAAGGCATGTGCTTTAATTATATATATTTACATTTGCTAAGATGTTTTCCCATTGACCTAATGTTAATTTGTATGGCGGTTATCATGCAATAAATGTCACTGCTAGCCACATGACCTAACTTGACATCATTTTACTTAGATAAGCCTTACAAAATGACGGCGTAATCTTTGATAAAGAAATAGTTCTCAGAAAATCTGATGACCTTGAGTTGAATTCAATAAAAATCCCATGTTTTCATAAAGTAAATATAAGCAATAAACCGTTACCCTATGGCGTGTATGGTCGTATATCAGGACACAGGTTGGCTGCAGAATTTATCAATAACGCGCTAGCGTGCATTCATTCAATTTTGCAGCCAACCTGTGTCCTGATATATTACCATACACGACATAGGGTAACGGTTTATTGCTTAAGTACATGTATGTTGTTTAATTGTAAATATATTAAAACCTATGTCTACTCAGTGCACCCTTTAAGTCACCCTTTCAGTTTGATTTGAAATTTGTGAATCAATTTGTTTTCATACAATTTGATTTTTCTAAACTTGATGTAGTGAAATAATGTGTGATTTTGGAAGAAATTTTTAACTAATTCTCCATGCTCTTATTTTTTGGGAGCCATCATATTTATGTATTAATATCATCATTGAAAGTTTATTTTTATTTCTTAATTAAATTGTGATCAAATGAGATATTTCAGATTTTGAGAAAATATTTTAAAGTCTATAATCTGAATTGTCATATCTTGTCATCAAAGGATTTATATTTGTATCATTTCAAAAAATCATTTCAAGAATCTTATAATAAGATTGGCTCTATTTCAGAGTATGTTTGATATTGTATATGGACTGGGTGCTAGTTTAGATATTAAAAATCGTCAAGGTTTGACACCGTTAACACTAGCTGCTAAATTAGCTAGAAAAGATGTAAGTGTTTATTTTATGATATCACATTTTTATCTGACATATATTTGGTATATGAAATATCATAGTTTGAAATAAAGTTGGGGTGCAAATGGGGGTCAACTCATTTTAAGATATCACACCTGCAAAGTGTATTGACATAAAATATATTCTGGCACAGCAGACGTCTGGGTCCAGTTCCTAGCTTTAAAGTGATTCCAAGTCCGATATTCAACTTGAAATTTTCTTACTAATTCTTGCATAGACTCAAGTTGACTTAATATAAGCACAATGCTAGGAACTAGGCCCGATTGTATGACCCCATTACACATTTTTTTTTTATAAAACCTCTTTACTATGACTGTAATTGATATTTGATTTTTCAGATGTATGAACATATTTTAGAGAAGGAGAGAAAAGATTTGTGGAAGTATGGTAACGTAACATGTGCAGGTTATCCTTTAGATCATATAGATACAATATCACCTGCAGGGGACATAAACTTTAATTCAGCTCTAAATCTTATTGTTTATGGGGTAAGAATTTCAGTCTATTGATGTCATAGTCTATGATTTTCTTATTTATAACAAATATTCATGCTGTTTTGTTGACAGACACTTAGGGAACATATCCATTTAGTGACCCCTTCTGCTAAAACCCTTTGCTCGCTATGCTAGCTAAGCCCTATTTCTCCCTTAAATTTTTTACATAAAATGCATTTGGCCTTTTACAAAAATTAATTGAGAAGGCCTGATTTAGAGTTACTGGGTATCTCGTTTTGTATATTGTCAATCTCTACTCATTGATTAAATCTATTATGGTCCAGGAGACTCTAGTGTATATAGATTATTAAAGTCATTTTTTTACAGGAAGAACAAGGTCACATAGATATGATGGAAGGATTAGTTGAAAATTTATTACAAGAAAAATGGAAAACGTTTATCCGTTTCAGGTATCTAATACTATATTTATAAAACATACTAACATTGACAGATAAACTTAGCCATTGGACACAATTTTTTTATACAGATGTAAAGTCTTGCTGAAACCCAGTCTGAAGTCTTGACTTAAAGTGGACCGGTCTTCATTTTTATTGGTTGATTTGGGTCTTGAATATATTTAAGTATCCTTCAGAGACACTAGAAATGTACGAAAATTGCATATTTCCTTCAAATATATCTTAAATTAGACATTTCTCCTTCTATTTCTATAGATGACTTTTCTATATATTGCATAGTATCGCTAATGTGTAGTAGGGCATTATAACTTTCAAATGCTAATAATTATGGATGCACATGGATTTGAAGACTCAAATTTCAATGGTGAGTTGTGATAACCAGTACTAAATTGCTGAACTAAAAAAGTCCCCGTTTCTGAGACTTGGAAAAATCGACCCACGAAAATGAAGCCTGTGCCACTTTAATGGGCCTGTTTGATTCAGATATCCAGAAGATATTCCTCTGATGTATCTCGATTGGTGAATTTGTTCATGTTCTGAATAATGAAAAGTTGAAAAAAACAAATCTGAACAGACTTTATAATGCGTTCCACCGGTTCCAAAAAAAGGTGTGGTAGTCTTGAACAGAGCACCAGTTGCTTCTATACAACAAGTCAATTTGGTATCTCTAATGTATATTGGTGTGATATTTTTATTTATACAAATTTAATTTTATTTTACAGGTTTTACAGACGTTTTATAATATTTTCTCTATATTTTGTGGCATTTGCTGCTGCATTTATCATGCGTCCAGGGAAAGACTATTGTTTGAATGCTACCAATACTACTAATATTAATTATTGTGATGTACATGCTGAAAATAGAACTATGGACCCATGTTATTTATTAATTCCATATCGTAATGTAGATATTGTAAGTTCATATTCTTTCAAATCTTGAATACTTCTTTTTTCAGAAGAATTGTGCATGATTATCTCGGAATTATTACTAAAGCCTACATAAGTCATTTTTCACACATTCAAAAATTTAATTATTTTTATTTCCATGAAAATTAATTCTTGTTAAAATCAGTTTTGATTATAGCTTGATTATATTTTCACTTCAGGATTGAGCGAATTTAGCCTAGGTTTTTAAAGCCTAATTGTGAATATGTATTTTTTTTTCAGGTACGTTTAACATTAGAAGTGTGTGTATTAGTGTGTGCTATAGTATATATTTATCTCTCTATGAGAGAAATCAAACATCAAGGTTTTAAATGTTTCATTAACACTTTGGTAAGTATCTTTATTTATTTATTAAAATGAACTTTTTAAATTTTCTTTAGATATGTAATGCTTCGCTAAATTAAAGGTTTTGAAAAAAGGTTTTATCACCTTAAAATGTGTTTCAGTGACATTATTACATGTATCTACTTTTTCTAACCATTCAGACCATTCTGTTGTCATGACATCAATATCTATAGAATATTGGACTATTGACAATTGACGTAAAAGTGGAACTCTCCAAAAAAAAAGCCATAAGAGAACGAGATACACTTCGTTTTTCTTTTGAATCTCTAAAAATTGGCCTTTAAAGTGTTAATGTTGTTAAGAATTGAAATAAGTCTCACCCTTTTAACGATTTATAGTAGTTGTCACCCTTTAATAACAAAACATCTTTATAATATTATAATATATCATTCATGTCACTCGTTTACAATGGTTTACCTTGAATGATTTCTTGTCATCTTGTAGGGCCTTAACTATTTCAGTTTTGTAAATGTAACTGTCAGAAAAAAATATAAATTTGTTCTTTTGTTTAATTGTAATTGACAACATGTTATGAGATTGGTTTAAATAGATAGACTCCATTAATTTGTATATGATATTTATTTCAGACTGGAGCCCCAGCCAAGGCATTGTTTTTATTATCGTGTATATTTGTATTGTTGATGTTACCAGGAAGGGCATCATGTTCACATCAATATGAAGATTATATGGCAGTATTTGCCATACTGTGTACAGCGCCATATTTTCTATTTTTCTGTCGGTATGTATATATATAATTTGATTCTTAACATTAATTACAAATTTATTAATGTATTTAGAGAAAAAATTTATTGGTGAAATGGCAGATGACATTGTGGAGAGTCATGAAATAATTATTTGATAAATACATGTATATCCATATTATTTTGTATCTTATTTAAAGTGTCTATATGATTTTGGTTTGCATTCAAATTAAATTTATTTATTTTTAAGAATGTTTGCCTTTTCCTCATATAGTAGAATATTGTATTCCATTGTTGTATAAATTATTAATTGTTATTTTTCAGAGGTTTTCGAACTGTTGGGCCATTTGTTGTTATGATCTATAAAATGATCAAAGGAGATTTACTTCGTTTTGTTATTATTTATGTTATTTTTCTCATTGGGTTTTCACAAGGTAAGTTTTAATATTACTCTACACAAGTAAAAAAGAATGGAGTTTTTAATATTTTTATGAACCGTAAATGATTATTTGACAATAATTATAAGTTATAATCTTGAATCATGAGTTCCAAAATTGTCAGAGAATTTCATAAATCAGCATTATTTTCTATAATTTTCAATCTCTGCAATATTTCAGTTAAAATGTATCAACATGATTTATATTGTGTTACAAACTATTTTTTCTTGTAGACTGACAGAAAGTTGTAATTTAATTTGTTTGATTTCAGCGATGTTTATAGTATTTCGTGAGGTTGAAAATAGTCCCTTTAATAGTATAGGTGAATCTATCGTGGCTATGTTTGTCATGTCAGTCGGACAGTTCGCTGATTTCTATGATTCTTTAATAGAATCTAAACATATGATCATGGGCAGAGTATGATTACTTTCTTAGTTGAAACTTGTTTGTACTAACCCTTTAACCATTATTAGCCTTTCAATTGGTGTTAGTGAATTTAAAGGCTTTTAACCCTTCCTGAGCTGGTGATATTTATGTGAAATTCCATAGAGAGCTAAGCCAAATTGACAAAAATACAGACTTATTGTAATGCATTACTCAACCCCCTACAGAAAGTTTATTTGATTGTACAGAACCTTGAAACTCCACACACATGTCAGACATAGACTATATGTGTTTATGAAAAAATTTTTTTCCTGAAAAATTGTCGTTACCATGGTTACTAAATGGTAAAGAAAATTTGCGCAAAATGTAATTGTAACTTTGAAAGTTCGTAAATATTAGGGTGTATGTAGATTTAGAGATGGTCTGAACCAGTCGTTTGTGATATTTAGGACAGACTAGCAAATATTTCACACTTTTGTTCAGTTTTTGTAAAAATCGTATATATTTTTCTTGGAGTTGAAATCTTGGACGTAATCATGGGCTTTATTCAGCTTCAAACGCTTCGGTACTTTGGCCGAGAAGACGCCATTTGTTTGGGCTATTCCATCATAATTACACTGTAAATAAGTCGCCCGTACATTATTCTATTTATAGATAAAAAATACAAGACGTTAATACCAATATGAATGGCTCATGGGTGCGCTAACTAGATGTAACGGCCGTCCCGACTATAGTCGGGAACCGCTCTACGTCATAGTATGACGTCACCGACAAAAGTCGGGATTAGCTCTGGAAGGGTTAATAAACAGCATGAATGATTTTTAAGGGAATAATACTGCTAATTCTAATATTTTACTACTGGAAGGCTTTAACATAAAATGATATAGTTTTTTATACCAGCTGGGCTCTAAGTAGCTGTAAAAGTTGTTTGGTTATAAAATTACAGGTTGTTAACATTCCCACGTGCAGTTAAAACCTTAAAGATCGTAAAGATCGTGAAAAAATTATCAATATTTTGTGTGAAAATATGTTTATGATAAGATCTCACAGATTGCAACTGATTAAATATTTATTTTCACATGATTTCAATTGGTTTATGTTACAAGTGAATTTAAATGCTAAATTTCCAGAAAGCTAAAACCAGTTTTAAAAACATAAGATTAGCAGTATAATCCCTTGAAAATCAGTACACCATATAATACAACTAATGCCCAGTTTGTTTGATAATTGTTGTATGTTAACCTTTGACTAACCTAATTACAGCATGAAATAATTAACTTACCTTTTGTCCAATCCAAAATAGTTCCAGCTTTAGCTACCCAGAATTATTAGTCCAACCCTTTGCCATAGAAAGCGGAAGTCTAGAAGCTTGTTTACATTAGAGCTAGAGCTATAGAAAGGAGACACAAGAAGATGTTTTGAATTTTATCAATTTCAGCCATGTTCATTCAGTTCCGCCATCTTGATAGCGTTTTTGCGGACCCTGCTGAATCAATATTAGCAATGTTTACTATGTCCGCTGGACAGTTTGAAGATTTTTATGATAATTTTGATGAATTAGAGCCTGGCTTTAGTGCCCTAGTTAAAGTAAGTCCTGCATACCTCCAACCTTTACCTGTACAGTTTCTTCTCCTTTACCTCCAATCTTTACCTGTACAGTTTTTCCTTCTTTACCTCCAATCTTTACCTGTACAGTTTCTCCTCCTTTACCTCCAACCTTCACCTGTACAGTTTCTCCTCCTTTACCTCCAACCTTCACCTGTACAATTTCTCCTCCTTTACCTCCAACCTTCACCTTACCATTCAATTCTATTCCCAGGGGATAACTGTATAAAAAAATCTTTTAGAAACATTACTGTTTATATAGATATATTAATCTTTTAGAGAACTTGTTGGATAGCTATATATATAAACCTATTAGAAACCTTTGTTATTGGAAATCTGTATAAACCCTTTAGAAACTTTAGTTGTTGGATAGTTGTATAAATATTTCAGAAACCTTAGTTGTTGGATAGTGGTATCAAGCTTTCTGTAACCTAGTTATTGGATAGCTATAAAACTTTCAGAAACCTAGTTGTTGGATAACTATATACATAGTAAACCATAAGTTTTCTGAAAGGTTTACAATGTATATAGTTATCCAACAACTAAGTTTTCTGAAAGGTTTACAATGTATATAGCTATCCAACAACTTAGTTTTCTGAAAGGTTTACAATGTATATAGCTAAGTTGTTGGATAGCTATATACATTGTAAACCTTTCAGAAAACTTAGTTGTTGGATAACTATATACATTGTAAACCTTTCAGAAAACTTAGTTGTTTGTTAGCTATATACATTGTAAACCTTTCAGAAAACTAAGTTGTTGGATAGCTATATACATTGTAAACCTTTCAGAAAACTTAGTTGTTGGATAGCTATATACATTGTAAACCTTTCAGAAAACTTAGTTGATGGATAGCTATATACATTGTAAACCTTTCAGAAAACTTAGTTGTTGGATAGCTATATACATTGTAAACCTTTCAGAAAACTTAGTTGTTGGATAACTATATACATTGTAAACCTTTCAGAAAACTTAGTTGTTGGATAACTATATACATTGTAAACCTTTCAGAAAACTTAGTTGTTGGATAGCTATATACATTGTAAACCTTTCAGAAAACTTAGTTGTTGGATAGCTATATAAGTATACATGTATATACATTGTAAACCTTTCAGAAAACTTAGTTGTTGGATAGCTATATATACATTGTAAACCTTTCAGAAAACTTAGTTGATGGATAGCTATATACATTGTAAACCTTTCAGAAAACTTAGTTGTTGGATAGCTATATACATTGTAAACCTTTCAGAAAACTTAGTTGTTGGATAACTATATACATTGTAAACCTTTCAGAAAACTTAGTTGTTTGTTAGCTATATACATTGTAAACCTTTCAGAAAACTAAGTTGTTGGATAGCTATATACATTGTAAACCTTTCAGAAAACTTAGTTGTTGGATAGCTATATACATTGTAAACCTTTCAGAAAACTAAGTTGTTTGTTAGCTATATACATTGTAAACCTTTCAGAAAACTTAGTTGTTGGATAGCTATATACATTGTAAACCTTTCAGAAAACTTAGTTGTTGGATAACTATATACATTGTAAACCTTTCAGAAAACTTAGTTGTTGGATAACTATATACATTGTAAACCTTTCAGAAAACTTAGTTGTTGGATAACTATATACATTGTAAACCTTTCAGAAAACTTAGTTGTTGGATAGCTATGTAAACCTTTAAAGTAGAACGGTTAACCTAGAGTATTAGTTTGATACATCAAATTGTTGAGTTTGTTCTCCTTAAACTCAGAATGATACATAACATTATTTTTGCAAATTATTAAGATTCGTCAATAATCAGATCAGCACTATTTTTGTATGTTATTTGCACTTCATACTGTTGGTCTTAGTTTACAAAGCTTTTTATTAATCTTTAACAATTTTGCTTTTTTTAATTTACTTTTCAATCATTTTGACTTCATTATTATGCATATGATTAGATTTTATTTGCAATTTTTATACTATTTTTTTTTTTGCTTTGTTCTATGAAAAATATTTATTTTGATTTTTCAAACTTTAATACTTATCTCTTGTTAATATATATGCAAAATTAATATATGAGAAATTTTATTTTTTTAAATGTGAAAATAAATGATAGATATTGGCAACGCTAACAATAATTTGAATATGCATATGGAACATATTTCTATGAGAAAAAATTAAATGGAAAGTTAATTGTAGAGACCTATCTAGATATTGTTTGATTTTAACAAGATATTCTATCCTACAGATAATATTCATGGTATATATGGTATTAGTAACATTACTGTTAGTTAATATGTTAATTGCTATGATGGGAAATACATATCAACTAATAGCTAGTACAGAAAAAGAATGGTTAAGACAGGTATGACAGTTACTCTCAGTATATTTTGACTATCGGTTGTCGGCCCGATAGACCATTCAACTTGAAAGGGATTGTAAAGAGGTTTTTAAACTTGGGGGATATGTCACCCGCATGAAATTAGAAGCGGGTACAAAAGGGTCTTGGTCCACCACATAATTTGGTTGGTAAGGAAATCTTCTAGAAGTATTAAATGAAAATCATAGTGGGGAAATCCCAACCCGAAATATAGTTCAGAATGCACCAATAATCAGGGCCATTTTCGATTCCATCTACAGGAAAAACCTCTTAGTGGGGCTCACGCCTGTGGTGCTTTGTGATGTACTTAGACTCTACAAACCACCCAAGTTAAAAATGTTTAACAAATACACTCTAATACATATCGTTAGATAATTATAATAGATTTTGAATTGTTTCAGTGGGCAAAGATTGTACTAGTAGTAGAACAGAGTGTCAGTGAGGAGAAACGATTATTAAAACAGAAATTATATTCTGAACCAAGATTGGATGGTAAAAATGGTGGTACCAATGGTCGTGTATTAGTTGTACGTTCACATCAAACGGTATGTATCATGGTCATTCTTTATTATATTGTCAAACGATCTTGAATCTATATAACTTAGCATTATATCCTAAACTTAGAGCTGAATTTTCACCTCGCCCTGTGCTTTTGTAATTCCAATTATATATTGTTGTTACAACCACTCTCACCTAAACTTATATAACTCCTCAAAATGTCTTGAATCTATATAACTTCTCAGAATATCTTGAATCTATATTATTTCTCAATAAATCTTGAATCTATATTATTTCTCAATAAATCTTGAATCTATATTATTTCTCAGAATATCTTGAATCTATATTATTTCTCAATAAATCTTTAATCTATATTATTTCTCAGAATATCTTTAATCTATATTATTTCTCAGAATATCTTGAACCTATATTATTTCTCAATATATCTTTAATCTATATTATTTCTCAGAATATCCTCAACCTATATTGTTTCTCAGAATATCCTCAACCTATATTATTTCTCAGAATATCTTGAATCTATATTATTTCTCAATATATCTTGAATCTATTTAACTTCTCAAAATATCTTAAATCTATATAACTTCTCAAAATATCTTGAATCTATATAACTTCTCAAAATATCTTGAATCTATATAACTTCTCAATATATCTTTAATCTATATTATTTCTCAATATATCTTTAATTCTCAGAATATCCTCAACCTATATTGTTTCTCAGAATATCCTCAACCTATATTATTTCTCAGAATGTGTGGAATCTATTTAACTTCTCAAAATATCTTGAATCTATATAACTTCTCAGAATATCTTGAATATAGATTAACTTCTCAGAATATCTTGAATATATATAACTAATCAAAATATCTTGAATATAGATTAACTTCTCAGAATATCTTGAATATATATAACTTCTCAGAATATCTTGAATACATATAACTAATCTAAATATCTTGAACATAGATTAACTTCTCAGAATATCTTGAATATATATAACTTCTCAGAATATCTTGAATATATATAACTTCTCAGAATATCTTGAATATATATATTAATCAAAATATCTTGAATCTATATAACTTATCAAAATATCTTGAACCTATATAACTCAGAATAAACCTTGAATCTATATTATTTCTCAATAAATCTTGAATCTATATTATTTCTCAATATATCTTGAATCTATATTATATCTCAATATATCTTGAATCTATATTATTCTCAATAAATGTTAAATCTATATTATTTCTTTATAAATCTTTATTATTTCTCAATAAATCTATATTATTTCTCAATATATCTTGAATCTATATTACTTCTCAATAAATCTATATTATTTCTCAATATCTTGAATCTATATTATTTCTCAAGATATCTTGAATCTATATTATTTCTCAATAAATCTTGAATCTATATTATTTCTCAATAAATCTTGAATCTATATTATTTCTCAATAAATCTATATAATTTCTCAATATCTTTAATCTATATTATTTCTCAATATCTTTAATCTATATTAATATCTTTAATCTATATTTTTTCTCAATATATCTTGAATCTATTATTTCTCAATATATCTTGAATCTATATTATTTATCAATATCTTTAATCTATATTATTTCTTTATATATCTTGAATCTATATTATCTCAATATATCTTGAATCTATATTACTTGAATATTATTCTCAATAAATGTTAAATATATATTATTTCTCAATAAATCTATATTATTTCTCAATATCTTTAATCTATATTATTTCTCAATATCTTTAATCTATATTATTTCTCAATATATCTTGAATCTATATTATTTCTCAATATATCTTGAACTTATATTATTTTCATTTTCAGGATAAGGACAGAGAAGAAGAAGAAAGACTCAGACAATACCACAAACATCAACAGAAAAAGAAGAAAAAGAAGATCAGAATCAGACAAATTTCTTCACCTCAAATCTTCAGTGAGTCTGATGCTGCTATTGGGAAAATTAACATTTAATATGGAATAAAATAATACTTTGTTCTCTGTTTAGAAAATCAAATAAAAAAAAACATCTTACTGTATTCTATTTATCTATTTATAACTGTGATACAAGTGCTGAAAATTTACTTTGGACATTCTCTTAAATATAGTTCTCATAATTCAGTGAATTTGAGTTTCATTGGCTGCAGCCGGCGTTTTGTCTTGATCACAAATAGAAAGTATGAATCTGTGTAATACCATATTCCCCATTACAGGGTTTTAAATTTATTTGAAATAAAACAAATTTTAGTAATATTTTAAAGAATATAATTGCTTATATATAAATATATATTGCTCTCATTTCTTCACTGTGATATAACACAGTGGTGTCAATACAGGTACCACCGTGACAAATCTAGACCTACCCAGTTACTCTGACATGATATAATGCCTGTCGGGTTAGATCTATTTGGCAACATACATGTTTCTTGAAATACACGTGTATTTCAGTTGAGTTATTTAAGATCAAACTACTTGATTATTTTGTCTTTTGCCTATCTATACTTATATTATATTAGGTGAACCAAAAAGCCATCTGCATTTCTCACATTATCAATTCAAATTTATCAATACAAATACCACTTAATTTTATAAACATTCACGTACACGATGGGATTATATGCGACAAAAAGAGCCCAGTTTCAGTTATAGCTTTCCAAATTGTTAATAAGGGCCGAGCGTAGAATTTCAATTCTGAAAAGTGGTACCAAAAGCCAAAATCATAGGCGTACGAGCCTAGCCCCCCCAGCAATTTTCATGAAGGAGATTTAAAAAAATAAAATAAATGATGTGATCAGACAGATGGCGAGAAGATTTTGGAATTAGGGGTTGGATGGGGGTCGACTTGTCGGGCATTTATATTTCTTTGTCGGGCAAATTGGTTTTGCCCCCCGCTCAACTAACACCCCGTACGCCTATGGCCAAAATTGATCTCTTTTAGCTGATAAATCAAATATGTTTTTTTTTTATTAAATCCTCCTGTGTATCTTTAATGGCTGTTCAATCTTCCCTTGGTATTTAAATTTTTATAGTTCATGCATATGACATCATACAAAAAATAATGCTAAAACGTAAATAATTATAAGATAATGAACTTTGTTGCTGCCACTCGAAGAAAAACAATCGCCCAATAGTCCACGTAATATTATATCTAAACTCGTATTCCAAAAAAACACCTCTTTCTCCCTATAATTACGATCAATTGTGATGTATACGCGTCCACTAGAACACTTAAATCGGAAGAAATTTTTCTCACTTGATGTATATTTTGGTATTGAAACGGCAGACCCTTTTATGGATGGTTTGCTGAAATAACAAGACAAATAGCAACTAATGAAAGCTTTGACCAATTAAATCTGAAATATTAGAAAGTAATATATCTGGAGTACAGAAAGCAGGTACTGAACTTGAATAAACTCCGATATCAGTTAACTGGAAGTGCCTTCCAAAGCAAAGATATTAAAATTTGACATTTGACATCGCACGACGTTTTTTTTTTCGTCCTTCTTAAAAAAAAAATAATGGTTGTACAACTATATTTATACCTACCCATGTTCAACAAATGATGCAAACATATTAATATAGGCATTACTGACAATCTTGTCTTCTGAGTTATAATCTAAATGATGATGACCAGTGAATGGAGAACCAAAGTAGTAGAATAAGTCCTCTCCATGCCCCAAACCTAAATAGATTTCACTGGGTTCAGGTTAAGTTTTAATCACATTAACTAAATTGACATTTTGTTAAGATTGTGTGACTGATTCTGATGTCTCGACTGCTGAAACAAGGTTATCCACATGATATACAGATAATCTTTTTTATCCAAGTGTGTGCGATTGGCATTGCGTTTTGCGGGGCGTCTCTACTCCTTCGAAACACTTCGCAACATTTAGCATTTATTCTAGATCGTCCCTTGTGAATTATTATGCCACTTTTCAATAATATTCCATGCCAAATCGAAATTAAACGCTTATTTAAAGTTCGTAGATATCAATATGTAAAGCTCTTACCATCAAATCCTTTGGCATTTTTGGACATGTAATCAAACATATAGAAGTATAATGTTTCCCCACGACTGGCTAGTACATCAGCTACATTAATACCAGGGATGTTAAAAATAAAATCGCCTATCATCTAAAATAATAAGTAAAACAGAAAATGTTCTCAATATGAACTGGAAATATTTAATTATCAGAATACTGGCTTTTAAAGTTGTCTGAAAAGTAATTAAGAATTATTAAAAATATAGCAAAAATCGACTACCTTGTTTGCATGATAATATTTGTTAAAGATTGGTTTCCTTATTTTATTTAATGTCAAATTATATATATTATTAATAGTTTTAACCAATCTTTAATATCCATATGTATGTACAGTCTAGATTAACAAAAAGAAATACTTTTTGACTTTTCTTGATCGGCCATTCGGCAGGTAATTCTATTCTTATTTAACTAATTTTGACTTATACACATGATAGACAAACGGTTAGTTTTCATTTTAAATACAACTTACGTGTCCAACTCTTTCAGCAGTATCTTCAGAATTATTAACATTTACATCAGAAAAATACACCTTTTCTAAAATTTCTAAAAAATATACAGGAACTATGTGCATATAATAGAAAGCAACATACTATAGATCCATTGTGGTATATTAATAACTACGAGAAAATGAAAAGATAGTCTAAAAATAAAAGAATGTAGAAAGATAAGAAAAATAATCTTCTAAACAAATTACAAAATTCTCTAAAGAGGATGGAAGATAAAACCATAACAGAAGGTAAAATTCTCCAAAGAGGATCAAATATAACGATAACAGAAGTTAAAATTTTCCAAAGAGGTTGAAATATAACGATAACAAGTTAAATTCTCCATAGAGGATCAAAAATAAAGTTACCAGAAGTTAAAATTCTCCAAAGAGGTTGAAATATAACCAGTGGCGTGGTGGCTCATAGAAAATTTTGAAAATTAAGACTGTTGTGGGTGCGATCTAGATATATGTCAGGCACTTGCAGCCCCGATAAAAATATTCGATACTGAAACGCAAAACACAATTTTTTTTAGGTTTAATAAGTAAATGTTATCAGTAAATGAAAAATTCTGAGAGTGAAATTTTTTATATTACACGGAATTTGTTGACATTATGTTTCTTCAAGTGGATTAACTCAATAGGCTTCATCCTTGGGTGATTACAAACACTCACACCAAGTTTCATCAAAATCCATCAAGAAATCGACACTCTATCGGGTCCACAAACAATTCTAGAACGAGGGCAATAATTCATAGGAAATGTTGTTCAATTGCTCTTATTTTCAATAGGCTTAATCCTTGGGTGATTACAAACACTCACACCATTGTCTTCATTGTCCTTAAAGTTTTCGTTTTAACTGTAGTAAACGCAGTTAATTCAACATTGACCGGAAAGACCTAATTTTGAAGTACAAAAGCAATTTTAGCACTTGTCATAGTGAACGCTTGTAGCGAGCGCGGACCTATGAGAGACCCTCATAGTTGTCTCCCTTGAATAGCTGTAAGCAGTGAAATGTAACATTTCGACTCACTCCCTTCATTTATCACATTTATCACAACTTAATAGGCTTTATCCTTGGGTGATTACAAACACTCACACCAAGTTCTCCAAAGAGGTTTAAATATAACGATAACAGAAGTTAAAATTCTCCAAAGAGGATCAAATATAACAGTGGTTTCCAACCTTTTTCAAGCTGTGGCCCAAATTCACGAAGACCCCAGAGCCATGGCCCCCTGTTCAATTCCAAACTAGGGTAAAATAGGTAATATAGCGCAATGGTTGTTGTCTTGTGCCTCCTCACCACCCGGAGGACAGATGCATTGCATATGACCACAAACACCTACAGACCTTACACAACAAAATATAATATATAAGTTGTGCTAGAGAAAAAAATTATATACATCCTCAGGCCCCCTGACAAACACCACACCCCATGGCTCCCTAGTGGGCCATGGCCCCCAGGTTGGGAACCACTGAAATATAACGACAACAGAAGGTACATTCTCTTAAGAGGATCAAATATAACGGTAACAGAAAGTAAAACTATGTAATGTGGATAGCACGTATAAAAATAACAGAAGCTAAAAGTCTGTAGATAATAGTAATTATATAACGATAACAGAGGGTAAAATTATCTATATAGAGTAGTTATTACATAACGATAACAGAGGTTAAAATTCTCAATATAGAGTAGTTATTACATAACGATAACAGAGGGTAAAATTCTCTTTATAGAGTAGTTATTATATAAGGATAACAGAGGGTAAAATTATCTATATAGAGTAGTTATTATATAGCGATAACAGAGGGTAAAATTATCTATAGAGTAGTTATTATATAACGATAACAGAGGGTAAAATTATCTATATAGAGTAGTTATCATATAGCGATAACAGAGGGTAAAATTATCTATATAGAGTAGTTATTATATAACGATAACAGAGGGTAAAATTATCTATATAGAGTAGTTATTATATAACGATAACAGAGGGTTAATTCTCTATATAGGGTAGTTATTACATAACAATAACAGAGGGTAAAATTCTCTTTATAGAGTAGTTATTATATAACGATAACAGAGGGTAAAATTCTCTAAATAGAGTAGTTATTATATAACGATAACAGAAGGTAAAATTCTCTATATAGAGTAGTAATTATATAGCGATAACAGAGAATAAAATTATCTATATAGAGTAGTTATTATATAACGATAACAGAGGGTAAAATTCTCAATATAGAGTAGTTATTACATAACGATAACAGAAGGTAAAATTCTCAATATAGAGTAGTTATTACATAACGATAACAGAAGGTAAAATTCTCTTTATAGAGTAGTTATTATATAACGATAACAGTGGGTAAACTTCTCTATATAGAGTAGTTATTATATAACGATAACAGAGGGTAAAATTATCTAAGTAAAGAAGTTATTATATAGCGATAACAGAGGGTAAAATTATCTAAGTAAAGAAGTTATTATATAGCGATAACAGGGAGTAAAATTCTCTAAGTAAAGAAGTTATTATGTAACGATTACAGAGGGTAAATATCTTTAAGTAAAGTAAAAAATAACTATAATAGAAACTAACCTGGCCTTGATTGCTTACTCACCTTTATTGAAACTATCAAATTGTTTTGGTAGAGGAGTAAAAGGTAAATTGTCGTTGATCAATTTTCTTATATCATGTGCGTTATCGAGGGTTGCCCCCCAGGAACCTTCTAAAGATGTAAGACCTGTCATATATGAGTCACCATTTAATTCACCACTGTTCAAGAGATATAGTGGATCATTTGGTAGAAATTCATCACCGATATTGACCCCGAATTGAAAATATCTATCTGATCTACTTGCGACCTGAATGACAAGGTATAATACAAATTTAATAGTACACCAACCGCCGCCCTCCACCCCCCCCCCCCCCCTTCAAATGGAAACCAGGGGGCGCCGACGTTGCAAGTGGGCGCCAAAAGCCACCCGAAAAAAATGCGTAAGACATGGTCGGTCAGAAATAATAATTATTTTCCTGCAGAATATAAAGATTATCATACATTCTCCGGCATTATGCAAATTAACAAAACGGTAAACTTACCGGTTTGAAAGTTGATCCATTTCAAAATAATTTATGCATATTAAACGTAAATAGAATAAATATAAGTACAAACCTCTCTATTCTTTATTATTTTGTAATCGGCATTCTTTAAACAATCTTTCATTGTGGGCATATCATTCGTGGTATTAAAACATCCTGCAGCGGTAGCAAAATCTGAAAAGTTTTCGTCGATAAAGGTAGAATTTTTCTCCACACACCAGTAAGCCAGTGGTGAACCACTCATCATTACAGCATAACGAAACAAACCTGAAAAATTCATAATATGTATGATACGTTCGAGACAAAATTTAATTGATATGAACAGATGATTGAAAAAAAAATATATTTTATCATATATACCTTTTATTGTAGAATCGTCTTTAAAAAGGTACAACAATGTATAAACTCACCTTTACTAAGAGAAGATATAATATGTAAACTTACCTTTACTAAGAGGAGATATAATATAGAAACTTACCTTTACTGAGAGGAGATATAATATATAAACTTACCTTTACTGAGAGGAGATATAATATATAAACTTACCTTTACTGAGAGGAGATATAATATATAAACTTACCTTTACTGAGAGGAGATATAATATATAAACTTACCTTTACTGAGAGGAGATATAATATATAAACTTACCTTTACTGAGAGAAGATATAATATGTAAACTTACCTTTACTGAGAGGAGATATAATATATAAACTTACCTTTACTGAGAGGAGATATAATATATAAACTTACCTTTACTGAGAGGAGATATAATATATAAACTTACCTTTACTGAGAGGAGATATAATATATAAACTTACCTTTACTGAGAGGAGATATAATATATAAACTTACCTTTACTGAGAGGAGATATAATATATAAACTTACCTTTACTGAGAGGAGATATAATATATAAACTTACCTTTACTTAGAGGAGATATAATATATAAACTTACCTTTACTGAGAGGAGATATGATATATTAATTTGCCTTTACTAAGAGGAGATATAATATATAAACTTACATTTTACTAAGAGGAGATATAATATGTAAACTTACCTTTACTGAGAGGATATATAATATGTAAACTTACCTTAAATATTGAGAGGATATATTATAATGTAATAACATACCTTTACTGAGAGGAGATATACTATCTAAACTTACCTTTACTGAGAGGAGATATGATATATAAACCTTACCTTTACTGAGAGGAGATATAATATGTAAACTAACATCACATCCTCCAGCACTATGACCAGTTATGGTGACTTTATTTCTATCTCCACCAAAATAATGAATGTTTTCTTGAACCCAACGTAAGGCCTTCACTTGGTCAGTCATACCATAATTTCCACGAAATATGTTTGAGTTAGAACCGAAGAAACCTTAAAAGAACCACTAGTTACTTTGTTCATACACACCATGCATTAGAAATACTTTCATTGGTGTTTCTAAAAGTATTTTGTTTCCAAACTTTGAAATTGATTTACTTTATTTACTGTTGGATATTTTAAAGCCGTGTATGCCATTCTGAACTTGACAAGTTTACTTGAACTTCATAATATTATAGTACAGATTTGATCAATTCATTTTTCTTTTAAATCAATATTCAAGGAATAAGGTTATTAGAATATTTCTGGTTTTGTCATCATGTCTTCAAAATTATCTATATATAAGAAAGGTATATTTTATCTGAATTTTTAATTCTGGCATTTATAAATTTGTATAAAACATTAATAAACAATAAGCTCTTACCAAAAGCTCCAAGCCTATAGTTAAATGTTACAACTATAACATCCGCTTTCACCGCCAAAACATCACCATGTAACATGCTTCCCATTCCATAACCATTAGAACCACCATGGATATGAATCAAAACATTTTTCAACTGGTTTCTCTGCATGAAAACAAACAATGGAACAATGTCATTGATGACGCCAATGGGTGAGGGGTGTCATGTCGAAAGATTTAGACTTCAAAACTGTATTATACACACAAATCTGCATGGTCAACTCTGTACTGTAAATAAATGCTTTCAAATTGGTTTAATCTGAATAATTGCTACTGTAGAAGCTTTTTTCTTACTTGATGCTGAACAGGGACATATATATTAATATATAAACAATCTTCACTTTGTTTTATCGGGTCTGGATAAAGTAAATCTAGATAATAATTAATTCCTCTACGCTGATGACATGCTGGAGAAATGTTTGTAGTTTCAATAATTTCATCACCCCATGGCACTGGATCTTCAGCGTGCTAGAAGCAAAACGAAATAAGTCAATCGAAATGATGGAATATGGAAATGAATAATGTTATCTCAATCAATCTAATAAAATTGCCAATCGAAATGTTTCAATTATTTCAACAATCATCACACGGTGTTATAATGTAACATATTTTTCAGGTCACAGAAAATTTCAAACAACCAACTCTTTCTAAGACAGTGGTTTCCAACCTCTGGGCCGTGGGGTATTTGTCAGGGGAGGGGGGGGGGGGGCATGTGGCATGAGGCCAGGTTTTCGAAACTGGGGGTGCACTGGTTAAGATGAACCGACAGAATATATTGACATTGTGAGCGGAGCGAATAATTTGACACACTGCAGGATGGCTAATTGAAGCTATATTATTTGATTTTTTTGATGATTATGCGACCGGTCGGCTCAATTTCACCGACGGCACCTTTTAAATCGACGGATTCGTAAATTTGGGCCCAGGAATTACATCTGAATTCCATTATGAATTGAGAGTGAAGTGCTCCACAGAAAAAACAGAACAAAAACATAATATTCTAATAAAAAATGTACTGGTAATTGTTTATGTATATATTATATATCTAATTAATGATAATCATATGCCTTTGATGTATTCATGTTCACATTATTAGCTATCTTTATTGTAACTATATAACATAAAACTCAGACAATTCAATTACTTAGTTCTCTTTAGTTACTGATTACTTACAATTGCTAATTTCAGAAACATTTCCTGTACAAGTATTTACTTCGTTATTATCATTATTTCAATTAACAAATATTTATAAAATGAAAATATCTGTATAATTCAATCAAAATTAGTTATATAACGTTTAACTCATCAGATAAGATCTGAAGATTTATAATTATATAGGTAATATCATTAAGATATCATTAAGATATCATTAATTAGTTTTTATCGGAGTCATATTGAAATATTTAATCACTTACCTCAAATCTGTATTGACCAATTGGTGGTCTGGCATAAGGCACTCCTAAATATCTTTCCACTTTTCCCACATCTTTTATATCATTGATATATCCTTTTATTTTCCCATATTTCGTCCTTTTAACGTTATATTCGAGGGAAGTGGAGTAAATGTGGGGACAGAGAAACGATAATATAATATACACAGAAAAACATTCCAATTTCATAATTGCTTTCCATTAACAAGACACAAGAGTAGCATTAGAAGGTGTAAGTAAACTGCTTCAGAAAGAATGTATTTATTCACGTTCAGAACAGGAGCTATTATATACCTCTACAAAGAACCTCTTCTTTAACTTTTTTCGATGCAATATGATTCACAAAGGTATTAAAGAGGCACAGGCTTCATTTTCGGGGGTCGATTTGGGATAAGTCTCAGAAACGGGGATTTTTTAGCTCAGCAATTTAGTACTGGTTATCACAACTCACCATTGAAATTTGAGCCTTCAAATCCATGTGCATCCATAATTATTAGCATTTGAAAGTTATAATGCCCTACTACACATTAGCGATACTATGCAATATATAAAAAAGTCATCTATAGAAATAGAAGGAGAAATGTCTAATTTAAGGTATATTTGAAAGAAATACGAAATTTTCGTGCATTTCTAGTGCTTCTGAAGGATACTTAGATCAGTGCCTCGACTAACACTGTGACTAGGCGGCAGCGCTGCCGCCCAGTGGCGGTATTCTGCCGCCCAGTGAACACAAAAGTCAGTGCCGGTCGGCAGTCCTATATTGTTAAAATATCGCTAGCAATCGAAATTCTTTAATGTAAAATATAATTAACATAACATAACAGAAATAAGAATAATATGTTGTTGTCAACAACGGCATGGTAATATGTATCCCAATTACACACGACAACTTGTTCTTTCTAGTAGCCTTCAAATCACCTGGATGATCGAAGCTATTTTTCTATGCGCTATAGTGTGTTGCCAGATAACTGAACAAGTAGTTAGGTCTAATGCTTTGGGAAAGGCTTTACCTTTCAAGGAATGATGCAAGGAATTTAATTCTATTTTTCAAAATCTTCACACGGTTCAATCCGTCCAAATCGCTTGCTGTTAGGAAAGGTCTGATTGCATTGAATCAAATCTTATTTCAAAATTTTCTTGTGTTACAATTTCCCAACGAGGTGTGCGTTCTCAAAGAGAATTCTGTTCGGAAAAGCATTAAATGCAAGGAACTCGGACCTAATTTTCCAAATTTTCTTGGGTTTGGCTTATAATGCCTCCAAATCCTCTTCAAATGAGAGGTCATTCTCTAAGAGAATTCTGTTCGGAAAGACATCAGATGCAAGGAAATCAACTCTTATTTTCAAAATTTTCTTGTGATACAATGCCCCAACCCCTATTCACGGGGTGTGCGTTCTGTGAGGCAGTTCTTTTCGTCAGAACATAATTTCTAAGCTTTGAACATTTGAGATTTGTGATGACGGCGATGATGATGTTCTGGTTCTCTTGAATAAATGTTTCGGAATAATTCTTCTGTTGTTTTTTTCGCCGTGTTTAATTTCAAATAAATATATCGCCGCATTTCATAAAAGACTATTTGATGCCTGTTTTACTGATTGCATTTCCTGCGATTTAGTTTTCAACTTCGCCTGTTCAATTAACTGCCGCCCAGTAACAATTCCTTAGACGAGGCACTGACTTAGATATATTCAAGACCCAAATCAACCAATAAAAATGAAGACTGGTCCCCTTTAAATGAAAAAGTATTTCGTGTTATGAAAGAAAATTGCATGATATTTTGGGCAAATTCCAGAAAATTCTGTTTATCTGATGTTAGGCATTTTTTCATAAATGTTTTTGTCATTTAACTATGAGGTCTAGTGTTTCACGTTACGAATCTTTAAATCTGTAAATATCTTTACCAGTCGAAACACTGCTAGCTTCATTAAACAATATTTGATTGAATGATGAAAGAAGGAGATGTAAAAAGAAATAAATCTATCGTTAAATTAGAAAGTAGCGTATCTCCGGGTAATCAGTCTCAGATGTCTATCAAAAAGATTCGAAAGAAAAAATCGACTTTTTCTATAAGAACTAATTCTGGTTTACATATGATTAACTTGAGTAGGCCTACATTTCATAAGATTCAAGGTGTTAACAGATTTTCTCAAAAAACTTAAATTTCTTATCATCAATTTATTTATATAGCCTATATATTCTATCATGCTTCGTGGTGGTATGCTTGATGCCAAATTTATATTTAAACAAATACACACAGTTTTATCATTCGTTTGCTTTTGGAATTTTGTTTCTCACTACTTACTATTTACAACGTCTTCAAACTGCCATGACAGATGGAATTAAGTTTTACGACCCTTCCTTTTAAGCCAATATTAAAGGAACAGAATCCACGAAGATCTACTTTTGATGTTTTTAAATGCATCTGAAAATGTGTTTTATCGTTGTCAAATTGTCAAAACCACCCATAGTTCACAACCAAGATACACATCCTGTAATGTTAAACGCCTTCCTTGTCCGGTGTCACTAAAAAGCGCAAATCCCAAAACAAGCGCAAACAGAGTCCAAACAAGCGCAAACAAACACAAACAACAAGAATGATCAAAATATGATGTGCTATGGCCTACATTATATGTGACGAATGCAACAGCTGTGTTGTTTGCGCTTGTTTAGGTTTGTTTGCGCTTGTTTGCGCTTTTTAGTCCGACCCTCGTTGTTAAGACAAACTGGTGCCCATTCCTCGTTACTTTAATACTGGATTTATATTTCTTCATGATTAAAATGTACATCTATGAGTTTAAAAAATGTTCAATGCCAGTTCAAAAATAATGTTTGCCCAAAATTAAACAATTAATTAGAAAGGTAACCGTTCATATCCAAAATGCTATTTGAAACAACCATTTTGAAAAACAACATGAAAAGAAATGGCATTCGGCTGCTTTAATGATAAACAGGGTAACTCTTTAAACCACTAGATTGTACCTTGATGTTTTTATAAGCCAATTTATTTGTTATGGAATGCTGCGAACCTGACACAAGTAATTTGAAGCTTCAGGTAATTTCTTGGCATTTATTTTTTCATGGATATTAGAACCAGCCAAAATTCCACGTAACTAAAAAAAAAAAGAAAACAAAATTTAAAAGCTTTAACAGACATGTCGGTCATTCGGTATTGAATGAATATTGTTTTCATCATTAAAAATATTTGTATGAAATGTATCAAAATAACATTTTCCTCTTATATAATTTTTAAATGGAATCACAATATGTGGCATAATAGACGCAATAGAATACTGCCTTAAGAGTGCCCTACACGATTTCTGTAATTTTCAAATCCGTAAAAAAAAAAAGTCTGTATACAACATTGATATATGTATATCGAGTTAAGGTTCTTAATTATGCTGTAAATTTTGATTTTGAAAATGTGATTAGGGCGGATAACTTCACACTGTCCCGAAGTTGAATTTCTCGGCCCAAAGTTTTACCAGCAGATGGTCACGAAATTATTTGTGCAAATTTCAAAATTCCATATTAGTATGTTCATCTGGTGTTAAGTTTGTGACGTTGTGGAGCCTGCTTCAAATTTAATAAATCATAAGACAGAAGAAAAGTAATATATATCTAATGTCTAGCAACTACAATAATTTATAGTAAACTTTGTTCATAATATATAATACATTTGTCTTGATACACCACAAAATTAGGTTAATATACATATTATAAAAGTACGTAATTTTTAGTTCGATTACATTTACATAATAGGCTTATACATGTACATTCTAACAGTGGCCAATATATTGGCGTCACAAGCTATTCAAAGTTAGAGCTACCACTTTAAAGAATAGGTACAAATATATTTTTTAAAAGTTTAATTAAAAAAGAAGATATTTTTAACACCTTAGTTAAATTGCCAAAATATTGTATTTTTGTTTTCGTTTAGTTTGATCAAATATTAATGATTTAACATATTGTTTTGAATCACCAATGCCATTTATCCTTAAAAAGAGGATAAAGAGTACATTCTGATTATCAAAAGAACTTATTCATTGAAATGTGTTCAGGATTTATTG